>CAJHQQ010000436.1:0-197522 GCA_905132885.1 Moricandia moricandioides
AAACCCTAAACCCTAAACCCTAAACCCTAAACCCTAAACCCTAAACCCTAAACCCTAAACCCTAAACCCTAAACCCTAAACCCTAAACCCTAAACCCTAAACCCTAAACCCTAAACCCTAAACCCTAAACCCTAAACCCTAAACCCTAAACCCTAAACCCTAAACCCTAAACCCTAAACCCTAAACCCTAAACCCTAAACCCTAAACCCTAAACCCTAAACCCTAAACCCTAAACCCTAAACCCTAAACCCTAAACCCTAAACCCTAAACCCTAAACCCTAAACCCTAAACCCTAAACCCTAAACCCTAAACCCTAAACCCTAAACCCTAAACCCTAAACCCTAAACCCTAAACCCTAAACCCTAAACCCTAAACCCTAAACCCTAAACCCTAAACCCTAAACCCTAAACCCTAAACCCTAAACCCTAAACCCTAAACCCTAAACCCTAAACCCTAAACCCTAAACCCTAAACCCTAAACCCTAAACCCTAAACCCTAAACCCTAAACCCTAAACCCTAAACCCTAAACCCTAAACCCTAAACGATAAACCCTAAACCCTAAACCCTAAGTGATAATAGAGGTCTTTGTGATAATAGAGGTCTTTGTAATAATAGAGGTCATTATTATCACAAAGATGATGAATTTTCTTGCTTGTTCTTTAAGTCATCTTGGTCTATCATTAGAAAAGATAGACCCACAGCATGTTCTTAAACATGGGTGAGTCACACCCTTGCAACATCAACGTTCCATTACGCAGGGTACGATGACGTCACGTATGCTACGTCACTTTTGACAGAGGTGACTCATTCACGAAGTTTAAATTGGCTCCTTACATTCCTAATTAATACATATACACGAAACTTCCGATCAACAACCTCATCAATATATACGAAGAGGCGCATCGCATCTCCTAGTTAATAATCTCGACTTGGACAAAACACAAAGAACATTGCTCAAGTCACGACAAAATAATCAAAACAATGAAGCCTTGCCAGCAAAAGGTTATGGAGAAGCTGCTTCACGGCCATGGGTGTGCCAACCAGCTCAAGCTAATCATGGATCACCACGCCGAGTCAGATTCGTCCATGGAAAGGGAGGATCTGGCTAAGTCCGTCTTCTATTGTTTCTCGGATGCTCTCTCGATTTGGATCGATACGAATGATCATCACCAAGATGATGATCAATCCAATAACTCATCTTCCCAAGACTCTTCAAATGTTCTTGAGAGCAGCAGGAAACCACTTCACAAGAGGGGAAGGTATATATAAATATAAAAATCTAACCTAAATAGTCAATTTAAATATTCAAGAATGGTTCAATGAAATTATGCTCATCTGGTGGTTGCAGAAAGACATCAATGGCGGAAAGCTCAGATTACCGCAGACACGAATCCCCAAACCCGATCTACCACGACGGCTTTCTTTGGAGGAAATACGGACAAAAGCAAATCAAAGAATCGGATCACCAAAGGTATAATTATCATTCACATTCACACTTAATTTACATATGTATATATAGTTGATGTTGTTAATAAACAACAAAAAAAAAGTGGTGAAATATCAGGAGTTACTACAAGTGTGCGTACACGAAAGACCAGAAATGCGAAGCAAAGAAGCAGGTTCAAATGATCCAAAACAACCCTCCGTTGTACTCAACCACTTACTTCGGCCGCCACACATGCCAGCTTCATCAACCCTTTGAAACTTTCCCCATTGACACCTCAGATCCCCAAGATTCACACATGATTCGATTTGATCACCCAGATTCCTCTACCCATCAGCATCAGAATCAGATCATTTCATCTCAAAGTTAAACAAATGATGCCCTCTGAGAAAGCAGAAGAGTGGTCGTCCCCATCTGAGGATATGTCCTGCGAGGTTGCTTGCGCGGTGGAGGCTTTCAGGTTTAACCCTGCTCGCACATCAAGTGACTTATCATGACCATATTTATACCCTTCCCATCGCTATCATCAGACATCTAAAGCTTCTTTAGTTATTTGTTTCCTCATAAAATCCTATAGTATACCTCCTGTTTTTTTTTTTTTGGCTATGCATCTCATGTACTTGTCTACCTCTACTTTAAACTTTTGTTTTGAGTTTAAAATTAATGAGCTTTAATAAGGCATAATGTTGCCAGCTTCCGTTCTTCCCTTTCTTGTTCATACGGGAGTTGATCTTATATAAACGAATTGTCGTGTACAGTTTCTTGTCACTATGAGGGCAATCAAACGAGGGTGAACGCTGTATATAGCTACCCAGACTTGGTGGATTTATTAACTTCCTCTTTTTTTTCTCACTGAAATGCATTCAAGTAAGAAATAAAATCCTAAAGTATACCTCCAGTTACTAATTTTATACTTACAAAAATAAAGTTATACATAGCAATATTATTAATGTTCATAAATAAAATCTCTATGAGACCGCTCATATGCTAATCCGATCAACCGTACACAGTCCGACACGAGGGTCGAAAAGTGGTGAAATAAAAGATTGTTGGTCAGGTCAAATAACTTACCACTGAAGCAGGACGGAAAGACAGAGACCTTTTGACCCGTGTGCCCTAAGTACCCCATATATAGATTTCTATCACGAAAAAATCTATATATCCTTTACTTTTGTATTATCTCTTAGGGTTGAAGGACTTTCCTATCGACTAGTTAAATAATTACAGAGGTTCTTTAGAAGTTATCACTTCACGAGCCAAGAATGTAGTTATCCTTTTTAATGTGTATGCTTAGAAAAAAAAAGAAACCAAAGATGATAATGCATCTCGTTTAATATTTAAATGCAAATATAACATGGGTACATTTAAAATTTTATGGTCCCCCTTTGTTATTGTTACTCGTGAGCTTATATATCATAATATGATGCAATTAAAAAACGGTTAAGATTATAATCAAGCAGCCAACCTATAGATATATGCTGTTTAGTTATCCTAGAAAACAAATTAAGATCACCAATAATGTTTGATACCGTAATCATCCAAGAATTATGCATGATTCATGGTACAGCTATTTTTTAGTATACCCATAGATAATTATTAAACATGTGAATTTTATAATAATTATAGTTGGAGGGGATTAATTAATATAATCGAGTAAACGGACACGAACTTTTCTTCGTAGAATATGCATCAAAGATTCTTTTTATAAGCATATGTATCATGTATGCCCAACATCATGTGTGTAAGCATGTCTATGTGCACATATATATCTATATAAGGACATGTACCGACAATATAAAATTATTTCATATATAAAATTATTTCATAAAAAATTATTATGTGTATATGATATAATATATTAGTTTCTGTTTTTATTTTGTTTCAACTTCTCAAAGTTTGAGTTGTTTATATGGATTTTGACGTTTAAGGTTCGGCCATGTTATTATACAAGTTTTGTCACTTTCTTAAGCAAACTAAATTTCGTCACTTTCTAACCTCGTATGTTCCGGGTTCACGTTGTTGACCTCGACGACTTGATCTCCTCATCCAACTGGACCGGACCGAGCTGCTTCTCTCTCAAGTTCTCCTACAAAACAAGGAATGCGTCCACGACAAGCCAACTACGCGCTCCCATCTCATCTTTACTTATTTCCAACACAGCGAAAGCGCCACCACGCCTTTACTTGATTCTTACAAACGAGTCCACAGCACCGGCCACCTCCACACCCCCGTCTTTGACCTCTTCCACCGTGATTCCCACACCATCGACGAGTCACTCTGCAACTTGGCATTTGACGTCTTCCTCAGGCTCGACACTTTGGAAAACCCTTTCTTATCTCCTGAATCTCACAGCTTCCGAGAGACACCGTTATGCTTTTCCCAGCTGAATCACAAGCTCGACACCCGTCTCCGTAAATCTAGGTGACGGATCTGCCTCTTCCACCATGCCACAGCTGGTTCTGCCTTATGTTTTGTTTCTGTTGTTGTTGGGGTTGCTGCTTCCGTTGCTTGTATTGCCTCGCATGCATTTCCCACCCTTGTTGTTGCAGGTCCCTTGTGCACTCCCTACCTCCCTCACAGTTTCAAAAAGGAGTTAACTAACATTTCTCAACTCATTGCTGCTGCCAAAGGAACTTTTGTGTTCAACAAAGATCTCGACACTATTGATCGTCTTGTCTCCCACCTGCACACGGGGATTGAATACGAGAATCTGTTCATTCGGCTTGGATTGGAGAGAGGAAGGGACGTGTATTCAGTTCAGGAGATTTTGAAACAGCTTCGCAAGAGCCACCTCAACCTCACACAACTCAAGGACCTTGAGGATCATATTTGCCTTTGGTTCACCAGCGTTAACGAAGCTAGATCGTTGCTTCTTGAAGAGATCCATCTTTCCCGAATGTAAGCTTATCATTTTTTCATATGCTTGTTAGTTGGTCATTACCTAATTTGTTATATTGAGCAGCCATGGCAATCTTTAGAGTTTAGAGGGAACGAACTACTGCCATTTCTAGTCAAAACCCAATCAAGATCACAAGGTCAGTAGAGTTATTTGTCGACCCACTTGTATTTGGTTTCTACAGTAACCTGAGCTCATAGGAGAAGACAACAGTACCAAGGTTGATATATATACATAGACGTTGAGCTATATGTAGCTGGGAATGGAGACCTTTTGTAGGTCTTCCGTAAAAATTCTTCATGCTTCCCTGCGGTAACAACATTGTACAATTGTCTCCGAGATATTTGAGAAACCTATGAAGAAGAAGGATATGATTATATATATAATTATAAATGTTGAGAAATCAAACCAGATTCCACCTATCTTGATTCACAGATTCTTAATCGATAAACTCTTAGACACATCAAAATGATCATCCGGTTCACCGTGTTAAAGAACGGCTACATCCGGAGGGGATAACTCTTGCTCCCCAACTGCCATCCACTATACGTCACCGGAAAACCACCTCCGGTGGTGGTGTGTACAAGCCATCGCTCACCCGCAAACCATAACCCGGTTCGCTTACAAGAGGAACAAAGAATAAGAAAAGAATCCTAGAACCCGAGAATTAAACCTCCTCACTCTCTCTAGATCTCTCTCATCTCTCTCTCTGTCTCTCTCAGTCAACAATCGCTATTGAAGAAGTCTTGAAAAAGCTCGTTTTCTTCTAAAATAGTAATATTTGTTATATAGGTGGTTTTGTTCTAATACATGACAGAAATTTTTAAATATATCAAAAATTAAATACTATTTTTTAAAACTACATTCAATCAAAATTAATAGTAGGGTTTACACTTTATTGATTATTGTTTAGGGTTTAATGTTAAAAGAGTGTGGTTGAATTTCTTAAAAATTAGTTTAGTATATTTTCATCATAAGTTTAAGGTATTTCTGAAAATAGTCATTTATTAATGGTAAACTTGAAAAGTGATATCAAACTTGTAAAATTGAAATTTCCTCCATATATGATTATAAAATAGAATTTCTTTCCATTTTTCAGGAAAGTATAAAAAATGATACTTTTTCTCTCTGTATTTAGAAATGGAAATAACATTTATCTATTTTTCTTCTATTATAGAGCAAATTTACTTATATAATAAAGTTTCTATATTTAAATAAAAAAATATAAGAATTAAAATAGGGGTGAGTTGGAGATGGTTTAATTTCTCAACTATTTATGATTAATGGACATTCACGCATACTTACTCAACCTATGGCGTACAAAGACATATGCATTTTTTTTAAAGGGTCAGAAATTTTGTTTATTCACCTTATAATTACCACATAATTTTTTAATGTTTTCTTTTTTCACACAATTTCACTAATTTGTTTTTTGTATATCATCCATTTTTCAATCTAATTCAACACATTTTAAAGATCCAAGTTCATGCAACTTCTTTACATATATAGTATGGGTCGTTCTTATTATAGCGAAATTAAACATTACCATAAAACTCTTATTTTTTTAAAAAAAAAGGTTACATGGAAAGAAACTCTTAACCCTAACTAAATTGCGTGGCCCCTAACATTTCAAGAACGTCTATGCATATATGCATATAATTTTAGAAACAAAAAAAAAAGAGAGTAAGGGTTAGGAGACGCATGTCTGACATTTTTTGTAGTACATTTTGGTGATATCTACCTACGAAGTGACCTCGAAACTTGCATTTTTGCCTCTTCGTGAAACTGCAAAGTCTACAAGCAGTCTGAAGTCGGGACTTTTGTCATGCTCTCTTGTATTAAGGAAACAAACTCTTATTCTAGTTGTGTAGTATAATGTAATCTGATGGGAGCTCGTAACTGTTTTTTTATTGGAAATATGAAGACTGCTTCCAACGTAGACTCAATCTAAAATAATATATAACAAAAACCTTTGGAGCAGAAACCTACTCTAAAGCTTCTTCTAATACTAGTTACCAGCCACAATAGACAAGGTCCCATCTCTCAAGTGATAAAAATATAAGTGTTGATAAAAATGTAGATCAAGGAAACCAAAAAGTTTGATTGTACACAGGCCCAAAAGATATTTGAATCCGTTGAACCAGAAGTTAAACTTTGAATTATTGTAAAAGTAGTAGTCGTAATTAGAATGATGAAGCCGGCACACCTTTTCTTTATACTTTCCACCAAACTCTTTAATCCGCTAATCTAGCCCATCTCACTTTCTCTGATTTCTTTCTTTTTGTTATCGCTCGCGTCTTCGTTGCCGTCTACGCCTCTCTCACCTTTCACACATAGTCAAAGACACGTGCCCTGGCTACTAGTCTCGTTGGAATTTACAAGTTCAAAAACATCGATTCTCTCTCCACAGAACGCAGAGGTATGGAGGATAGGTCACGTCAGGTGTTGTTTCCATCTTCATCATGTTCAACGGTTGATCATCGCTTGTCTGGTGATCAAACACAGTGTGCAACTCAGATCAACAACAAGAGTAAGAAGAATAAGAAAGAGAGAGAGGGCAGGTTTGCTTTCCAGACAAGAAGTCAGGTTGATATTCTCGATGATGGATACAAATGGAGGAAGTATGGACAAAAAGCTGTCAAGAACAAATCATTCCCCAGGTACCTACAAACATATATGCTTTTATTTGGTTGGAGCATGATAAATACTGAAAACATTCATGTGTATGTATGTGTAGGAGCTATTATAAGTGCACAGAAAAAGGATGCAGAGTGCAGAAGCAAGTACAGAGGCTATCAGGAGATGGAGTGGTGGTGACCACTTACCAAGGAGTTCATACCCACCCTGTTGATAAACCCTCCGATAACTTCCACCACATCCTGACCCAGATGAACATCTTCCCTCCCTTTTAGTATTTTTTCTTTCTTTCTCGTTGTCATTTTCTTATGCATACCGATGTATCTTGGGTGGGTTTAGAAGAATGAAATTGACGCAAAAGAATGCTGCTGAAGCAAGCATTCAGACCAAAGCCCTAATACTTTATTAAACTGAGCAATCGTGAAAGAAACACTAGTCCATTTTCTTTTCTTTTTTTCACACACACTGGTCCTTGTGTTTTGGTTTCCTTTGGAGTATATCTCCTTTGGTGTCTTGGTGCACTCCGCTGCCATAAAAAAAACCATCAAACAGCAATGATAAGCCCTAACCATTGAGTCACTTTTAGTTAGTTGTTGAATCAAAAGAGCACTTTTTACCTGTGACTAATTCCGGAGAGAGAGAATGGTAACCTGGAGGCGGCTTGCTTGACGTCGCCCTTCAAGAGGAGCACCACCGTGCCGGCCACCGTCAGAATGACCCATGTTTCCCCCTAAATGCTACTCATTCAAGCGGGCTTTTTATTTTGAAAATCAGCCCATTAGCTTCAATGGGATCTAATATTAGTTCTTTATATAAGATCAGCCCGAACAAGTCCTGAAATTTGTCACTTCCAGCTTCCTGGGTATCAACGTTGATGCAAGATCCGGCTATCAAATGCCAACGATTTTAGAGATTCGAGTGAGTTACTTTTTTGAGTTTTTCACCTTCTTGAATTAGTCCCATCCCGAAACAAATTTAGTGGTATCATTAATTTAATATAACCATTTTGAAAATAAAAAAATAACTAATCATAAATAAAGACCACATGTCATCTGGAATACTTTAATGTCGATGTAAGCAAATAAAAAAGCATCGTACTAGAGATAATATACCTTTTGAAGGACCATGTGATAAAAAAGCAAATATGTAACCGAATAATCACATTTATAAGAATCGTCCCAAAAGATATGCGAAGTTAAATTTTAAAAATAAAAATATGCCAAGTCTTTCTTCTTTTTCTATTCAAGTGTTCTAAGAAATATACTCGCGCTGTTTCATATAGTATAATGTTTTAGTCCAATACACAGTGACAAAACTCGATATATTTTTTTACCGAACGCCAATACAATTATATAAAAATACTAAAAACTATTTTCTGTAGATTAACTTTTCTATTTTGTATACTAAGCTAAATCAGTCTATTAATTGTACTTTAAATTTGATTATCTTATTATTATTTAAAAGTTAGTTTATTTATACAGTTTTGATAAATTTAAATGTTAGCCAGATATGTGTAAGTATCTTATATTCTGAAATATCATACATATTGAAATAAAAGTAATATATTTTTTTAGTTAAAAATGAAATACTAAACAGCAAATATATAAGTTGCTCAAAAAACAGGAAATATTATATATCCATTGAGAAAGAGCAATAAAAATGTTGGCTGTGCCGCCGCCACAACCGCACAACGATAACGTTATTCGCTTGGTCTTGTTTATAATATCTTTGTGGAATAAATTTGTCCCGCATTCTTTAACAATAACAAAAGCTATCCACTTTTTTTTTTCTTTGACGACACAGATGGATAAAGTATCTTCATTAATAAGAATTGAAGAACAAGGTGATCTTTTTATTTTAATCAGTTAAAATATATGTATCGTCGTGGCCTGTTGAGCATGAAAGTTGGGAGTTATTCATCAAAAAAGTGATGCTTTCTGAGTGATATTATTTGAAAGGGGAAGGACCACGCGTCTTTGATACCTCTCTATCTCTCTGCATGTCTTGGCTACAACATAACGAGACGCCCTTTTCCATATATATATATATATATATGTGCATACATGTGAAACACCAACAACAGGAGAGGAAAACGAGTAGTATACGTAAGTCATTAATTTGATTATGGAGATGAACAGTTCACGGAGATCAAGAGGGTTCAAGATAGCTAAGCTACTGCCCTTTTGCAAAGCTCTGAAGCCTCAACCTGCCTCCCAAGACCTCTATAACAATGTTCATTACACTTCCTCCACCACAACTTCCTACGCTCCTCAACCAGATTTCAGTAACTACGTAAATCCTCTTCCTCCTAAAGTTAGCTTCCTCCTTCAACCATGTACGTAATTAACTTAAATTTTTTTTATCTCTCTCTATATATATCATATATATATAAAATGACCAGTGGCGTGGTGATGTGTTTGGCAGCCGCAGCTCATGAGGGGGAGCATATGGACAAGAAGCTGAACAAGATCACAGAAAAGATGATCGGAAGAGGGATTAATGGTATGGATGATTGCGTTGACGCTAGAGCCACTTCCTATATATCTTCGGTTCGAGAAAGGTTCAAGCTGGACCATCGTGAGAGAGTGACGACGACTGTTATTAGCTTAGATCATGAAGATGTTGACCATTAGAGCAAAATCAACCCTAAGAGACCCTTAGGGGCTCTTAGGTTTTTTTTTTGTTTTTTCTTTAAAAAAAAAAAAACGGATCAATCACGGACCGTCACGTGTCAGTGGGGTCCGCGAACAGTGCAAGAACCCAACTAAGAACACCTTTTAATTAAGAGATTTAAGAGGTGGTTCCTAAGGGATTTAGCGGATCCCACCCGCTAAGAGCCCCCTTAAGAACCCCCTTTGTGCATGCTCTTAGGATTTAGCTGGATTTGACCTATATATCTGTGTCAGAACGCGTCAAAACCCACTAAAAAAACACTAACGACACAGGCTTAAACCCGATCGTTTGGTCAAACCACTAGTTTGATTGTAATTGGTGATGTGCTGACTCATTAATACACTTCAAGGTTCAGCGGACAAAGCTTTTCTTGAACAGCGTGGTTCCTTCTCATGTAGCCTCATCTTTCCGAACAATACTTATCATGAATCGAACATGGCCTTTGATTCAGCAGTTGACCTTGGTCTGACTCATCATATATATATATCATTGACCCTAATGACAATATTGAGCTTAGAGCTTGTATAAGAGCATGTTTATTGGGGAAAACCCGTGAATAGTGTAAGAGACATGAAAAAAGAGGTTCTTAATTAGGGGATTTTAGAGATGTTTCTTAGCATATTAGTGGACCCCCCTCCATAAGAAACCCTCTTAAGATCCCCTAATAAACATGCTCTAAGGCACTTATTTTTTCCTATGAATATTAAATAGTATCAGCCCATCTGCCCATGCATGTGTATATATACGTGGAGTTTATAAAGTTAATTTTACAGACGAATTCATGGATAAATCATTAATTAATAAAAATTCCACAAGGGAATCATAAATCAAGAAGATGCAAATTAAGATTCACAAATTAAAGGGACTAGACGAAATGAAGCTGGGTTTAATTATAATTAGACTGCGTAGAAGTGGATGTTAAGAGCATTTTTAACCCTCAAAACTCATAATGGTTTTTTATTTTTTTCTTTTTTTTTATATTTAAAAAAGAAATTAAAAATGAATCAATCATGGGTTACCACGTGTCAATAGACCCGTGAACATTGCAAGCACCAAGCTAAATTCGATTTTTATTTTGGCACTTAGGGCAACGGTGTTTAATTTTTTTGTAGGTTCTATTCAAATTTTTTATTTTATTTTTGTTAAGCACCTTGTTAAGTACCCTTGGTTAAAGATGCTTTAAGTACGATGAGGGAGATGGTGATGATGGCGAAGAAGAGGAGAGTGTGGATGAAAATGGAAGGACCGCTTGTTTGAGACCCACCGAACTCAACCGCTTTGCTCTTTCCAGGCAGCTGAAACAGAACTCCAGGGCTCTCAACAATATGAAAAAAAACGACCGAGATCAACACCGGTCCCCAGTCCAACCCCATTTCGATCTCTTTGTTTTTCTACGTCTCTCCTTATTCTCTCTTTATATATATATATATATATATATACATGTACTGTTTTACTTGTGTTTTAGTGTTTATATATTTAATGTAATGTGTGAATTAATGAATGTTGGTGTAAAATTTATTGATGTGGCTTGAGCATATAAATAAAAGTGCAAGGAGCTAGGATTATTCTCAAGTAATTTGCGGGGATGCTCCTTATCAACACGATGCTCCTTATCAACATGATGCCGTTTGATGCTCTGTGATCAATAATAACTATTCTCTGGCTTGAACTTCAAAACTATATCTATTAACCTTATTAAAAAAAACTAAATATATTAAAAGGGCATTGCTTGTTTTGAAACCTAAGCATATGATTCTCGTCTAGAGGGAATCGTGTCTCGCAAGAAGACGACACCTTTTGCGATTCTATAGGAGTTTAATTGCTTTGTGGTTCAGATGTACTTATATAGCCTCGAGTTCGAGCTTATTGTCTGTTTATATACCCGAAAGTTTGATGTTGCTTTGGCTCTTTTCATATATTATTGCAACCGTTGTCCCTATACAACCAAAAATTCATACCTAAAACGAATGATTGTCGTCGTGAGGCATTTTCATGCATCCTTTCTAGGAGTAGTCCATAAGTCCAAATATAACACATACTATATATGCTGTACTGAATCTTACCTTTTTAACATATATAACAAAATAATTAATTCTATGTATGTGGCGTAAAGCAACTACGGAATCGTAAAATATATAAAAAGAGTGTAGGGGAATTTGAGAACGTTAGCTCTCTAAGTCGGAAACTATATGTAATCACTAGAATAGGTCCAAAACCAGATTAACGCTGATAGAGTGGTTATACCAGTCAAATCAAGTAGTTCTTATGAATGAGGATAAGACGCAGTAGGAAAGCAGAAGAATCGAAACCAACCCAATATATGCAATCAAGTATACTTCAAGCACTTTAAACTTTACATAAAGAAATCAATATTCTGGCAATCAAGAAACCACAGACAGGAAGAAAGGAAGATACCAATCAAGCCTTCTGCCTTTTTCTGCAATCCTTAAATAATCTCAAATATTACTCAACGTACGTACACCTATCCACACACGTTCACAGATATATATATACCAAGTGTAGTGTGTATATGATATACAAATAAATTTTAGCTCTAGTTAATTAGGTCTTTGATACCTGATAAAACGATTGAATAGTTTGGAGCTCCAACGACTTGAGATCGGTACAAATATGGGAGGAGCTGACTGGGGTCCCGTGGCGGTTGCGGTGGTGCTGTTCGTAGTGTTATCTCCGGGACTTCTCTTTCAGCTGCCGGCGCGGAGAAGGGTGTTGGAGTGCGGCAACATGACCACGAGCGGCATATCCATATTGGTTCATGCCATCCTCTTTTTCGCTATTATCACCATTTTGGTCATCGCAATCCAAATTCACATCCACATCTAGCAATTAGCTTAATCATGACCTACCTACTGCTCTGTGTCCTTGCTAATATAATCTATTATCTATCATTTGTGTGGGTTTGTTTATTTCTCCTATAATTATATAAGGTCTATAAGTTAGGCTGTACAAATTCCTCTCATGTGATTTTGGTGTAAAATCAACGGGGGAGATATGTTTACTATCATGCAATAACAACAAAAATTAGTGCATGACAGATTATTATACGGTCATCTCAAGAAGAAGAAGAAAAAGTTTATCCAAATTTTTTAAAAGTTTCGTAATATGTACAAGAAAAACCAACAGAACCACCAAAGAATTTTTTTTTTTTTTTGTAATACAAGTGGTTTTTATGAATAAACTCATTATAGAAGTCCATTCCCATCTCCAACATCTCAAGATAAAGAAAAACGTGACATAATCTTAAGCTGCAATGTGTTCAGCAAATAATTCTATTAGTAATGTGTTGAATTTTTTGAAAAGTGAGCTACCACAAGCTTCACCGGAGAGATTTCACCGGTCTTCTGCTCCACTGCATGAGCAAACGAATTTAGATTAGCTCTAGTAAGAATCAACAGACTGAAAACCACTTGAATGTTTCCTCCTTTGCATTCACCGTCGATGTCGAAGAGTCTTTAATCGAAAATCTTCAAAAAAGTTTCAGTAAATTTGAAACATAACTTTTGCCGAAACATTATCTTTAATGTAAAGTTAACCAAGTGGTCTTGGCCTAATGGTAAAGGGGCTTCGCCTAGAACTTCCGCTTTAAGTTCAATTTTCCTTGCCTACCCATGTACGTCTTAAGTGGCAAGAAAACTCAGATTTCTATGGATCTCGTGGTGATTAGTTTTTGGGTGTAGAAAGCTTTTGAAATTCACCACGTGTTATCCAAGAAAAAATTGTAAAGTTTCAACTCTAATGATTATGTGCAACCACCACGCTTAACCGTAAACCTGAAAATATAATCTGGTAAAGCCTTTGCTAAAATTTTCAAGAAGCAAAGATTAAATCTCAATGAAATAAAGCTTTGAGCATTACCAGCAAAAAGACAATAGAATTCGTAATATCAGACAAGATTTAATTTTCAACAAAAAAGTTCATAATTTCTGGTCAAGGTATGTTTCCTGTTTCGAAAATGTTTTGGAATCAGAATCTCTTGAAACTTGAGGAAACTCTTTGGAAACATATTTTTTTGAAAGTTTTATTTTGGAAACACAATGGAAAATTACGATTCTGATTTGGAAACTCGCAATTCTGATTGTAAACGCAAAAGAATAACTATTTACCATTTGATGTTAGTGATTACATGTTTATTAATTTACATTTTAATATTATCTTTTGATATTTGTTATCATTTTGTTATAATAATTTGATTTGGAATGAAGTCAAGCTTCATAGTTTTACTAATGATAACATATGTTAGTTTTTAATTGTTGATTAGAATTTTTATAAAATGTAACAAGAAAAATAACATTTATATTACTTGATTCTCTCTTAGATAAATCAAACAAAAAAATTGAACTTACACGTTAGTTATCATATATATATATATATATTATAGACATTTTTATTTCTAATTTCTTTTAACATCATGTTTCAACGTTTCGTTTCCATGTATCCGTTTCCGATTCCATGTAATCTAGGAAACGAGATTAAAAAGAAAAAGCAAAAGGATCTATATTATGTTGAAAATTGTTTTCTACGGAAAATTTATCTGAAAAGCCCAGAATCAAAAAACCAAAAATTGTTTTGAACTTTACTCTCTGAAGAGTTTGGAAGAGAGAAGAGAGAAGAGAGAGAGCGAGTTATGAGCTCTTTGGGTAAGTAAAATGGAGGCACAACGATATCGAAATATGGGCCGTTATAAAAGCCTTTTGGGGTATTTGGGCTAAGACTTTTCTTTGACAAAGTAACAAAAGCCCTCTTATCGCTGACCACAAGGCAAAGCAAGCGTCTTGGTGGTGGTTATCTGCAAAAACAAAAAAAGGAAAAAGGATATGCCTGGGATTCGCGGACCGTCGGAATACTCGCAGGAACCATGTCGTGACCCTTGTCTAAAAGTCAACGCAAAGGCAAGCTCTACGTTGGCTTTGTTTCTGATCTGGTATGCTATGTATTGTATTCATTCAATTTTGGTGACAGGAGCCGTTCAATGCTGAGCCTCCTCGCTCCGCCTTAGTTTCATCTTATGTCACTCCCGTCCATCTTTTCTACAAGCGAAATCATGGCCCCATTCCCATTGTTGATCACATCGAAAGGTCCTCTCCTCTCCTCTTCCATCTTCCGTTTCTTTCAACTTTGCCTCCCTCTGATTCTGGATCTCGTCAACCAGCTACTCCGTGGCCTTCACCGGATTGATCGACAACCCAAGAAAGCTATTCATCAAAGATATCAGGTTTATTAATTATTACTATGACATACATATTATGTATTTCTTCTTCATCAAGCCACTCTGTTTTTGCAGGTCCCTTCCCAAGTACAATGTCACTGCTACTCTACAGGTCTTCATCCTTGTATATCTCATTCTCCGGCCCTTTTCTCAGTTCTTCTTGTATGTGTTGAAATGCAGTGTGCCGGTAACAGAAGAACCGCCATGAGCAAAGTTAGGAATGTTAGAGGGGTTGGTTGGGATGTTTCGGCCATTGGCAACGGTTCTTTTTTTCTTTCTTTCTCCAAAGACTGTCTTTTTATATATATATATATATAATACAAAAAGACTGCATTATTATATATAATAGTTCAAAGCCTGTGCCTTTCAGCTGTCTGGGGCGGGGCCAAATTGGCCGATGTTCTTGAGCTTTTCGGGATCCCAAAGCTCACTGCCTCCACCATTTTAGGTGGCAGACATGTTGAGTTTGTCAGTGTTGACCGCTGCAAGGTACTATTTCCTTTCATCTTTAGTTATGCATTTGGTTGATTCGCTCTATGTTTCTGATCTAGGAGGAGAATGGTGGGCCTTACAAGGCGTCAATCCCTCTTAGCCAAGCCACAAATCCTGAAGCCGACGTTCTCCTCGCTTATGAGATGAATGGAGAGGTTTGATATCTTTCTATTTGCCTCCTCATCAACAAAAAAAAAAGTCGTCTCATTTTTGTTTAATCTTCATCATCACTTGTTTGACGTGTCATTGCTCAGAGATTTGCTTGTTTGTTGATAAATGTTTTCCTTCTTTGAAGATCCTGAACAGGGATCACGGATTTCCGTTAAGGGTGGTTGTCCCCGGTGTGATTGGTGCTCGTTCGGTCAAATGGCTTGATTCCATCAATGTACTCTCTGAAGAATGCCAGGTTTGTCTCAGCAAAAGTGTCATGCTTTACTTTACCCTGTTCTCTTTAGCAATCATAAACTACTCTAACATTGTCAAAGGATGGGGTTGGATCACATTGTGTTGTAGGGTTTTTTCATGCAAAAAGATTACAAAATGTTTCCACCTTCTGTCAATTGGGACAATATCAACTGGTCCTCAAGGAGGCCGCAAATGGATTTCCCTGTTCAGGTAGAGAATATTCTACCCGCCTTTCTTATGCTAGTATTCATTGAGGACTTGCCATTTTCGTAGTTCATTTGATGATGGGTTCTGACTGATCATTTTTTTATTGGTTTATAACTGTACTTGTGTGGACCAGTTGCCTTTTGAATTTGGTTTCATGATATAACTCAAATCGAACATATTTTTCTTTGGACCACCACCCAATTATCTCTTCTTCTTTTTTTTCTTAATGGTGAACAGAGTGCAATTTGCTCTTTGGAGGACGTGCAAATGGTGAAGCCTGGAAAGGTGAGAACTTTCGAGCTGAAGTCATTTCTCAATCTGATTTGATCAATGCAGGAAAGAAGGAGCATATTCAGTGTTTTTGCAGGTAAGCATCAAAGGATATGCGGTTTCTGGAGGTGGGCGCGGGATCGAGCGAGTGGATATATCCATGAATGGAGGCAAAAGCTGGGTGGAAGCTTCTAGAACACAGAAACCAGGAAAGCATTACATCTCTGAACACAGCTCCAGCGACAAATGGGCGTGGGTGTTGTTTGAAGCCACTATTGATGATGTCTCCCGGAGTACTGAGGTCGTCGCCAAAGCGGTAAAGCCTCTCAACATTATTCTCAGATAATAAGTGGATTCTTGACATTATCTCGTATAACAGTTGTGGGAATTGTGCAGGTGGATTCGGCGGCCAATGTTCAGCCAGAAAATGTGGAGTCAGTGTGGAACCTAAGAGGGGTGCTTAACACATCGTGGCACCGTGTCCTGCTCCGTCCAGGCCACTCTAACTTGTAGATCAAGTTACCACCGCTTTGTATGTCCTCTCCTTTTACCTCTATTTCGGTTTCTAAAAACAAGACTCTTTTTTTTTAAAAAAAAAAATAAGTATGTATCCACCCGTGATTGATTACTCTTAGCTTTTGGTCGTCGTCTCGTCTGTTGCTTTATTTTTATATCCAACCACTGTACTGTTTACAGATTGTGATGCATGGTTATTATTATTGTCATAGTAAAGGTGCATGGAATAATATGGTTGAGCATACATTTATCAATAGTGTATGCTCCTTGTTTGGCTTCACAGTCCACTTTCCTCCTGGTCAAATTTGTTTAGAGGAAGGCCAGAAAACCAATCCATAATGTAAATATTCTTATGTAGCTGCTCCTTGTGTCTCAGATTTGGCATTTTTCTAACCAACCCAGTGGATTGATTCCCTGATTATTTAAGAGTTTAACGATTTAATGTCACAGCTCGTTTCCTATTTTTACTGATCATCTACTTATTTTATTTTCCCGACAATAATCTACGTGTGCTCCTCCTATAGTCCTCCTATTCGTAAGATAATATGTAGATGATCCTTGCATGTATAACATATTATATCATTCGTTTGTCCCTAGTACCGCAATTCACGCGTCAATTTGCAACACTTGGTAAATATCGAGCATGAATGTTACACAACCTAAAGCACATTATCATTGGATGAAATATATATATAATAGTATTAGTTGTGTAGAAGATTGAAGAAGCAAGAGGATTAATTAATAAAAAGATGATGTCGGGGTAAAAATTAATGGAACTCCACTATAGGTAATATTATATTAGTGGAAGGCAACTATAAATTATTGCATGATGCGATTAATTCAGGCTCGTGCGTCAAATCTCTATTGACTAAAATTTTTGTTGCTTTAAGAAAAAAGAAGAAGAAGAAATTGTAATTATTCTTTTAGTTTAGAAGCTCATCATCATCAACAATGGAAGATTCAAGTCTTGTTGTTCTTGTTCTTCTTCCTTTTCTCGTCCTCGTGGTTTTGATACTCTCGACTGGAAAATCACTTTGCCTAGCACCGAAAACATTCCCGGTTATCGGATGTATAATTTCCTTCTATACGAACCGAAACCGGTTGCTGGATTGGTATACCGAGCTCCTAACCGAATCCCGAAGTGGGACAGTGATCATTAACCGCTTGGCTGCCCGGAGAACCGTGGTGACGGCCAACCCATCCAACGTCGAGTATATCCTCAAGACAAACTTCGATAACTACCCCAAAGGCAAACCCTTCACGGAGATTCTGGGAGACTTTCTCGGCGACGGAATATTTAACGTTGATGGAGACCTGTGGTTAAAGCAGCGGAGACTCGCTACTCATGATTTTACCCCCAAGTCGCTGAGAGAGTACGTTGACGTTTTGAGGAAGGAGGTGGAGGAGGAGCTTTTGCCCTTGTTAGACGCAGCCGCCCAAGATTCTCAACCCTTCGATCTCCAAGAGCTTCTCCGGAGATTCACTTTCAATATTGTCTGCGTTGTTTTCCTCGGGGTCGATCGTTGCAGTTTAAACCCGTCCTTTCCGGTTTCTGAGTTCGATCGAGCGTTTCAGACTGCGGCTGCGGTTAGCGCTGGACGTGGTTCCGCACCGCTGTCTTTCGTGTGGAAGCTTAAGAAACTGGTCGGTTTCGGATCTGAGAAAGATCTCAGAAACGCTGTCCAAAAAGTTCATAGCTGCGTCAACGAGATCATTCGAGAGAAGAAGATTAATAATACCAAGAGCGATTTTCTATCGCGGTTGATCGTCGCGGGAGAAACCGACGAGGCTGTTAGAGATATGGTAATTAGTGTTGTAATGGCCGGGAGGGACACGACCGCGGCTGTCACCACACGCTTGTTTTCGATAATCTCCTCTCACAAGACAACCGAGGGTGAGCTAGTTAATGAAATCAGATCGGTTAAGGATCATATAACCGGAGGTTTCGATTACGAATCACTGAAGAAACTGAGTCTGTTGAAAGCGTGCTTGTGTGAAGTGATGCGATTGTATCCTCCGGTGCCTTGGGATTCCAAACACGCCCTTACCGATGACCGGTTACCAGATGGTACGACCGTACGTGCGGGAGACCGGGTTACGTATTTTCCATATGGGATGGGGAGAATGAAGGAGCTTTGGGGCAAAGATTGGGATGAGTTTAAACCAAACCGATGGTTTGAGTCTTATGATCATAAGACCAGAGTTTTGAAGAAAGTGAACCCTTTCAAGTTTCCTGTTTTTCAAGCCGGTCCAAGGGTTTGTCTCGGGGAAGAGATGGCGTACGTGCAGATGAAATACGTTGTGGCTTCCATGCTTGACCGTTTTCAGATTGAACCGATCGGTTCCGACAAACCGGTTTTTGTGCCAATGCTCACGGCTCACATGGCTGGTGGGATGCAAGTCCGCGTTCGCCGGAGAAATGGATCTCGATGAAGAGAACCAGATTTGCATTTTCTGTCAAAATGGCCATCAACAACAATCCGAATAAAGTCAATGATCACTATGGTTCTTTTGAATGTAAGTAAATTGTTTCCATGATCATATATATTTTCTCTATTCTTCTTTGGGTAACCCACATTATAATTTTCGAGACTTCAAGAAACATACTATCATATACTCCATCTGTTTTATAAAGATAATTTTAGTGTTTTTACATATATTAAAAAAAACTCATTAAATCATTAGGTATAGTTTTCTGTAATTTTTAATTTTCAATAAGTTTTAACTAATAATAATTCAATAAAATTAATTAATTTTTTCCAAGTTTAAAATACTTTCATAGAAAACAAATCTTTATGAAACTAACTTTTATTCAAAAAAAATTATCTAATATAACGGAGAGAGTATTATATTGTTTGAAAAATAAAATTTAGTTGGAAAGCAATTAAGCACTTATTTACATCTTTATTCATCTTATGAAGTAATACGTATATTAAAAGCAACGTGAGAGTACATTCGTTAGTATTTTTATATCCGAAAATAGTACATTACTATTAAATACTAAATCCAGCCAATTGTAGTAAGTTTTTTTCTTGTTAAGAGACTATTCTATTATTCAGATTTAATACAGTGTAGATAGTTAAATTGGAGTAAAACAACCAACAAAACAAAATTATCTATAAAAGATATAGTAGTTTTAGCTAAAATAACTACGGTGGAATTGTCTGTTTGAATCACGTAAGTGATACTAAAGTTTTGAATAAAGTGCCAATCGTAGTAGTAACTACGTGGAAAAACTAGAACAAAGCGATATGCCATTTACAAAAGAAAAAAAATGGCAAGATATTAATAGTTCTTAATGGAAATAACTTACAAAATGACTAAAAGGAAGAGAAGCTGCACTGCCATAGTGACTGACTTGACTTGTGTAGTGAAAGTAAGGAACTCCTTATATAGTGACTGCTGCCTTCTGGTACAAGTAACGTATCACTGCATCTTGCACCCAGGTCCGGCTCTGAGAAAGCCTGAAAAAACTTAGGCTGGAAACACCAAAAAAAATTGAAGACCTGTAAAAAATAAATAATTCTAAATAATGGAAAAAATAGGCTGAAAACATAAATATTTTTAAAAAGGCCGGAAGCTTATGCTTCCATGGCTTCTGCCCATGGCCGCTACTGCTTGCACCCCTGCAAACAGATTATCTGTGAATGTATTAGCAATTTGATGGGGAGACTTTCTTTCTTTCTCAGCGTTTCAACATACTTCTCCTGTTGCGAGCTTCAGACGTGGTCTAAGATTCAATAAAAGCTTTGGGTAATTCCACCGGTGAAACTACCGCCCTCCATGGACTGGAAAGTCCCTCAGGATCGAATAATTGTAAGTCCACCAGCACATCATAACACACTTGCTCGATGGCTGGATTGTTCCCCCACAGGTTAATCATATATTCAAGATGGATACGAGGAGTGGGATACATGTGCTGAGATATATTATCTTGTGAGAGATCATATTGAAAAATTTCATCCTTTCTTCCCCCAAACCTCTATGGAGAGCAACATGGCAATCAAAGAAAGAAATGAACTGGTTTACGAGCTTTGTTTCTTCTTCAAACAGACACACACAATAATACCATGCTTGCTTGATTTATTAATTGGGTCTAATCCCGACATGAATGCAATTAGTTTTCTCTTTGCATACCTCAAAAGTAGGCCTGGGACGTATTATCCGGGATCCGGATTCGATCCGAGATCCGTCCCGGATCCGCTCCGAAAATAGGATATCCGGAGTGCCCGGATCCGAATCCGGATAGTAAAATTTCGGATCCGTCCAAACCGGATATAAATCCGGATATCTTAATTTTAGTTCCGGATATCCGGATCCGTGTTTTTAAAATATATTAAATTTTTAATTTTATTAATAATTATATTTGATATATTAGTATTTATACATAAAATATTTTTTTAATATTATATTTAAATTTTACTAATATTATATGTCATATATATATATTCATAAATTTTGTATAAATATTTAATTTATGTTTTATTTTTAGATTTTTTTATATTTTTAAAATATTTTTTATTTTTTTTAATTTTTTTTACGAATTCGGATCCGAATCCGAGTATCCGCGGGTATCACAATATCTAGACGGATATCCGAAGTCCAGATACCCGAAAGACGCGGATCCGGATCCGGATACTAAAGTCACGGATCCGGCGAATCCGGATCCGGATCCGGATATCCTAAAATACCCCGGATATCCGGTCCGTCCTACCCCTACTCAAAAGGCATTTAAATCATGCGATTGCAGTCAATTTGAAGGATTTTTCATTTTTAAATTAATATTTACTTTACTTTAACAAGATATATATTTCTGTGTTTTTATATAAATTTAAAATTTATAACAAATTTTAATTATAAATGCATCATGTTATAATTAAATAATTTCAAAAAATTTAAGTTAATAAAAGTTTAATAAACACATTTTTCTTAAAATTTACAATGTACTATTTTATTACATAATAAAAATACGTAGGAAATATAAAAAATGAATATTGTTTGAAAGAATTATTTTTCCCTATAACATTGAATTTTCAGAAATAATAATGAAATTTAACATTTTAGTTTTTAACACATATTTACTTAAAGTTTCAGTAAATAGCCAATATAGGTTATTTATTTGTTTTAGTTTAATTAATCTGGGGATCAGAGAGAGGGACGAGTGAATGAATATTAGTCATCAGCGTTCCAAGACTGTTTGACTTTGGGTCCAGTAGGACCCTCTTCTTCAAGTACTTCATGAGGTATTTTGTCAATGAGCTTACGGAATTTTTTACGCAAAAATCCAGGTAAAGTCTTGGCGACATCGTCAAGGGTCTTTTGAAGGTCATGTTGGATGGTTGGTCCCCATTTCCTAAAATAGTTCAGCCACGGTGGCTCCACGATTCCTTGTCCTGCGATCACTTGGTAACCAGTAGCAGTATCAAAGAACTTGTCACTTCTCGCCATGTCGTTCCTTATGCCGTTCCCGTCTTGGCCTTGCAAGACGAGTCCGGGTCTTGCGAACATTGCATGTCCATGAAGAGACGAGTAAGCGACAGGCTTGTTTCCACCCTGGAACTCTAGATCACATGCCTCCACTAGATTCCCTCCACTGTGCTCAGAGAAGTAAACGCGCCACAATTCGCCGTTGAAGTTGCTGATCCGCAAGGTAATGTGTTCCCAGTCTCCAATATGTTCACCGACATCTCCTAGGGACAAACTCTTGATGAACAAAATCTTGAGGCGCGCATTGCCGTTGAAAGGAGAGAATATCCATACGACAATGTCAGTGAAAGTGCCTCCAAACATTGGTTTGATGTGTAGATACACCTTTGTGTTCCCTAAGTCTCCCTTCTTAACCCTTTCCCTTGTGCTCTCATCCACCGGATAATCCAACCAGTATAAGCCATCGTCCGAGCCGCCTTGCGGAAGGTTTGAACCATTGGGTTGAACCGAGACGGGGTTAGATTCGTTACCCTTTTGGTATAACAAAGCACCGTTGGAGAAAACCCAATCGACAGAGGAAGGAAGGAACTCTTCTTTCGGGTGAAAATAAATGAAAGGAGAATAGGCTCGAAACAAATCTCTGGTCTGATCTTGGCTTGGCATGCTAGACAAGTCAAATTTTGTATTTCTCAGGCAGGACAAAGACGGAAGAGGAAAATTTAGTTGCTGAAAGCTGAATGTCCCTGTGTACACACCAGCTGCCTCTGCTCCTCTGTTGGCAGGTCTCAGACTAGAAACAGTTATCCCTTCTATCCCCCATACCCATGCATCGCCTTCGATCCTCGGTTCCGTATGATCCGATCGGACACAACTTATTGATTCTTGTTTTAAAGAGGGCTTCAGCGGAGAAGTAGTGACAAATACGCCGACCGCTCCATACCCTTTGGGACATAAAGGCTGCCAAAAATATGCAGGCCCATCTTGTTTGACAACGAGGGAGGTAGTGTTACCAAGTTCCATGTAGTCAACCGGTGGTCTCAAGCTATTCCCGGATACGTCTCTTGCAACAAGAACCCAACCGAAAAGCAGACGGTTGTTGGGTTGTGCATAGAAACCAAGTGTGAAGAAACCAACAGGAAGATTGATGGGTTCAAAGATGCTGACTCCCATGTTGTCGGGCCCTCCCTCGAATGCTCTCCATACCCTCTGTGACGTTGACGCTGAGATGGAGACTTGGATCACCTCAAGACCTCCAAGATCTATCTTTCCTTTCCCGAAGTTTTTCTCACCACTCGGAGGAATAACAGGCAGTGGAGAAGGAAACTTGAAGGTTGTCTCTACAGGTAATGGAAAAGGAATCTTGGAGGTTGTCTCTTTAGGTACTGGATGCGGAGATATTCTAACTGTGAGATTCAAATCGGAGTTGGCTCCACTTCCGTCGCAAAACACATGGTTAACAAATACTATAATCAAAAGAAAACTCAAAAGTTCAGAGGCTTTTTCATTAGACGATTGCATTCTTCTCCTTTACTCTTGGAGCCGTTTGACCTCTATTCTCCAAACAAATTATATACTAATATAGTGTAAACTATCTTTTTTTGGTTAAAGTGTTATTAATAAAACTTGTATAATTGGTTGACTGTATGGAGTCAGGCATATATTTATAGATGTGTACTGTAACTTATCAATTTATTTTGGAAAACTTTTTCTTTTAAAAGAACATAATTTTAGAGTGTATATCCAATTATAGCATAAGATTTTCAAGTTCTTAATGTCACCAATTTCAAATTCCTGATTTCCTGCTAAAGGAATCTGGATTTTAGAGTCAAGTCTTCAACTTTTTCATAAAAGCAATTTAATTATTTTCAAAAGTATAGTTTAAATATATGTTTGTTTGTAAATTGGAAAAGTGCTAAAATTATATATTTGTTAATTAAAAATCTTGTGAGAGAAATAATTTAAGTGGATCCATGCACGAAACCCTCCAATTTTAGATTTTCTATCTAAATTAGAAAGGATACATGCATGCATGGTTATCAGTTTGGATTGTCAATGTTTTCTTGAAATAGATCTTATATTTACGTCCAATAGGTGTCAGTCATAATTGTTTTGTTTTTTTTTGAAAAAGACCTCAGTCATAATTGTTGGGCACTGATTTGTGGGATCTTTCAAATATTGAGCTAAATTTTATTTATTTTATTGAAGATTGTTAAGAAATATATTTCCCCTTGAACAAAATGTTATAGGATTTTAACGCATGTCACGAAAAATGTTATAGAATGATGGACAAGGTCTTTTGACACAAGTATTTAAAACTATGGAGATGTAATGCCATATGCTTATAGAAATCCCCTCGTAACCTTTGATATTATTGGATAGGTCTGGGCACTGAGGCATAAGTAACCAACACTTTGATATTGAGGTAAGACTAAGGCCTCTCTCATCCTATGATCTTTCCTTTAAACTGATTGAGTCCAACTGTTGCTCCTCCTGAATTAGGTAGACAGCGGCTGCCTTAGGCTCTTCACGACCAATGTTTGGGGGCACCGTTAGAAAAGCCCAACGCACCACTTGAGAGGAGTGGCCATCTCTAAATATTCGATTCTTAGATAAACCTGTAACCAAAAACCGAAGCCGAATGATGTTTTATCTTTTCATATTTCTCCATGAAATATTCTAAAGAGGAAACATAGAGGAGAAAGAAAAGAGTTTCGCTTAAACAGGTTTAATGGCTAACGAATTTTCGCCTAAACATTTTAACGATTTTCTTTTAGGATAAGTTGTCAACTTTTTAGAACGATAATAATCTTTCGTTTATCGGATCTTAATTTGGCATCACGATTTTGTTTGTGTTTCGCTTCTTTTTTCTTTTTTTCTTTTTTCTTTTTTCCTTTTTCTTTTTTCTTTCATCACTTTATCATCATGTGAAGCTTTAAAAATGTTTTTGTTTTCTGTTGGTTACGCCTAGTGTTTCAATTAAAATGACTAAATTTTTTCTTCTCTTAGTAAAGTCTCTTTATCTAATTGAATCAACTAAGATGGTGGGTCTAGCTTTGTTGATTAAGGTGCAATTTCTGTAGAATCGGAGTTTTCTTTGTGAAAACGTTCCAGTAAAGTCTCTACTTTCCAATCTTTCAAGGCTCTCTCGGCGGTTCATTTCCGGCAGACTAGCGAAGCTCCTTCTAACTTTGACGGTGGCATGAAAGAAGGAGTATACAAAGTGGGTTTTAGATGAAAGAGGGTCAAAATCGCTCAAATTTCCGACGTATGCACCTGCATGTTCAGGTGAATTTTGGTCTTAGCTAGGTGTTGCATTCTTTTTTGCTCAAGCGATGACATGAAAGACACGTGTCCATTAATCTGAAATCGTTATTCTTTAGTTTAGACTTCAACTGGGTTTTCAATTTATGTTGTGTTTTCGCTTCCGACCCACTTGTAAACATATTAGTCTTTGGGATTTAATTAAATTATGATGAAAAAAAGAAAGTTAATAAACTTGTATCTTGTCTTTGTTAAAAAATGGAATATATGGAAGCTGCATGTTGGCGGTGGTGCTTAGACGGCACGGTATCTAAAATGTTAATATCGTGAATCGTTTAGTATAGTCTTGGTTTCAAGAACTGGAGTTTTTAAATATCCATCACCACAAGACTAGTGTGTATTAATAGGGACTAGTATACATCATGAGAATTGTTTGAGTCCGGGATTCTATTTCTTCACTCCATAGCATAGCATAGGAATTGGGTGATGAGTTTATGGGTAGTGTGCAGTGTATTCTAAGTTATATGTTATATTATCCGTAGTATTAAGTATTTTGAATTAACAAAGTAAAATCTTACGAAGTTAAAAAAACGCACACTAGTCCCAGTTTTATAGTCACCTGTTAAAATTACTCTTTTTGATTTTTTTTTTTTTCAAGGTCATCTTAAGGATTTATTGAAAAATAGACTTAAGAACACCCCCTATAAGGGTTCTTAGAGTTTTCAATTTATATTAAAATTTAATTATATGGATGTTAGCTTTACGGAAAAATGCATAAACATTTTAGGTTAAATTTTCCGTAAAGTTAATAATCTTATAATTAAATGAGAGATATTTTAGCTTAGGTTTTCCGTAAAGTTAAAAATTATATAATTAAATATTAATATAAATATATATATACACATATATGTATTTTGAAAAATCTGAAGATAGAAACCTTCATCGAAAGTGCTCTAAGAATACTTAGCCTTTTGCTCTTACATGTTTTTTGTCGTTGTTTGTTTTGCATGTCTTTTCAATTTTTGATAATGTTTTTGTGTCTTCCCCCTACAATCAATGCCCATATCATTATTCTCCACCCCCTACGTTTTGGATTTTACTCGAACAAACCATTGGATCTTAAAAATTTATCTAGCTTTTATTTGTTTAACAGTATTTTTGTACGAGTTGGCTTGGAATCTTTTTGCATCTAGAGATGCACTTATGGCATTTCGGAACGTTTTCTCAATATCCGAATGATGTTAGCGCAAGACAAAATACTAAAGTCTATTGTCGCTACCCCAAAAGTCCAAACTTGTGTGAACTGCAATGGGCAAGGCAAGTGTGTGCTTGGTGTGAACTTTTCAGGTCTCAGCCAATAAGAAAGTGTTGCAAGATTAACACAAAATGGATATATACGTGTTTGCACCTGTGGTTATTAATTTGCAAGCTTACATAAGATTATAAAGTTTAGGTATGAATCAATTCTCAAAATCTTTGATATCCCAACTCTATAAACTAGTGCACATGCTATTGACCCAAAACTCTTTAATTTTTTTTATCATAAAGTTAAAAAAGAAACATGGACCATGACTCTAAGATGGTGATACCCCAGCAAAATCGAAAACAGTGGGACCGGATACGGCCTAAACCTTGTTATTCAACAATGGCATATCTAAACAATATATATATATATATAATCTTCTTAGGACAAAGCGAGACTGTACCATTGAGATTCACTAAGCTTGGACGTCGTGAATGTTGTTGAGTTTACGAAGAATAAGGTTCCAAGCACAAGAAGATGTCCTTTCTAATTAATTCATTTTTTTTTGTTTAAACTTTACTTGGGATTCATAGCCACCCCTGCTGTCGATAAAAGTCACAAAACTCAGAGGCTCCGATACTCGTTTCTGCTTTCCAATAAAAATATCAAAAACCAATAGTATGCTTTACGGGTACTTTAACCTTTGCAATTTATTTACCAGTATAATAATCCAAGTGCAGGTCATGTGTACAAAGTAAATACTCAAATACTATTTCCTTGCAACAAATCAATCAATTTATTAGTTGTTCAATTTTTTTAAAAAATGAATAGTTGTCCTCCAAACTTTCTTAATATATACAGACACGCTTAAACTGTAAGGCCGCAGCTATTCAAAACGTCAACATGGGTGGTTCAGTTAGTAAAAAGTGCATGACAAGTCTTCTAATGCTCTTCTTCTTCACATGGTCTCTCTCTGCAACGTCACATGATATGCGTAGCTGCGACCCAGAAGAAACATCATCCTCGTCCTCTAGCTACGTTTGCCACTCAAACCTCCAAAAGTGCCGCACTTTCGCCATTCTAAGAGCCAATTCTCCCTTCAGGGGCCTCCAATTTGTTCAGGAAGGTCATCAGTTACAGTTTATCCCGATTGACTGCACATGTAATGGAAGGTTCTACGAGGCTCATCTCTTCAAAACTTGCGTGAAAGGCGACACCTTTCGCTCTGTAGCTGCATCCCTGCAAGGCCTGACCACGTGCCTGTGAGCCCAGCCCATACTTGATATTCAATTTTTGTTCTTTTTTTTTTATAATTCCGGGTTTGCAGGTCAATAAGAGACAAGAATCCTCAAGTTTCGGAGGAGAGCCTCGACGAGAAGGTAAAGTTGCGGTTGGCGGTGAAGTGCTCTTGTCCAGAAGGCGGCGTTTCAAAGGCCAGGTTTCTCGTTACATATCCCGTGAGTGACGGCGAAAGCGTTTCAAGCTTGGCAGACAAGTTCAACACAACAGAGGATGCTATTGTCTCTGCAAACAACAATTCTGGAGTGCTTCCGCTCACCCCTGCTCTCATACCTCTTGATCATAAACCACAGAAGACCACGATCCTCCATAAGAAGAAAAAACGGTCAAAGATGAAGAAGCTGATGATCGGTGTGAGCAGCGCGATTGGTGGAGTTATGGGTCTTATCACTCTCATGGTGTTGGGTTACTTGCACTGGAAGAAAGAGACGCGTCTGCAAAGCAATAAAGATCCAGAGACGCGGCAGCTGAGCCTGAGCATCCGAACCACCAGTGACAAGAAAATCTCGTTTGAAGGGTCACAGGACGGTTCCATTTTGGATTCTTCTGTTGTTGTTGGCAATGGCACCACAACTCCCCGAGAGCCCCATTTGGAGATTTACGCGTTTGAGGAGCTTGAGAAAGCCACTCATAATTTCAGCTCAACCAATCACATCAAAGGTTCTGTTTATTTCGGTTCTCTCAAAGGCAAAGACTTGGCTATCAAGCAAGTGACCACCCCAAGATTCGATTTTGGGCTTCTCAACGATCATTCACATTACTACAATCACAATCTGATTAGGGTTCTTGGGACATGTTTCAGAGAACCCCCCGGTCAGGGTGCTTCTTATCTGGTTTTCGAGTATGCAAAGAATGGGTCTCTGTGGGATTGGCTCCAGAATAAATTGGCCATCAAGAATCAATTCATCGAGTCTTGTTACTGTTTCTTGGCATGGAAACAGAGGATCAAGATCTGTCACGATGTCGCCATCGCCTTAAAGTTTATGCATCGGATTAACTATGTTCACGGCAACATCGTGAGCAGAAACATCTTTTTGAATGAAGAGCTTAGAGGTAAAGTCGGAAACTTTGGCATGTCAAAAAAGGATGACAACATTGTACTACAACCAGCTACTGACGTGTACGCTTACGGGATCATCGTAATGGAGGTTTTGTCTGGACAAACCCCAGAGATGTTGCTTGGAACGCAAGAAAATAGGGTTGAGAGACTGAGAGCGGCGGCTCCCGGGGAGAAGGAAATGCTGAGGGAAGTGATGGATAGCACGTTGGGGGAGAGCTATTCAGTTGATTCCGCCTACGAAATGGCAAGAATTGCAACTGACTGTACTGCAGAAGAAGCAGAGTTAAGGCCTAGCGCGGCTGAGATTGCAGAGAGGGTTTCCAGATTGGTCGATGAAGAAAGAGATGATACTTTGGTAAGGTAATGTGGCAGTATAGATGAATGCTAACTATATGTATATTATTGCAACATGCACCCTAAACTCATCGAAGTTAATAACTCCCATCCCTATTAATAATATCAAATTGAACCTCACCTTTGTTAACGATTTTGTGTGGTTTAGGATTTTTGATCGTATGAAGCAAGCGAATTCACATAAGTTATCTCTCAACATTTTGTTTGAACAATAAACACAATAACTTTATACCTGAACATGCTCCTTGGTCAATCTTCTCTAGAAATAAAGTCAAACTCAGGAAACCATATATATAAGGCGTAAATAATAAACACATGATATAACTTTGGTGAGGGAACAGCAATGGAAGCTTTTCCGAGGGTAAAACAATTGTATTATTGTTTAGGCTATCTTAAGACCCGCTAAAGGCCCAATATAAAGTTAAATCTTTACTTTACGTTATAAGCCCAACGCCACGTACTTGTGCTTCTTCCGCAAATCCGACACATTCGACGGTTCGCAAACCTAACGTGGAGTTTGGACACTTGAGGCTTGAGGGGGAGAGAGAGGCTCTGCGATTTTTGTTCTCTCTCTCTCTACCTGTGTTTTTTTTTTTCTGGTTTACTCTCTCTCTCTCTCTAGGGTTTAACTGATCTTCATCATACTCTAGGGGTTTGGTTTGGTTTGGTCTGGGATTAACGCTTCCGCCTCGGCTTGATCTAGGGTTACTTGTAAGTGTGGGATCATCAGGATTGAGTAATTGTTAGGGGTTCTCATCTTCCTTGGGCGATATGACAGTGAATAATACTGGTTTCCCAGGAGATTACTATCTTTGTGATGAAGGTTCTGTAAGCCCTAACCCTTCAGATTTCCCCGGAGTAACTTGTTCCCAAGATGATGAGACCTCCTTTGCTAATAATGTCCCCAGAATGCTTCTACCATTGTCTAGCCTGTCCTCCTCTGAAAGGCAAAATCTTATCCATAGGCTTCGACAGGAGCTGCAACAGTTACGCTCCTTTCAGAAGGATCTCCAGCTTCCTAGATCATTCTATTTCACTGGGCCTTGCAAAACCGCCACTGCTACCATGCTTCGGATGAAGCAATGTGAGACCCTCCTGAAACGCTTGATGTCACATCAGTATGCTCATCTCTTCAATACTCCTGTCGATGTCCTCAAGCTTAACATTCCTGATTATTTCACCATTATTAAGCATCCCATGGATTTGGGCACTGTCAAGAACAAGTTATACTCTGGCACTTACTCAACCCCATCCCAGTTCTCTTCTGATGTCCGTCTTACTTTCTCCAATGCAATGACTTATAACCCCCCGGGCAATCCTGTTTATTTGATGGCTGATACTCTCAGCAAGTTTTTTGAACTGAGGTGGAAAACTATTGCAAACAAGTCTTCCGGAACCATTTCTCAACCTCCTGACAAAGTGCCCGAGCCTTTTATTAAGAAGAGAAAGATGAACCATGGCAGCTTCTTAGAGCCTGCTAAACAGGTTATGTCAGATGATGATAGAGTAAAACTTGCCAGAGATTTGGGGTCCTTGACAGAGTTCCCGGTATCTATAATAAATTTCTTGAGAGATCACAGCTCGAATGAAGGGGCATCTCGAGATGATGAGATAGAGATTGACATTGATGATCTCAGTCATGATGCCTTGTTCCAGTTGCGGGATCTCTTGGATGAGTTTTTGCGAGAAAGCCTGATGAAATATTCAAATGGTGAACCCTGTGAGTTAGAGGTAATTCTTCTTCTTCTTCTTCTTCTATATCTCATACTTAATCCATTTGATAACATGCGTAAATTTCCTTGATGTAGCTTCTGCATGAGCCAGGACCAGGGAGTTCATTGATGCAACACTATGATGGTTAGCATACGTTTTTGTTTGTTGTTTTAGAAAGGCCTCTTGTCCTGCTGTATGATTAAATTCTCATTTTCTTCCACTTTACTTGTAGCGAGTGAAATGGACGACGAGGATGTTGACATTGGTTATGATCAGCAACCTAAATCCCGCATCTCTCTTGTAACAGAGAAGGATAAGGCAGTGGGGAACTCAAGTCGTGAGTGTTGTTCTCTATGGAACTTTTTCAGATGATATTTGATTTTTGCAGTTCTTATATGTTCTCTCACCCGCAGAACCATCTTGATAGTCTCTTGTCAGAATTGGCCGGCCCTCTAGAATACTCATATTTCCTCTATGCTTTTTATTTTTATTTTTCTGGAGTGGTATTTACTTTTCTTATTGATAGTGAAACCTGTTACATTCTCTGTTTGTATTGCTCCCATATTGCAATTTACTTTTTTTCTTTAGTAGTCATATTATTCCTTGGAGTTCTCTAACCTATGGTTTTTGGTACCTGTAATTAATCAGGCGTGAAGTGTGTGCCAGACTATCCTAATACAACAAGATTATTGAGTTCATCAAAGGTAAATATCAGTATGGAACATGATTGATACCACAATTTGGATGCTGGCGAACGATCTTTGAGTGGGACAAGAACAGTATGAAAACAGTTGTTGTTGCCATGATATGCACCCTAATATTTTCTTTAACTAAGTCTTAGATTTGGTCAGACACCAATTATTCTGATTGGTTATTTTTCCTTTTCCTTTCATCAGCTGATACAGGGGCCTGAAAGTGTTGAATTGGAGTCGCCTTTGAATGGAGCGAAAAGCACTTCCCCAAGGAGAAAACGTGAGCAGATCTCTAATTTTGTTGCAGAAGTGGTTACAAGTTTCTGTTGATAATGATTTTTTGACCCTTGATTCGCTTACTATCTTTTTAAAAGAAGCAGCTCCAGTCAGTGGATTGGGTCAGCTGCAAGATGCATCAAACGAGAAGCAAACTTGTGTGGAGGGGGAAGATTCTCATCGAGATGGTAAGCTCATGAGGAGTGTGGCAGAAAAAAATGTCTGTGATCTAATGTCTGGGGGTGGCATCTTACTCTTGAACCGTTGATAATCTAGGGAATAGTGTTCAGAATGAGAAGCAAGTACCTCCAGAAAAGCTTCACAGGGCTGCTCTATTGAAAAATCAATATGCAGATTTAATCTTGAAGGCTCGAGAGAGAACTTTTAATCAGGTTAGCTTTGTTTTGTGGAGCTCTGACCTGCTGACCTTTTTTATAACTAACTTTAAGAAATTAATTCCGAGACCAGAATGAGAAGCGAGACCCAGAGAAAATGAGACGTGAGAGGGAAGAACTCGAATTGCAAAAGAAGAAAGGTACAACTTGATTTGCTAGTTGTAAGTATTCGATTGATACATAAGAGTGTTGAACAGTGTGATGTTTTTTTTTTGGGGGGTACCAGAAAAAGAACGGTTACAAGCAGAAGCCAAGGAAGCTGAAGAAGCTAGAAGAAAAGCTGAGACGGAAGCTGCAAGTGAGGCAAAGAGGAAACTAGAACTTGAAAGAGAAGCAGCCCGCAAAGCTTTGCTTGAGGTAAAAAGAAAAGAAGAAGCTAGCTATGAATGTTTTGGGTGTTATGAAAGGCGGAATGCAATATTAATATTAATAATGATAATGAGTGAACAACAAACAGATGGAGAAGTCGGTCGAAATAAACGAGAACTCAAGGTTTCTCAAGGACTTGGAACTGCTGAAAAGAACAACACCAACAAGGGAGCAATTGAGAATAACGAGAGAGGATGGGTTGGGTGTTTTGGGGTTTGGGTGCAGAAATCCTCTAGAGCAGCTGGGTCTATATATGAAACACGAGGATGAGGATGAAGAAGAAATTGAGCCGCAGGCTGCTTTGCCAGATCATCTTGGCATAAACGAAGAAGTGGAGGAGGGTGAAATCGAGAGTCCGTTGTCTTAGTGTGGTGGGTTTGTAACATGTGTCATGTAAGATAGTTTGGTAGTAGGTCTAAATCTTGGTTTAACTGAGTGATGGACCAAACTGGAAGAAAGAGCACTATCTTGTACAATACAAGAACTGGAACTCGTGGAATTCAACCAAGTGAGGAAAAAAAAACAGAATCAGTGAAGAGATGAATGGGTGAAGGAAACACACATTGGCAAATGATGAAATGAAGATAACGTTGTATCATTCACCTTTTTGGTAATTTAGGTGATGGTGCAGTTGGAGTTAGGTAGACGGTTGTTTCTGATTTGATAAATTAATTTAGCGAGTCCTCCAATAGGTGCAATGATCATCAGTAGAATCCCAAGAATTATGCAAATCTGACAAATCAAGAAAATATTTAATGATTTTCTTTCCTTGCTGCTTTCTTTATTAGCGAGCAAACAGGGGATTAATTTGAGTAAGAGAATGAAACACATACCCAGTTGATACTCCATGATAGACTAAATCTAGTTGGTTTCTTCAGGATCAACCATATGATGCAAGGGATCTGTAACACAAACAGACTGGGTTAATTCTTCTGAATCATCATAAAAAGTAATAGTATATATATATTTCTTGGGGCTTACAAAGTATGTGGTTGGGGCAAACACGAATCCCCCAAAAAATGATAGCAATGCACTGAAATACGGTAATGCCACTGCAATACCCATCGTGGCAGCTGCGACCATCATTTAATATAGGAGTATTTTTTAGAGGACTATATATATATATAATGTGAGTTGATATTCCTTTGTGGACTTACCGACAAATGTCCAGCGGATGCTAAACCTTAGAACTCTAGTTGGCTTGAAGTGCCATTTCCTTATCATTACAGATTCGATCATGTCAAACACGGGCATTGCGTACACCTTTTTTTATTCAAAAAAAAAAAAAACCATAATTTAGTTATGCTAGTAATCTGTGTTTGGTTTTCTAATAATATTACAACCTACCTGGTAGCTTCCGAGGAGGTGTACGACCACAAACATGTTGGCAAGAATGATAAGTGCCTCGGGATGATGGAGTGATGTCAGTATGTTTTCTTCGACATTGTTCCCAAAGGTCTTAAACCCTAGAAGAGCCACAGGGAAGTAGCAGAAAGCTACGATGACATAGGCTACGATGGCTCCCTTCCACATGGGTCGTTTCGATGGATTCTCTGGTGTTGATGGGATGGTTGCTTGAATTTCTAAAACAACGTTATGACCTGCGTACGCAAAAGCCATCTCCCCCAATCCACCAATAAAGCCTAAAGGCACCGAGTTTGTTCTTCTTTTGTAACCGTACTCGACACTCTCTGGGGCATCCCTTGCCACTGAGGCTACCCAAGCAATCGTCGAATAGCTGTTTATGCATCATTGCGAAAAAACAATATTTAAGATTATTATTGTTTCTTTCTTTTTTATTTATTTTTAGTCTCGGCCCCCTTTACCTTACAGACATGACGGCAGCTACCAAAGAGACACCGGAAATTGAGTTGAAGTTCTTAAGAAGGGAGAGCACAAACTGTGAAGAGGCAAATATCAAAATGAAGTGTCTGATTCTCAGCTTTGTGCACTTGTCATCTCCCACAGAAAGTTGATGAACCTTCTTCAACGATTCTCCTCCGGTCACCATATAGATGATGCACGCACTGGTTTCAACTAGAAGTTGTAGCGGCACGATGATGTACAAACCAAGCTTCCTCCCAAAGGCTGCCTGACCCAGCTCGTGGTACCTATCAAACCGTTTCCCTTCAAACATTTCGTGCATCTCAGTCATTTGCCAGAGGGTGTACAATGTGATCACCCATGAAAGGATCAGCACCGCTGCTCCAGGTCCCCTTATCAATAATTTAAGTAGACTTAATTAAGTTTATTTGATATCAGTATATATGCATCGCCAAAGTTTATATATATATAGAAAACAAGATGAGTTGGTGTGTTGAAATTTCACTTGTGAGGAGAAAAAGAAGAAGAAAAATATATATTATTATTATTATTATACCATCCAAGCTCTGACATGGCGTAGGGAAGGCCAAGAACTCCAGCACCAACCATCGCAGTTACGTTGTGGAAAGCTGAATAGTACCAATTTGCATTTCTTGATGCTGTTATTGGAAGCCAATCTTCCAGATCAACTGATTGATGATCCTGCAAAATGCAAGATTTATCATTTTACAGCACATCAAGCATCGAAAACTAAACACTTTCAAGACCAAAATCAAGGTTTTCTTAAATCATTCAACTGTGTTACAAGCACATACTTTATTTATATATAAAATCCCGATTAACATAAAGAGAGCTTAATTACCTCCACATGATCTAGGTTTGATGGACTTGGGGTCATTGCGAACACACAGACTTTAGGAACGTTGGTGTGACTTGTGAGGCAAATAGTTGTGTTTATCTCCTTTCTATGTGGTTCCAAAAGTTTGTATACAAAGAGAGAGAGAGGGGTAGAAGTTGACTTTGACCTCTTGGAAGTGCCTTGAATGAACTGTGTTCCTGCCTGACTTTTTTTTGTTTGTTTGAAATTACCAGGAAATTTATTTGTAGTATTGTTCAACGTATTAGAAATGGTCTTTGATTGGGATACATGTAATTGTTTTAAAACTAATGTCACTATTGGACAGTTTCTACAATTCTAAATTATTTGTTTTTTATTACCAATATAATAATCTAAGACTCTTGGACCACATTATTATTTTCTGCACTTGTTCTTAGGGTCAACGGATCCCCATGAGGATTGTATGATTGAGATTGAAGCTGGAAAGATTAGAGTAGGAGGGAGGATCTACAACATTAATTATTTCACATCAATCGTCAAGGAGTTGGCTTGATGCCTAGAAACTAAAAAATAAAAAAAAACGGCAGGTGGTTTAAAATTTAGGAAACAAATTTAGCAACATTAGAGCATCATTATCCACGGTTTCTTAAAGGGGTTCTTGCACTGTTTGCGGGCCCCACTGACATGTGGGGTCCGTAAACAGTGCAAGAACCGCTTCTTAAAACTCCTAAATAAGAACCGTTTTTAGAGGGTTTCTTACACTGTTCACGGGCCCCACTGACACGTGGCGATCCGTAATTGGTTCGTTTTTATTTTTTATTTTTTTTTATTTTTTAATTAGAAAAAAAAGAAAAATGAAAAAAAAAATAAAAAAAACAGGAACCCCATTTCCTGGGTTAATGATGGCCTTAGAAGAAGGAACCGAAACTAGCTACAATACCAAGAAGACTTAACCAGACATTCCGTATAGGTTAAAGAGAGGATCGGTTTGAGGTACAAATCAGTAGTACGTTTTGACTACACGAGATGTACTGTGCAGATTTTGAACCCAAGGCATTGTTTAAGACAAGTAACGTAAGAGAAACATCTTCACTGTATTTCAAATAAAGTGGCTTTACTTGAAAGAAAGAAAGAGAAAAAGGGGCCGGACTCCATGTTGCTACCAATTTGGGCGATTCACACACTCTCTCTCTCAGAGCCTTTTAACCAAAGATTACAATAGTTTAGTAGCCAAGGTATACTCCTACTTCCATCCTAATGATATCTCCTATAATTCAAATCTACACTTGATAAAAGTGCAATATAGAATTGAGCTTCAACTCTCTAAAGATCAGAAGAAAAAAAAGTTGATTTCTTATTCCGACGCCGGTGGTTAATCGGTTTATGATGCATGTCTCAGCTCCGATTTTTTGTTTGAAACCTAGATATTGCTGATTTTTTTTGCATGTTTGGTCTCAAGTTCTCTTTGATTCTTTTACAGTTCAATCTTCAACAAATGCATGTCGTAAGTGTCCGACTTCACCTCTCCTGGTTCTCTTCTTAGACCATCATTATCCCAAGATCCTTAGCATGGGATCCTTAACAAAAAATAATTTAATATTTGAGTGTACCCCACAAAAAGCTAAAGATCGGTTGTAAAAATCCTAAAATAAAAACCGATTTTAACGGGTTTCTTGTACTGTTCACGGGTCCCACTGACACGTGGCGACCCGTGATTGGTTTACTATTTATTTATTTTTTAATTTTTTTTTAAATCAAAGAAAAAAAAAAATTCCCTAGAAACCCAAATGGGTTTTTAGGGATAATCATGCCCTTAAGAACTTATTGAACTTCTTTCCTGCCTGCTGTGCTTCTTAATCTGCATAGGATATTCACAATAGGAGCACTTCTATCGGTGGTTTGTTCATGCTTAGATCCATCGTTTTTTCATCTCAAATGTTCTCTTGCAGTCATTCCATGTTTGGTTATGGCCGCCATAAACAAATAAAAGTGACAGAGCCAATGTTTGAGAGAACTATGCTTCTTATTTATACTTCATTGTGTTTGTATGGTGCAGTTTAACAAAAAAAAAAAGTACGGATTTGCGTGGTGCAGTAAAAATTAGAAGGGGGCATTCCGAAAATTGAACACGCAAGAATCATAGCACTAGATCAAATACCCATTTTAAAAATCTTCAAAATTTGAACAAATGATCAAAAAAAAAGAAACATGTATATATAGTAGAATAACTACTCCATTTAATATTTAAGGTATAATCGTATGCAGTAGTAGTACGTAGTTAAAGAAGATTCGGCCTCATCTCACACAAACATGATTCCGTCGTCAAGTTTAGAGAGAGAAGAAGAAGAATCCAACGGCGGCGACAGTTCCGGCGATGGAGAGCTTCACATTAGTTACGGCGCTGCTTTGGGGTGACTCGGCGGTGGGTGCATCAGATGATGGAACATCGGCGGAGGTGCTTTCAGGGGTAGGAGCAGGTGGGGAGGAGACGGTGGGTCCCTCGGCAGAGTCACTGGGGCTGGGTGCCGAGTAATCATCTTCGGGGGTTGGTTCCTCTGCGACAGGGGACGATGCTTTGGGTGCGGAGGCCGGAGCCTTGCTTTGAGCGGTTGGTGCTTTGGTCGGAGAAGCAGTGGGTGCAGCTGAAGGTGCGTTGGCAGCGAATGCGGTGGCCACACCCAAAGCCAAAAGGGCGAATACGATAAATTGACGTGCCATTTTTGTAAAGATTAATAATGAGGTGTTCCAAAACTAATGCAGTATTTTATTTTTTTTTTTGGTCAAACAAATGCATTACTTAGAAAGTTATACCCCATCAAAGGGGTTTGTTACAATGGAAGAGAGAGCTGATTTTGCCACAATATCAGCTTCTCTATTGAAGTTTCTAGAGATAAAGGAGAAAGAAATGACATCAAAGAGAGGTAGGTAGTGATAGATATCAAACATGATACCGAAGAGTTCAGGCTGAGAGTCTCCACTCTTCAATAGCTTAACTAAAGAAAGGGAATCAGAGAGAACCGCCAGGGATCGGACGTTTGAATAAACGGCGGTCACAACCGCCAACCGGACAGCAATGGCTTCAGCCATAAGTGCTGATGAAACATGATTACGAGTCTCGCAAAGGATTGGGAGGAGCTTAGGGTACTCCCCTGAGAAGATACCACCTATACCACAACCACCAGATTTCGCGTCCCATGCTGCATCAACCTTACAGACCAGAATCCCAGAAGGAATGGTCGGGGGAGGGCAGGGGGGGTGCGAACGGTAGAGATGTTGTTGACGATCGGGAGATAAGACGCTTGAGGAGAGGGTATCAGCCTGTGCCCCCTTCCATTCCTTAGCATCTCTGATACTCTTTAATGCTATATCTTGCACTGAGAAAATCCTATTTTCAAAGACAGAGGAGTTTCTAGCTTTCCATAGATTCCATAGCACCCAAGGCCAGAGGGGAGAAGTCAACCCCGATGGGGGTAGAGGGGTGAGGGATTGAGCTCCAGAAATAAAGGTCGCTAGAGATGTAGTGTCGGGGAACGGAGATGAAATTATGGGGATGAGGTCCCAAACTCTTATCGCCACAGGGCACCGCAAAAAGACATGGAGATCATCTTCTGAAGCACCACAGTTTTTGCAGACAAAGGCGGGGAAGCCTCTTCTTTCCAGATTAGCACTAACAGGAATCGCTTTTCGAATTACCTTCCAAAGGAAGTCTTTAATCTTTGGTGCCGTTTCCACATTCCAAACATGCTTCAGCCAATTAAAGGAGGGCATCAGATCATTGCTGGTATTGTTTTCCACCATTCCCAAGCCATATCCAGTTTTGGTAGAATAGATACCCGATCTCTCTGGTAGCCAGACCAAGGAATCCGTAGAGGGAACAGAGCTAGTTTTGATTCTTAGAATAGCATCCTCATACTGAGGTAAATGGAGACGTATTTTTCTTAAGTCCCATTCATTGGATAGTGGGCAGAGTAAATCGCTGACCTTCAGAGATGTCGCTTGACGAGTTGGGGGGCCTAAAACCTGACAAGGGAGTTTGAAGGAGAGCCAAGGGTCTCCCCAGACTCGTATAGAGTCTCCGTTACCCACTGTCCAGCTTAAACCTTTTTTTAAAATTTCTCTCCCTGCAAGTACACTCCTCCAGCCATGAGATGCATTCAGTGGGGCTTTGCATTCCATGAATGTTGTTTCCCGCGAATATTTCCCCAGTAAAACTCGAGCCAGAAGTGATTGTGGTTCTTTGATAAGCCTCCAACCAATTTTTGCTAATAGAGCATCGTTGAAAGTTTCGATTTCCCGGAAGCCAAGTCCTCCATGCAGTATTTTATTTATGTTCCTTAATACTGCAGAAGCTTTAAATGAAGAAAATAAAAAAAGTAGACAATGAGAGATATTTATATATATATCCCTTTGAAGATGAGATTTATTTGGAAAATCGATGGCTTTGAGAGAAAAATGGAGATCCAATTGCCTTATTTTAGATTTTTTTTCTGTATTTGTAGGAAAACTAAATATGGTATATATACGAAAACATTGGTTTCTAGAAGAGGAAATTGATTCTTCCCTCTTTCTCTTTGTATCTACGCAGATGGCATTTTCCTTTGATATATTGAGATTGGAGCTTCTTTAATTTTCTTTGTTCTTAAATAGTTTACATTCTTCTATGTTTCTTTTCTTGATTCCAACGCTACAAAATAAGCGAAAGATTAAAAAGTTTCAACAAGATAGTGTGACTCTAGTTTATGTAGGGTTTGAGTTTGGGTAAGGTATCTATCTGATTTCACGTACTTTCATTCATTTTAGTATATACACTGTCTGGAAAATATACAAGACAAAACCAATATAAAAGTTTTATTCCCAAAATCATGAATATACACATTATATTTTCTTCTTAAATAGCTGCATGCTGAGCTGATATATAAAATATAGATTACCGGGGGTACACATTGAATGTTCCATTCCATACATTTTCAGCTGGATACTATGGAAAATGAGGACTTGTTAGAATAACATATTTAGAAGAATCAACCTATTTTTTGTAAAGATTTTAAAAATTGTTGTAGTGGTGATACATGATATAAATCACATATTTGTATAATACTTTTCAATTAATATACTAGTGATCTCATAACTCCTTTAAAAATTCTAGGTACCTACATTTCATATAAAAGTTTTTCATTGAGATACTGGAAACTGGGCATACATATCAAGACAGAGAAATCAAAAGTTATTTTATAGTGGGAAAAAACAAAGGGAGAAACATATATGTATATATATCCATTCAAGAAAAAGTGAAATACTTTATTATTGAGAATTTATTTAGGAATAAATCAAGGAAACATGGTCCACACAGGCCAAACCAGACACATGAACAGGCCAAATCTCTGACACAAACACACTGAAATTATTGATACAAACAGAGGGAAATGAGAGAATTTCCAAATTTGAAGTAAAGAAAAAGAAGGGCGAAGAGGTAGTATAGCTTTTTTTTTGTTTTAAATTGATTTATTATTATCTAAAAGTTGTAGTTCTCGTCTTGGTCAAGGAGCTTCTCATCGTGACAACAAGCGAAGCTTATGTACTTCTCCATAGGGCGGTGGCACTCGAAGCAGTTCATCTTCTCTGGAATCCGACCGCTCCGAGCAGTGATGTGGAAATCAAAGTGGGCGCAGGGATGTCCGGTTTCCCTGAGAACCTCGTCATGGTGGTGGTCGTACATTGCCTTGGTGTAGCCTTTGGTCGGGACGTGAGTTTTCCAGGTTCGGTCGTAGACGGTCACAGTCCTCTCAATGACACCGTGAGTTATCATCACTATCTCAGCTCCTTTGCTCAGAAGTGCCCATCCTCCAAGCTTGTCATAGCTCAGTATCTTCTTGATTCCTTGCATCACCTAAAAATTTGATAGATAGACCCACAAATTAAAACCAGTCCAGTCCATCCAACCCTAGTCTCAGCACTATGTTTCAGTTTTCGTTTTACTAAGTACCTCATCGTGATCATCGGATTTACCGAGTTGAATCTTGGAGTAGAGCATACTCTCAAGCCTAGCCCAAAAGAACCACATCAATGCAGGCTCGGCCCAGCTATGACTCAGATTTTCAGCCCTGACGGCTTCACTGATCCGCCTGATCTGTTCCCTGTGGCTGTGGTTACGTTTACCAACATAAGCCATCTCCAGCTTCACGTTGGAATCTTTGGCCGTTGCTTTGGCCGCCATTGTGAACCTTCTTATCCAGTCCAAGTCATCTCCTCCGTACAAGAATATGTAATTTTCCGGGTTGATCTGTAAATCCATATTATTTAGATCGTAGCCAAAAATGGAAAGTTTCCATATATATATTTTTAAATTACCCAGTTGAAAATGACAGCGTCGATGCCATCAACGATGAGGTTAAGGGTAAAGGTCTCCCTCCTCCAGAGCTCCTCCTCACGAGCTCGAGTGAAAGGGAAAGCTTCAGTCCCCCAAATCCAGATCATGTGAAGGGCATTGAGACTAGCCTCGTTGCCTTGTGGGTCAAGCACCACAAGTATTGGCTTGTTCATGAAATGCCATCTCTCTCTCATAAACTCCACCACATATCTCTCTACTAGCTTCGGACTGTCCACTGTGTACCATGGCATAGGTGCACGGAGAGCCTCGAATTTCTTCTGCAGACTCGGTGATCTTTCGTAATCTTCGATAGGATCCACTATTGGAACCCACACAACCTCGTAAGGCATATGGCTCTTACCATCGGCTCCCAACAAGCTGCTCCTCGATTCTGTGTAGATTTGCTCGAATATCGATAGCTCGTCTTGCAGTATGTTGAGGTCAGAGATTAGCAGCAACACTGTCTTCCTCCTCAACACGTCCAGGTGAACCTGCAATATTCTTACTAGTTTAGTATTGATTGAGCAGCTTTTAAATGCGTGAACGTATTTAGAAACCTTTCTCTTGGTTAAACCATCTTGCAATGGCATTATGTGGTTTTTCGGATGAATCAAGGCCGTGAGAATCTTCATGTTATCAATGTGAGTGGTGTCGAATAGAGAATGCAACATCTTTAGGGATTCTGTGCTCCTCTGCTTCTCTGTTACATTCCACTCTTTATTTGTCAGCAGAGAGAGAGAGAGATCAGTGTGTTGAACTGAGACCGTACTACAAACCTATGTGACGGTAGCAAAGCCTCAAGGTCTCAGCGAGATGGTCATGAATGTTCTTGAGCTTGTTAGCTAACATGGACGTTTCCCATGAATCCATTTGAGTGTTCATCATCCTGGTATAGTAGTATTATTGTTAGAGGCACATTATAAAAGATATATAATAAAATGATAATATTACTCGTGTCCCATGGCAGTGATCATGTTGATCTGAGAAATGCAAGCCACGATGCTTCTTATGGTCCAATAGACAGCAATCGGGATGGTAGAGATGATTCTAGACAGCTGAGGATCGTCCAGTGTAATGTAGCGACCAGGTAACTCACTGAGTTCCACTACACAAGCTGTGACGCTCTTCATCTCACGGATGAGATCGTTGAGCCCTTGGGATACAGACTCGAGGGTCACTCTGTTCTGAACAGGGACGAGCTTTAGCATAGCTAGGGATTTAGCCAGCTGATTCTTTGAGTAGAACTGGACCAGAAGCCAAAATTCTCCGTAGTTCAACGCGAACGCGGCTAGGGTCAGGACTAGCTTGCCGTCCCAGTGGAAGCTCGAGAGGTGTTCAAACACTGACATTGTTATTTCATGTGCGTCTGATCCCGTCAGAGATTTGTAGGCTATCTGGAAGAAGACAGTGCAACTTAATATATTTCTTGTTTCACAAGTTAGTTCGTAAATTAGGTTTTAGAGACAAAAATGAGAGAGAGAGAGAGATACGGAAAGAAAGCAAAAGCAGACTTCACCTCACAGGCGACGCGATCGATAGCATATGAGACGCTATCAAGAACGCTCATCATGCTTGATTGCATCAGTTTATCCTCCGTCGGCAACGGAAGCATCTGCGAATAATACAAACACTCCAATTATATCATGATACGAATAAAAGTAAATATATATATGTACACTAACGGAGGCGTTGGAGTCGTCGGAGTCAAGAGTGGCACGATCGAGAATATCTTCAACGAGAGAGAGAAGGCCACGCACTTGGACTTCGCGAGCATCAGGGGAGTGTGTTTGTTGGATCAGCTTCAGCATCATGCTTTCGTCCGATGACATCGTTAGTCCCGTCGTCGCCGGTATAATCTCCGTCCCCGGTGTTTTACCACTGTGCCCCGCCTGTTTCTGATGAGCGTGCTGGGACTTGATCAGTGACTCCATTCTTGGTTTGGTTTGGTTGCTTGTGAAGAAGAGGGAGTTTTGTGTGTTATGTGAATCAACTACTAGCCTTTAAATACTCCATTCTCCATATTGGGAATCTACTACTTTGCTTCGTCAACAATTAAATTAAATCTACAAGTTATTAAACCAAAAATACTTTTTTTTTTTGGTAGCTTACTTTAGAAGAATAAGTTTTAGATAGTAGCAACCGTCCACGTGAATGTCGTTATTATAAAGTAGTATTAACCTAAACTATAAAATGTACGCCATGTATTAGACCTTTTACTATATTTTTCTTTTCTGTTTCTAGGAACATTAATTCACCTAAGCTTGTGTGTATTGACTCCGATTGATAGTGACGAAATATATATTGAGAGCGATTAATTAACACTTTAATATTTACTATTACTACGATTTTATACACTATCATCACCTTTGATCGTTTAGTCCCTATATATTCATTTAATCATTTTTATTCTGTAGTATCACGTTTTACACATGGCCAGAGCCTATACATAATAATAATAATAATAATAATAATAATACCAAAAAGCTATTTTTGTGTGTATTTCATTGTATCATCACATATTTCATATTGGTCATAGCAAGTAATCAGTCTTATGTTCCATCCCCAAGAGAATTCAATTTTATATGTTATATAACCAATACAATGATAATCATTTGGACAACCATGTAGTTTAACTTCGCAGTTTATATTACTAAAAGAGATCGAGAAAACAAACCTAGAACACCTGTAGTTCAATTGCTACTTTGCTTTTTATTCTTATGTTGCTTCCCAATTATGCCATATAATTTTGTGGATTCTGTCATTTACTTTTATTTAGTTTATATTTATAGTACGTATGTATACTCGTGTATCACAAAATAGCATTAAGAGTGAGGTGAACAAAAGGTGTGAAGTGATTCTTTGCTCTTCTTGGGGTAAAACTATGGAATTTCTTTAAGTCCATACATATAGGATAAGGCTAGAAAAAAAAAGAAGAAGAAGCAAAACTAGAGTAACCAAGGATATACGAATCAAACGCAATTCCTTTTACAAAGTGATGTTTTGTTAATTTTGGGTAATATCTAAAAGTAATGTTGGTATGTTTGGAATTGAATCGGCTATGACTTGTTCTTCTTCTCTAATTCTACCACAAGCTCGTAACTTGGGTTAAATTTGAATATACAGTTTCCATACAAAACAAACGAGTGTTTCTTGCTACCTTTTGGTTTTAATATCCAAGAAAAGGAGATTATTTAACCACGGAAAATTCTCCTATCTCCTAATCTGAATCGACGTATCAGATTAATACAATATAAGCAATAATTCCAAAAAGAGCGTTGATGTTTTGGAAGATTTTAACTAAATTTTTAAAATAACAGCTGGCTATAAATCGGTGCTTTCCCCTCTAGTTTGTTGTTGACAAAATGTAATACCGTAATCGGGGTCTCATGTGTTTTTCTATGTATTGATATTTATCCTTTTCATGTCTTTTTCTAATTTCCTATTACCAAACCACTCATATGTTGTTCAATAACTTTTTTTTTTGCACAAGCGATATGAGACGTTTTTTTTTTTTTTTTTGTTCAAACAAACATTTCATTTCTAATAGAGTTTAGTCCCCTATGATGGGGCTCAGTACAGACATTGCGAGAGCAGTTTTTGCCACAGAATCCGCCTCGACGTTAAAGTTTCGAGAGATGAAATTAAAAGAGATTACGTCGAATAGTAAAACAAAGCGATAGATATCAAACATGATACCGAACAGTTCAGGTTGACTTCCTCCCGTCTTCAACAGCTTGACTAGGGAGAGAGAATCAGAAAGAACGGCCAGGGATCGGACGTTTGAAAAAACGGCGATAGAGACCGCGCGATGGACAGCAATGGCTTCCGCCATAAGAGCTGAAGAAACATGACTCTGTGAGTCTGAGATTATAGAAGGACGTATCTGGATATCCCCAGTATAGATTCCACCAATGCCACATCGTTCTGTGTTTGCATCCCAAGCCGCATCCACCTTTACTACTACAGTACCCGATTGAAAGGTTGGGGGTGAGCAAAGGGGGCGATGCTGTCTTCGATGGTTGAAAGCATCTTGAGGTATGATCACCTCATATTCAGTTTGTGCATTAGACCATTCTTTGGCATCTTTGATACTCTTAAGTGCAATCTCTGCAGCGTTGGATTTCCACGTAAATAGTTTTCATTTATATAACATGTATAATGGGTCTATCTTTTGTAGTATATGCGAGATGTTAGAGTTGAATTGTTTTTATCAGATCCCCGTTCACATTTCAGAAATGTTTATTAAACGGGGATCTGATAAAAACAATTCAACTCTAACATCTCGCATATACTATAAAAGATAGACCGATTATACATGTTATATAAATGAAAACTATTTACGTGGAAAATCATTTTTTAGTCTAACCGTAAGCTTTATATCATTTTAGTAATTTGTCTAACACATAATCAAAAGTTAGTAAAAGAATATTGTCGCTTGTATATTTTCCCAAAGAAACTCTATGTCAAAGCAATGAGGGACATTTAATAGATGTCAAACTTTGTTTAGAGTCCAACCTTAAATATATCTCATGTATGTTGGCAATGTTGCATTCATCTATGTACTAAAGATCCACAAGAAAGTGATGTCAAAGTATTCTATATGCTTGAAAATTGTCCATCTCTTGACTCTTTATTTTATCCTCTCTAGCTAGTTAGTCTACTTTGTTAGCTCTAAATTAATTTAGTTTCAAAAAGCTATTTGTTCACTTTCTAATCAAGTTCATAAAGAAAGTGGTCAAAAAGTTGATTACGGACAAAAGAAGAAGAAACCCAATTATTTTGTAAGCTAATCAATGTTCTTAAGACTCAAGAAATCAACAAAGGAGAACAATACTCAGTCGGTTTATTGTTACAAAAGCTTCGAAATACATAAATTATTTGTTTCAAATCATAAATAGCACAAATATAGAGCAGAAGCAACAACCAACATACATGAAGTAAAGAAATACAAGAGGAATTATTTGAAGGAGAAAAAGACGCAAACTTTGGTTTTATTGGAATGTTGTAGAAGCTTCCAAATCAACATTGTGGGATGTCACTCAAGGCAACATTGGTACAGGTAATACTTTTCCATGGTCCTGCGACACTCGGTGCACTCGACCTCATTGGGTATAATCCCAGCAGTCTCAGGAAGCATGAACCTTGTGCAGTGGTGTGGTGGGAGACGCATCAAGAGATGGTCACTGAGTGCTTTCAGAAAACCATGTGTTGGAATGTTGACTTCCCACTCGTTATATTCAGCCAACCCCTTGGAAAACAAGTTACCTTTGGCACGAACCATCATGTCGGAGGTTCTGCTCACCAGTCCCCACCCATCTCCTTCTCCTCCAAAACCTAACATAGCGACGATTTCTTGCAGAACAAGGTCCTTTTCCTCTTCTTTAAGCCCTTTGGTTCCGTGGGCTTTTAGCATCCGTTGCTTCGACTCCCACATGCTCTCGATCCTCGTCCAGAAGAACCAGATCTGGAACAAGTCTGGCAGTGTATGGCTGAGGTTGTCTTCTCTGATTGCGTTGATTATCGGCTGGATTCCCTTCTTAGGGTTCCTTTTGCCAACATAAACCATCTCGAGTTGAATGTTTGCGGCTTTTGCGACACTACGCCACAGACTCGTGAAGTTTCTGATCCATTGCATGTCTTCTCCCCCATAGAGACATATGTATTTTCCATCGACAAGCTGATCATATAAGAAAATTACCCACCTTCTTTAGGTTACTTGTGACACAAGGTCTATAGATATTTTATTTTTTCAGTCTAAAAGAAACCTGGTTGAGGGAGTGAGGATCAGTGCCATCAATCAAGAACTCAAGATTCCAGTCCTGTTCGCCCCAGAGATCACGTTCCCTTGAGGTAGTGAATGGATAGGCGAAGGATTGCCAGATCCAGACCATGGGGAAAGCGTTGGTGGACATAACTTGAGCTTTGGGATCAAGTGCAATGAGTATAGGTCTGTTCTTGAAACCCCACCATTGTCTCAAAAACCTCGCAGCAGATCTCCTTAACCTCCGAGGCTCTCCAAGAACGTACCATTTCATGTTGGAATGTAGTGACTCGAACTTAGCATCATCGGCTTCTGTCCAGAAGTCTTGAACTGGGACCCATAGAATCTCGAATGATTGCTGCCATGCTTCTGTGTAGAGAGATTCAAGGATGTAGAGCTCCTTTTCGATGTTTTCTAGGTCCGAGACCAGAAGAAGCACGTGCTTTTGGGTGAGCACATTGATCCCAACCTATTTAATAATTAATGTTGAAAACAGATTAGACATCATAACCAAAAGAAGATAGACGAAGAATATTTAGTTTAGTTTACGCGTCTCTTGGAAAGACCATCTCCATGGTAAAGAAAATCAATGGGCCTGAGAAGACGAATCAGAGGAGGAACAACGTCAACGTGAATGATAGTAGTGAACGTCTGAATGAGTTCTTGATACTCTTCTTCCATGATATCATCCTCTGTAATGTATACAGAGAGCTTGAGATCAAAAGCGGAGATAAAAAACTCGAATTAATTATTGCATATATATATATATATAAATCTCACCAATGGTCAAGTGACTCTTCTTGAGTTGTTCTAGCAAGTAAGCATTGATCTTCCTAAGCCTTTCACTATTCTCATGTATCTCCGAAACTTCCATAAACGACATGATTTGGCTGCACAGAACACCCCCAAATATGATTTATCTTGTCAAGAAAGTTGAAAAGAAGTATAATAATTAAATTGCTTACTCCTGCTTGAAACCGGTGGCGCCACTGATATGAGAAGCGCAGATGAGAACACAGCGAACAATCCAGTAAACAGCAGTGGGGACATGATCGGTAAACGCGGATGTGATGTGGTTAGGAGGGAGTTGATGGATGTGGATGATGGTAGTGGTGAGATCAACCATGTCTTGCATCAGAATTCGGGTCTTGTCGAGACGCTGGTGGAGCGCGTTCTGCCTAGAGAAGATGCTAGGCAGCTGTTTGATGAGAGCCAGAGATTTTGTTAGCTGATTCGTTGCGTATGTCTCCGCCAGGAGGAGAAAAACGCCGTACTTCACTGCCAAAGCTGCTAGGATAAGGACTAGCTTTGCATCCCACCGGTATTTCGAGACCATGGACAGAACCGAGAACGTCGTCGTATTGCGACTGTCTAAATGAAGCCCTGTTGTCTTCATACCCTGAGTCTCCCCTCCATGAAGACACTTGCACTCGATCTTTTAGAAAAATGAAACAAATGTTAAGAGAAGAAGAAGAAAAAAAGATGACTGTATTGTATGTCTATACATACCTCGCAAGAGATTTGATCGATGATGTCCGCGAAAGTTTCAAAGGAGACATGGTCAGCGTAGTCCTTGAAAACGACTGACGGCTGCTACATTTTTGAATTTTAAAGAATTAGTCAAAATATATTGAAATGGGGTTGCGAAGCAAAACAAAGAAACACCTTAGGAGCAGAGGAGTCGATGGATGGAACATGAGACTTGAAGATGTCATCAACAACGGAGAGAAGTGATTTGACATCAAAGAAGATCATGTCTGGACTATGAGTCTTCAAGACTCTATCAGCCATAACTCGGTCATCAGAAAGTGAAAACATGGGTCTCCCGTTTCTATGGAATGCTTGTTTCTTCCCCGGTCCAAATCTTCCACCCAGAGAGTTGTCACCCAGTGATCTTGGCACCAAAGAGTGTCGACTATTGGCATCCACGATTTCCTCAGATGAATGAGGATGATGTGCGGTCTTAGAGGCTATGGCACCCTTCTTCTCGGTCACCTTAGTAGGTTCCCCAGTTTTTGGGGGAGGAGCAACATGCTGCTGCTGGAGTCCATCTGATTGTTCACTATCTTCGTGAGTTTTCGCGGCTACGGGACGCCTCTCGCCTAGGTTCTCAGTCTGCTTCTGCTCGGCGGATCTTGGGATCAGAGAGACCCTTTTCAGAGGATCGGCAGGTGGGTCACTGAAGGGCTTTGGGTTCAATTGGAAGCGTTGGGCCATACTGGCGATGGGGTAGGGGTTGAAGAAAAAAAGATATGATGTGTTGAGGAGGTGAATGATTAGGTTGGTACTCATGCATGCATATATATACGTGAAAAGGGATTAAGAAAACAAGTGGCAACTTTGAATCAACTTCTTTGCTTCATCTATGGTTCAATATTTGTTTTGTCTTTGACACTTCCGTAAACGATTCTTTTTTTGACAAACGTAACCAAATTTATTCGCTGGTAAATTCTTCATAGCTACTTAATTAACTGTATATCAATAGTACTACATGCACTTAACATAATATGATATTCAAAAAAAAATATATATAAAAAAATATGATATTCAATCATAAAGTGGTACACGAAATTTAAGAAATTAACAAAACCCAGACACCTTCACTTGTGGCGACGATGATATGTCATCCTTTAAATCTCATTTGAATAATTAGAAAAATTATCCATCTATGAATTGTGATTTCGTTTAAAGATTAGTATGAGTTTTTACATAGATCTGAAATACCTTGAAACTAATTAAATAAAACACAATATAACTAAGGGAAATTATAAGCAGTAACCATTAAAAATTATAATTAGTGAAACAACCATAACCATATAATAGTTAGAATATAGTGTATATAATATGTATTAATTACATTATTTGCTCTTGACAATCTGAGTTACATAATTTTCTTTATTTCTTTGTTTTATGTTTTGTTACAAATTGGTTTATTCCCTCATAGTTTATTTATCTTTAATCATTTTAATACTTTTTTACGATGATGCTGAAAAAAACTTTCTACATTTTTCACATATACCCAAACTTGTTTTTTTTTAATGGATATACTTCTCAAAAATATATAATCTATCTTAAGATAAAAATGTTGTATTCTATATGTTGTAGATAGAATAAAATACCTCTCAAATTTTCTATAATATAAAGAAAAATCAAATATGTAATATTTTATATATTCATATAGTATAGTTTGGTTTTTTATAAAAATCATATAACATATATTAATGTATATAGTAGATATTATAATATAACTAAAGATTACATAGCTAGATCTATATTATTTTATAATTTTCAGTTAACAGTTACCCAAATAGTATAATAAATTTAAATAATAATGCTCACACGCAATTAAAAAGAGAATACTCTATTTAACACATTTCTCAAGAAATTTTTAACATAACTATTTTTGTTAATTTTTTTCTCTACAATGGATATCTCTCTCTAAATCACTCTTTTAGAAATGTTGTGATAGATAAAATCAAAGTTCATAATATAGACAACACGTGATACTCGTTGAAAGGGACAAAGCTACCTTGCTTGGATATTGTTAAATTGTCCATGAATATACGAACAAAACGAATCACACACAAACGCATGCATGCTATTGAAACTTAAGTTTATAATTATTTATAATTTGCACAATGTGTGTGATCTTTCTTTCAGTTTTTTTCTTTTGTATTACAGGTTCCTCCAATCTCATTGGTTTCTAAAAATCTAGAATTTTCTTTTCATTGTTTTCTTGAATTTGTGTTGTAAGTTTCTCCAGCTGGATTTGGTCCTAATTCAAAGCTTCTTTTTTTTTTCTTATCTAAGTTTCAAACTTGTTACTGAAGATCAACTTCTTGTACATATATACGTATTCCATTTGTAGTAATATTATAAAAAAACGTGACAATGCATATTGATACTCTTTAAATGAAATTTACTCCACAGAAAACGATACCATCGATTCCCAATCTTAAATAGGGTAGAAATGGAGATTGAGAGATATAAAGTTAACAGAGTGGAGGAAGAAAATATATCTTTGTGGAGAATGAAAATGGGAAATACAAAGAGAAGTTCTCAAGAAAAGAAACTTGGCTAATAACCAGAAAAAAAACACTAGGAATGCTCATGGTCTAAAGTGGTATGGTTCAAATACGCAACGCCAAAGTTCTCCTTTATGATGTGGATGGCAATGAATTTGAAAATGCAAACAGGAGATCGAATGAGGCTATGGCACGGGAGCACAGACACTTCATGTAAACTGTGCCGAGAACCACTGGAAACAATGTCTCATTTATTTTTTGAATGCTCTTATTCGGCTCAGATATGGGAGGCTTTGATGAAAGGAGTATTGAGTAATCAATACACAGTGAACTGGTGGAACTTGATGAGAATAGCTACTGATCATACTATGAGTAAACTAAAACTGTTGACTATCAAGTATGTATTGCAGGCAACAATGCATACTATTTTGATCGAAAAGAACAGAAGAAGACATGGAGAAGCTGCCTCACCAGTAGCATTATTGATTAAAAGGATTGATAAGATTATGAGAAACAAATTTTCAATTATTCAGAAGAAAAGGTGATGGTGATTTGAAAAGAGGATTGGTGTATTGGTTTGGAACAAGATAAAGAATAAAGGAGAAAGGAGTATAGGAAAAAGTTAGAAACAAGGAAAATATATTCATTATTTTGTATAGGTTACACTTGATACTTGATGTAAGAAAAGTCTTTTCTTTTTTATTTCAATTTAACATTCAATTCAAAAAAAAAATGAAATTTACTCATACAGAGGTTTGAAATTCTTATAAGCAATCACAGCATTAAAAGGGTCAGGCCTAGAAGCTAAACCAATTAAACCCATAAACCAATTCAAAACCGGTTTCTCAGATCCTACACTAGGGGGAGGCTGTTGCCGGATGATCTCCGGCTGAGTAAACCCTTGGACAGACTGAAAGTACTGAACGACCAGCTGCACCCGACCGTACTCTGTACCGTCTCTCCAAACCCTAATGGCTTTCTCATAAAACATCCGATTGCTAAAGCTCACTATCAACGCACCTCCCGGTTTCAACACTCTATACACTTCCGCAAACACCTGCGCGTTAATAATATCCATGTCCGGTTTAGGAATTTAGACATAAATAAACCGATATTCAAAAAAAATTACTATTACGTACGTACGTACCTTTTCGGGTTGTTGTAGATACTGTACACCGACAGAACATAAAACCGAATCGAAATATGTGTCTTGGAACTCGAGTTTCTGATCCTCGTTAAGATCCTTGATGAAGAAGTAATCGAGTCTAGGGTTTCTCGCAAGCTCCTGTGCGTTAAGACCATGTCCCACTACTTTCTCGTACTTGACGTCTTCTGGTAGATGGCTAACCCATGAGCTCATCATGTCTAATACAATCGTACCGGATCTTAACCGATTTCTGTAGAGATCTGTTAAGGAGGATATGAAGCCGTCGTCGACGTGGTTCACGAAGCGTGGGTATGAATAGAATTCGCGGTCAGGATCGGCGTTGAGTTTGGTACGACCTTCATTGTTGAGTACTAACCGTTGGATCTTACCGGCCGAGGATGATGGTCGCGGATCGGTTTGGTTCGATATGTTACTGATTCTTGGCCGAAGAGTTCTTCTGGGTCTCAATTGAAATGGAGATTGCTGCAGGTTGAATCGAAGGGAATCCATAAAAAAGCTATCCTCTCTTTCTCTCTCTTTTGGATATATGGCTAGAAAGTAGAAACTACTAATAAGAATCGTCGGCAGAAAAAAAGTGAGCCAAGTATCGAACCTTTATATATTTTTTTGATTATAATAAGTGAATGTTTTAGAAGTGAGTGGATAATTGGTGAGTGGTGAATATCAATTGAAGCCCAATTTTGTTTTAAAGGCACTTTGGGTAAATCCTTTTTTTGATGATGAAAATAGGGGATTCTTGGACGGATCAAGAGAAAGTCAAAGCAAAGAGCACTAAGAGGAAGCCTAATAAATTTGCCAACAATCGAAGAACAAAAGAACACACATACACACATGTTTCTTATTATGATTTTTACAGAGAGATGGTTTGGTGGTTGTTAGTAGAGCTTAATTCTTGTCTGGATGGGTGCACGACAAATCGGACACACCTTAAGGCCTGGTCCGCATTCACAACATGTCTGATGGCCGCAACCAAACGCCATGTTTTTGGGATTGCTCAGACATATCGGGCATAGCTTCACACAAACACCAATTTATAAATTAAAAAAAAGAATTTAAATAAAAGAAAGCGTATTTTTGAACCGTTTCTACTATTTTTACCTGATTCTCGTCCACATCCTTGTTTTCCATCGGATAAGTAGGTACACTCGGTTCAAAACTAGGTCTTGGTCTTGGGGAAGCTTTTGAAGGATTGAAGAATGTTGATCCGCTCTGCACTGGAGGTGGAAGTGGGATTCTCTCTAGGATATTCCCATTTCTTCGCCTGGCAAAAATGTCAGGACAAGAAGAATAATAATAAAGTTTGATAAAACAACAACATTCATATAACTTTTTGGGTTTTGGTTCATTAATTGCCCTAAAAGGTTAAGCTCTATGATCGCTTTGTACTGTGGAGGAATCTCCATGAGAGCAGATAGTGCTAATTCTGTCTCCTTTCGAGACTGCTCTTTGTTCTTTGCCATTATCTCCGTGAAGTTCACAAACTAGTTTACAAAACCGTTTAGAAAAAGAAAAATACAAAAGAGGTCGAATACATGTTTCAGGACCCTTTTTTTTTTTAAGAAGAAGAAGAAGAAGAAGAATAAAGGAGGTTACTTGGAAGTTATCAAAAGCTCGGGCAGGTATGTTATCATCAAATTCCTGCATCATGTCCCATGGTCCATCCCCCACCCCGACTAACACTATTGACAAAGGAAGTGCACTGCAACAGAAAAGAAAAGAAAAGAAAAGGGAAGGTACTGATTACATAACATCTAGAAACAAAATAAAGTAGATATTCACACACACCTTGCTTTCACTATTGCATCAACAGTCTTCTGTTCTTGCGCACTTAACTGCCCATTTTCCGTATCCACACTCCTTGTAACCTGGAGATTGATTCCAAATTGATATCCTTAGACACATAGATCATAGGTATATCATATCACAGCTTAGGCATAAAAAAATATTAACCTGTCCATCGGCTATGATCACTAACACATGATATTGGCCACCACTCTGCTCAACCACTGTCATGGCCGTTTCAATGATGGGGGCAAACGAGGTGGGTCCTGAAAATACAATACACCAGTACTTAAAAGTTTGCGTTTCATAATGACATAAAGAATGCTAAAAACCCCCAAAAACAAAAGTCTAACCTGATCTAAAGAGGCGTAATTATCAGATATTTTGGAATACCTCCGAGCAAACGTCTTCCCTGAAGGCTGTGGGGAAGGATAAGGATAAGCATAGCCCTGCTCTTGACCACCAAAACTGGGAGCGGGAGCAGGAGATGGAGGAGGATAGTTGTAGATACCAGGTCCAGACTCAGAATAACTTTGATGAGAAGCCCATGATGATGGCGGCTCTTGCCTCCATCTTCTTTAGAATTTTCTCCTTCCATTAAAACTTTATTCCAATTCAAAACTTGAAGCTGAATAAAGGTTTAACCAAAAAAAACAAGATTCAGAAATTCAGAATCTTATCCTCTTTACCGAAAAAGAAGAAGAAGAAGATAATGGATTGAACATGCAAAAATGTACCAAAAGGTGGTGGTGGTGGGCAATCACAACAGAAAACTTCAAACTTATTTATGTGGCATCAGAAGAGAATGGACTCAACATGCAAAAAAAATGTACGTATGGAGCGGGGCATTATAATAGGTAAGGGTTGGCGAAACCAAAGAGGCGGAGGCGGAGGCTGTACTCAATCTTAAGCAACACGTATAAGAACGAAAGAAAGAAAGATGATCAAGGTTCAATCACGTTTCCTTCCACAGACTCTGACTTTGCCGTTACACAAAACTTTATATACACAAACTTTATATATTAGTTCCCAGATTTATAATCAAACAACAAATATTTATATACTATGATAAGATGCACCTTGCGCCTAGTGAATTTATAAAATTAAAACACAAAATATACGGTTTTGATAAATTTAAAAATTTATATGACTGATTTTTTTCTATGTATATATATATATATATATATATACAATTTTAGATTATTTATATATTTATCTATGGATTGGACGGAGAACAATGGTAACTGGGATTGTGGATTTGTATCATTAACGTGAAGGGTATATTATTAATTATAACCGAGTCCAATTATTATTGCTTTCCTTAACTAACTTTTTTGAGGGCAATACATAACTTGGTGCCAAAGTTATTTTAGTATTCAAGATAAATTTTCATATTTACCTTTTGTAGAATTGAGTATCAAGCCTATATATTTTTATCGATATTATGTGATTTACTTCTGCGATTATATGTTTATAATTGTGGGTATCAAACAAAACAAAAAATATATAGGCACAACCATATGTTTATAATAGATAACACATAATATATATTTACCTAAATCCCCTTATTTTATAAGTGTTTAACACGGTAGTATAACCAATTGTGTAAACAATATATTAATTTGATTGCTTTGTCCGGTTAAATTAAATTTAAATGCCCCTTAACCAACATCAAGAATGTGTAAACCATATATTAATCATTTTTGAGTAACATTATTTTCAAATATATTTCAATTTTACAACTACATAAGATAGAATCCATAAAAATATTACGGTGTAAGTTGATACTTTCAAAGAAAAAATTTATAGCTAAAAAACATAGAACACATAAAAAATCAACTTGCTAAAATTTTTGATGTAAAACCTTTGTTGAAAAATCATACTCATTGTAGTTCTTCGCTTATTACTCACTTTTATTAAGAACTTATACTGATTATATACAATATAAAATTGCAAAAGTTTTCCTCTAAGAAGAAGCAATATCATATTTTGTTGATAACATCGACTACAACTTTAAGCTCCGTTCGGACAATCCCATCTAATTTTTTATACTAATTGAGAAAATACACACTCAAATGTTCTCTTTCATTAATGTGTAACTGTAAAACATGTACCAACACTTCAATAACAACACTTAAATATGATATAACCTCTTCTTCGCTGAACATAAAACACATAAATTATGTACACATATATTAGTTGGTCCATCGTGGAGTTATACTTCCATCTGATATGTCTTATACGAAAGTTTGTATCTGTTACACTAATTAGTTGATCTGTATATGTATCATGATAGAAATTTATATTTTATAATTTACACTAAGGTTAGCCTAAACTCTTTATTATTTTGTCACATCAACAATAAAAAAGCTTAATGGATTATCACCTGAACATGATCATTTTTTAATTAGTACAAACTTAAAGTTATAATTTTTTAAATGATCCTCAATTAATATATAGGAGATATATTTTACTGGATAATTGACCTTTTCACATAGAGAACTACTTGAAACTTAATTATTCTTTTTTTTTGGAGAAAATTGTTATTCTTTTTTAAAATAAAAATATTAAATTAATTCAAACAAAAAAAACTGCTTTACTCATTGTGTTCCATTGGTACTGAATTTTTTTTTAGACAAAATCTAAGCTTTAAAGATCTACCAAGTGGCAAACCATTTGGCTAACCCTCCCGTGTGTGCCTTGCCACGGATGGATGAGAGCCTATTGCGAATATTCTTGTCTACTAATTTGATTAGTTGAGCCGGTGTCAATGGTCTTTCTCCATGTTTGCGTTCCCTCCATATAGCATACAAGATTGTTCTTTTTCTTCTCAAGTGGTGAAACCATCTTCTTTTAATCAATGGCAGATTTGAATCCCAACTGGAATATATATTTATTACTCTGCTTTGTTCTCTTCTTTATTTTAATGTCAATCATGAATCAACGCCCCATTAATGATTGCTTCTAGTTTTGGATCAAATCATTATATTCATCCCAATCACCTTTCTTTTCTTTTGTTTTTCTTTTTTAAACTATATTCAACACACAAGAGGAAACTTGTAAAAGAATCCATTCCTTTATTCCCTATGTTTCAAAGTCCATTCCACCTTTTAAAAAAGTTCTCATCTTTATGTCTATTAGTTACTTGTTATTCAATCTACACTTTATCATATACTACTATTCTGTTTTTTTTCTTTAATGTTTTAAAATTTCATATAGTTTACTTAACTTTAAATTCAAATCATTAAATGTAAAATCTGTAGTCATTCTTTAGAAAGAAAAAAGAGATCATTTTTACAACATCGCATCAAATCTAAAGCAGCCTGATACTACACAGATTTACTTTCGGTTTTGTGCTAACCGGTGGTAAACTGGTCTGGTTCTAATAAACAGAATAAAGCTACATACTAATCCCACAACAGACAAACAACCCCAAAACAAAAACGTTGCGAAATAACACCTTCTTCCCACGCAAACAACCGTGTCTGACACGACAGATGGTGTGGCATGCTTGTCATAGACAGAACCAGCCATGTATCCGTAGAAGAGGGATCCTATGGGAATGTTTGTGATGAGTATGTTCTGGTTTACACCAACGCTGTTGCGTCCAAAGAGGTCCGAAGTTACTGAAACAGCTGCAGCGAAAACGAAGCCTGAACTTAACCCGATAAGTGCGGTTGCAACCTGTAGCAGGGCGGTCTTGGATGAATAAGCGAGGATGAAAAAGGCGAAAGGCGTTGGAAGGAGCGAAATGGTGAACCAGGCTGTTCTTGTCAAGTAGTGTAGTTTCTTGCGAGTGAAGTCAGGTAGAGAGGAGAGCAACCTTCCCAAAAAGGAGAAGGCAGAGAAGAGTGTGACCAAGGACTTTGCGTTAGAGCTGCTTTGTCCAAGAGACTGAGAGATCTGACCTAAGTTGTTGCTGTAAACAAGACCAATGGTCCCCCCGCAGAAATACGCTAAGTAGTATAGCCAAAACTCCAGGGTACGAACCAGCATTCCAAGAGGATGTTCATCTCCAAGGCGTCCGACTTTATCACATTCATCATATGATATAATCTCCTCAAGATCCAAGCCCCGGCTTTTTGGGATATTGGGCTCCTCTATGTTAACCACGGCATAGGCAGAGGTGTGATGGTGGAAACAGGAGTAGAGAGCAGAGAGAATATAGTCGAGAAAGGGGACGCACAATGGGAAAAGAAGAAGGAAAATGGCGCCAAGGAAATGCCAACGAGGGGAGGAAGCTAAGTAGGTGTCTGAAGAAGGCAAGAGAAGGTAAAAGGCAGTGATAAGTGCTAAGAGATAGAAGACGATGAAGATACGGGTTTCATCATGGGGGGTTCGGGTAGCATCAGAGGAGTTAGGGTTAGTAAGGAGAGGCCAGATGGCAAAAAGAGAGACGAATAAAGGGATGAGAGAGTTAAGGAGAAGGTAAATGTGAGAGGTTGCAGATGATTTGCCACTGATGACTTCATGGCCAAGGGTGTACAAGGCAGGACTGATTCCGTTGAAACTCACGACGAGAGACAAGGCGAGGGAATGGTTGGATTCAAAGTGTCGAACGCAGAGGACGAAGCAGACGGTGTTGAACCAGCAGATGCTTAGTCCAGCTAACGAGCAGCATACCAGAACCAGAGAGTATGGAAGATCGATTACGTCGGCGGCGATGGATAACCACTGGACGCCGTAACCGAGGAGCCCCATTGCGGCGGCAGAGAATAGGACGGCGGAGACAGGGAAATAGGCAACAGCGAAACCGGAAGACCAGCCCAATGCTTTGCCTAAATCGGAAGCAACAGCCATGTAATTCAGGCGCGACTGAGAAACGCCCATGGACGATTTCATGTCGGAGGAGTAGGCGGAGAAATCGAAGTTAGTGCCCGTGAAGGCTTGAATCCAGATGGCCGCCACCAACACCGTCCATCTACGCCACCATTGGAGCATAGATGGTGGACATTCCTCCTCCTCCTTTTTACCCCTTCTCTTCTTTGTTGCTCTCATTTCTCCCTCTGCTCACAATCTTTGCCTCCTTTTTTCATTTCAAAACAAACGTCCCGTTTACAATTCTTTTTTCTATTTTAAAAATTCCCCAGATTACTCACAACAACTAATTATCGATAGGTTAGTTTTTCTTTTTCTTCTTTTTTTAGAAAAATAGATTTTTGATAGCTCCCACCATCTCTCTCTCTCTCTCTTTTTCTTTTTTGGGTTGAATTCTTCTTCCTTTTCAAGATTCAAAAAGCACAGAGAGATTTTGCTCTTCCTGTAGGGTAATAATGTCTGATTGTAGTTCTAAGAAGAAAAATAATATCGCACAGGTGACTTTTTCTCATTCTTCACAAAGGATATTGAAGTTCCATTCTTGAACTACTTGTTACTCTTTGTTTTTTTTTACAGGAAGGTTCTCGTGCAGGCACTGCCACGTCACGGCTTCTTGGAGGATTTGATTTCAAAACATTTATATGTCTCTTCATTCTCCTCCCACTCTCCATCTTCTTTATCTATTTGCATGGTCAGAAGCTCACTTATTTCTTGAGACCTCTTTGGCAATCCCCTCCCAAACCATTCAACATCCTTCCCCATTACTACCACCCCAACACTTCCATGGAGTTGCTCTGCAGTCTTCATGGCTGGAAAATCCGCCATTCTCCTAGAAGAGTCTTTGACGCTGTCTTGTTCAGCAATGAGATCGATATGCTGACCATCCGTTGGAACGAGTTAAATCCTTACATTACCCAGTTTGTGCTTCTCGAATCCAACTCCACTTTCACTGGTCTCTCGAAACCATTGGCATTCGCAGAGAACCGCCACAAGAGGTTCAAGTTCGTTGAGTCAAGGCTGGCTTATGGGGTCGTAGGAGGAGGAGGAAGATGGAAGAAAGGCGAGAACCCGTTTGTGGAAGAGTCATTCCAAAGGCTCGCACTGGACCAGCTTATCAAACTGTCGGGTATAAAAGAAGATGATCTTTTGATAATGTCTGATGTTGACGAGATCCCAAGTGGTCACACCATCAATCTGCTTAGATGGTGTGACGGACACCCACCGGTTCTTCACCTTCAGCTCAGAAACTACCTCTACTCATATGAGTACTATGTCGACAGCAAAAGCTGGAGAGCTTCTGTGCATCTCTACAAGCCTGGGAAAACAAGGTACGCTCATTTCCGGCAAAGCAACAGTCTTTTGGTGGACTCAGGATGGCATTGCAGCTTCTGTTTCAGACACATAAGAGATTTTGTGTTCAAGATGAAAGCTTATAGCCATACGGACCGTGTTAGATTCTCACATTACCTAAACCCGAAACGAATCCAAGATGTGATCTGCAAAGGAAATGATCTTTTCGATATGTTTCCTGAAGAACACACTTTCAGAGAGATAATAGGAAAACTAGGTCCGATCCCGAGGTCTTACTCAGCTGTTCATCTCCCTAGATATCTGATCCACAATGCCGACAGTTACAAGTACCTGTTACCCGGGAACTGCGTAAGAGAAACTGCCTGATATGATTCTTTTCTTTTAGCTAAGTATTGCTCCCTCTGTATATATAAATTTACCATGGAAAAACCAGACCTTGTGTTTATGTAAGCAAGACCTCGTTCTATATATAGAAAATGTGATCAAAGATATAAACAGATAGCCTCGCATTGATTTCAACTAAAAGATGAACTTATAACTCGCAAAACAAGTATTATATATCGATTACCTTGTTGGAGCATAGAGATCTAAAGCGGATTGAGACAAAGAGACGGTGGGGTAGGACAAATATCATCCAATCCAGTATCGCTGCTGAGCATCTGCTTCTTCTGTTCATCGCCATGGTCATGTGATTTGGCAGAGGAGGAGGAGGAAAGATCCATTGTCATCTGCTGCTGACTTGACTGAGGCTGAGCCCAACTTCATGGGCCTAATTTTGTATTTTATAAATTCTAGAGCCCATATTGATCTTTTCAACTGCCTCTCTCTGTATATTAAAGAAAAGCCTGATACAAGATTATTCATGTGGGACATTACCACAAGCTGTACTCGTCTAATTTTCATTTCACCATATTTCTTACTCCCTGGGTATTTGAATATTTGATATTCCCTCTCTCTTTTACAAAGATAGATTTTTTAGAATTTTTACGCATATTAAAAAAAATCATTAAATCACTATAATAAATATATTAATTTCTGTATTATTTAATTTTTAATAACTTTTTACCAATAATAACTCAATAAAATTAATTATTTTAAAAAAAATTGTAATATTTTTATAGAAACACACAAAAAAAATTACTTTTATGAAACAACTTTTTTTTTCTAAAACATGTATTATATTGCAACGAAGAGAATATTTTAGATTTTCGTTTTGTATTTAACAAATTAATATTTTAAAGTATAATCAGCAGATTTATTTTAAATTTAAAATATGAATGGTAATACTTTATTGGCTAAAAATATATTTAACTTTTTAATATGTGTGAAAATTTAAAACATCAATCTTTCACATACAAAGAGTACATTACCTTCTTTTCTTTTCTTTTCTTTTCCCTAAACCGATTTCACTTAGATTTTTTTTACTGTATGCAATAAATAATTAGCACTTGCAATATTCGCACATAGTAATATTTGTGTTAGAATCGTTTTGATATAAATAAATCTGAAAATACACAAGGGGGCTTGAAAATAAAGTAGATTGGGTTCATTAAAGGTGATATTTCATAATTCTAATCTTGATTTCTTTTAGAAAGAGAAAACTTAGAAAAAGACGTTTGGTGCGGCTTAGTAGGAAAATGTGTCTTTGTGTATTTTGTTGATAATATAATTTTGATGACAGCCTTTTTTCTTTTTGAACAACGATGACAGCCTATTAATCTCCAGTTAAACTCTAGTCTTTCTGTGGTTACAAATTGATTTTCCTTTTATTGCTAAACGAATCATGGACTCCTAAAATCTAAAATCAGAGCTTACTACATATTAAAAATGGTTTATTTTCTACTACCAATATTTATCGATAACCTTTTTATCTTGAAAAATTAATCATCAACCAAGAAAAACTTCGAGTACTAATTATAACTACATAGAATGTTAGTTCAAAGTTATATGAAAATATACAGGAAAACTACTTCGAGAAATACTTTATGATAGTTTTTTTTAAATTATCACAAAATAGAATTTTAAAATAAAAATGACCAAAATAGATTTTATTAAAATATGTAAATATACATTTATATTTTTCGGATTAACTAAATTAAACGTAAGATTTAGAGTTATGACGTTAAGTTTTGGAGGTGATGAGGTTTAAAATTTTTAAAAAATAAGTGATATTAAATTTTTCAATATATATCAGTTATTTTTCTTTTGAAAAATATTTTTGTAGCAAAATTTTTAAATAATTATTTGAGAGAATTACCATATTTTTAACTGTCTAAAAAACATTAGTGATCCAGTTTTATATTCTCTTACAATAATTGAATTGAATCATGAGCTGACACATCGTTTGAATATTCAGCCACAAAACTTCACTTACTAAATTTGGCATATGAATTACACCAAACTGATTCCAATTAATTGCGCTCATAAGTAAAATTTCCAATGTATTTTATTTTTCTCCACTTTTAAGATATTGTTATAGAATGTAAAATCTGAATCATACAAATAAAAACGCGTTTATCAAGTAAAATATACAATTAATATTTAAGAATGTGTAACCAGTAACCTACATGGTCAAAAATATACATATAGTGATAGGGTTAGGAAGTAGTCGTTATTCAACATAAGCTTTGTGTCATGTTCCTTCTTTCTCTCTGTCTACGATTTGTGTGGACGTGAACTAATCCGCCAAGATTTTCATTTAACTATTTATTTATTTATTGTTGGTAAGCTTTGTAATTAAGTATTACATATTTTCATAAGTATATACATATGTTTTCAAATAGTATGTATGTGCTACAACCAATTGGACCATAGTCGCAAGTCAACAACCCTATAAAAGGAAACAGTTGTTGATCAATTCTTCCCGCCTCTGAGTAAATTATAGCTCTCTATCTCGCTTTCACATACAAAAATACAAAACAAAATAACTAGAAAAAAGAAGAAGATGGATACGAAGAAGCCAGGGATGAGTAAAGAGAGAATACCATCACAGAAAGAGGAAGAAGGAACAGTGAGGAAAGGACCATGGACTATGGAAGAAGATTTGATCCTCTTTAATTATATCATTAATCATGGTGAAGGCCTTTGGAACTCTGTCGCCAAAGCCTCCGGTAAACTAAAACATGTTTTTAATCTTATTCTCATTTTTCTTTCATATATATATATGAATCTTTTATATTTATTTTTCCAAAAAAATATCGTTTATTCTTTTCTTAAAATATCAGTTGATTTATGTTTTGTTTAACATTCTCGTAGAATGATTTATAACAGATTGAGATAGTTGTGAATAGCATTATTACCCACATGGTATCTTGTTGGGTGTTTTTTTTTCTTTTTTTAACCACGGGTATCTTGTTGGTTATGTTCTGATAATAAATTCTATATATTTCATGTAATCAGGTCTAAAACGAACCGGAAAGAGTTGTCGGCTCCGGTGGCTGAACTATCTCCGGCCAGATGTGCGGCGAGGGAATATAACCGCAGAAGAACAATTTTTGATCATTCAACTTCATGCTAAGCTTGGAAACAGGTGTCTTACTTTTCATATGACTGCATGCGCGTACGTTAGGAAACTTTTATTTGATTAGAAAACCTACGTATGGCGTTAAATAATGATAACAGGTGGTCGAAGATTGCGAAATATCTTCCGGGGAGAACGGACAACGAGATAAAGAATTTCTGGAGAACAAAGATACAGAGACATGTGAAACTGTCGTCGCCGTCGGAAAATACGAATACTAATCGTCATGGTTCGGGAAACTCGCAGAGCTCGGTGATAAGAACGACGGACCAAGGCAGCTCCAGTAATATGGCTGAGAGCTTAATCTCCCCGGGGACGACAACGACACCGTTTCATGTGATAGAACAGTCAAACGACAGTTACTGGAACGTTGAAGATCTATGGTTGCTTAATGGTGACCACCAAGTTACTGGAACGTTGATCTGATGTTTTTTGTATGGTACGTTCTTTGGTTTTCCTATCGCTGAAATCTTGTTTCATGCAATCATATTAATCTTCAAATCTTGGCGTGGTGTTAAGTTACTGCTCTTCATTTATAATTTTATATGTATTATTCTGTTTTTGTTTTGGTTTCTAGAGTTAGAACAAAGTTGTTAGAATGAATAAGCAATCCAAGTCCAACATGGCATATTACACCAGAGAAAGTCTAATATATATTGTTCAATTCTACTTAGTATGAAATCTTTTTGGGAAAAACTTCCCTAAAAACAAATTCATGAAAGTTTAGACTCAAACCGAACTATATCGTACTAAGTGAGAGATTAGACATCAGGTGATAGACATGAGGGCATATAGTTTGTCACAATAGTTGTGGTAAATGTGAGGACGGTTTTACGCTTTCGTTTGATCGGGTTCATTAATTTTCTGATCAGTATATATACACCTTTTTAGAAATGATTCAAAGAAATTGAAACTTAAGTTGCATTTTCACTGACAACAGAACCAGAGTTATCATATGAAATATTATGTTGGATATAAACCAAAACGTAGCAGATTGCACACACACACACATATCATAGATTTGGACAAACAAAAGCACACTCTGGATAAGAACAAAGAAGAGTTTTAAAATTATTTTGGAAGGAAGGTTAATAATGTAGTTGGTTTAGTCATCAGCTAGATCACAGGGAGTTTCATCGGCGTTACGTTTGATTGTGAGGACTGGACACTCAGCATGTTCCACACAGAATCCACTCACCGTTCCAACAAAGACCCTGCAATGCAAAGAGAGTAACCACGAAAAAGACTCAGAAGTATGATTAAAAAAACAGAACAGACCAATGTTTCAAACAACAACACTAGCTAGTTAACTTAATTGAGTCTAAGCGCTCAATGCGTAGTCCAACATATTACATACTCTTGATCATATCCAGTAATCAACTTAGTCTCTCTATTTAAACTTGTGTGAAAGCGAAAATCCTATCCAACACAAGTCGCAGTTAACATAATGAATCTGATTGGCATTTCGATCCGATCACTGGAGGCAGAGAACTAGAGCATGGCATAAAATAAAGCAAATACAAAAGATGTAGGCGGCGAGTGAGAGTTGAAGATACTTTTGGAAGCGGCCAAGACCACGGCTTCCCAAAACAAGAAGATCTGGTCGGACCCGGCTGACTTCTTGGCAGATCACATCCTTGGGATCACCTTTCTTGATCCATGCCTCGCAACTAACCTACACACAATCAAGAAGCCTTATTAAAACATCATAAGGAGACGCATATACGCCAATGATTATGTAAGGGATCGGAAGATGAACAAAAAAAGATAGAGAGAGGGAGAGTGCTTTATATTTATATTTACCCCAATCTCGTGACATTTGCTAACGAAAAACTCGAGAAGGTGAAGACCTTTAGGCTTGTTAGACTCTCTGAAATCATGAGGAGACGCATATACGCGGTCTACCTCATCATCAAAACCATCTTCGTCCACCACATGTACATGGAGCAGGAGAATTTTAAAATCGGATGTGTTGGATCGGACCATCTTCTCCAGAGTCCATTCGAAAGCTCTTTTGCTGCTTATCGAAGGATGAGTGTTGCCTTTGATCGTCGATTCATTCACAGCCACCATCACTCGTGTCGGCTCCCTCTCCATCTTGTTTAAACACAATTTTATCTATCTGTCTGGTCAGAAGATGGAACAACAACTATAGAAGCACCAAACAATCGCATATCCTAATCCTGCACTGCTTCTTCTGTTACGTGGGACCGACTTCAACTTTTATTTACCATCTTTTCAAAACTACCCTTTCAAGAACAACAAGCCCTACAATGCTGGCCCAGCTAAAGCCCCGGCTAGTTGCCCATGTCTACATAATATATTTTTACAAAACAGTTTACTATCGATTTTTTTTTGATTAACATTTATGTGTGTTTTAAGTTACAACTAGATTTGACCCACGCGGGATTATTTTCCTTTAAAATATTTTAAATAAAAATTATAACTCTATATATTTTTGAAGTTATAAAATTTATTTAATTTAGTTTTAAGGTATGCTAATTTTGAAATTAAAAAAATTATACCCTTGCCATATACTCCTTTAATTAGAGTAACTGAAATTTAGATGAGAATTTTTTTATAAAATTTTAATTTTATTTAATTATAAATGCATAGTTTAGTTTTTCTTCTCAAAATTTATGAATAAAATGTGCAACTTTATTTTGTGATAATATATATATCATTTTTAATTGTGAAAAATAATTTCAAATGTATATTGCAAATACTTATTTATATATGTTAGATTATAATCCGTTTATGACATGAGATTAAAAATTTATAGTGTTTTATTTTTGAATAACATATTATAAATTTAATGCTATTATATTAATTTATATTTTAAATATTATATACTGATATGTGATAATATATATTTTAACGCATTGCTACATTTTTATAATAAAATTAGTTTAGTATTTGTTCAATTAATAGAATAACAATAGAATATGTAGTTGCAAAAACATCAACCATGAATTAATTATTCTATAACTAAAGAATATAAATATTAGTTGAATTTAATATTTTATTTTTATTAAGTAAAAATAAATTAATCTAACTTAATTAATAAAACTAATCTGTAAAAATTAAGAATTGTAACTAAAAAGTGTGTGCATGTATAGGTAATATACTATGTTTTGATTCTAAAATAGAAGAATACTAAAAATATAATAAAATAATTTACTATTTTCTATTCTTTACAAAATTAAAACATCAAACAAAATCCACAATACATATGTCTAGATCTAGTTGTATTATGAATAAATGACAATATCATAAAAATAACTAAATAAACATATCAAGGGACCTTAAAAAGTATTATGTTTTAATAGTATAGAATATGTGTTTGATTAGAGATAATGAGTGCAAGTATATATAAGAATGGCTAGGTCGTGGGTATAGAATATTCTTAAAAATATAGTTATAGAAGTTATCGTAACAATATAAAATTTGAGCACAAAGCAAACTTAAGTTATGGCAATTAGATATTACATTTAGTATATTCAGGTATTTATGCTTAGAAATCTCGTTTCTCTATTTTTTTTGTTTTTTTTAATTGTATTGAATAGGTAGTTGAATTTAAGGAGTATTCCTTATTTATTCGTGAAAGATTTCATCTACAATCTTAGTATAATATCATAATTTATTGCTATTTAGAAATGGTAGATTGGAGACCTAAGAAATATAAACATTTAATATAGTTAGCGCTATGATCTCAGTACAATATCAGAATTTATTACATTTTAAAAATGTTTAGATCTCAAAACATTTTGAATATATAGTTATTTATAATTCTAGGTTGATAACATTTACTGTTAATAAATGAGAGTAAAAATAATTAAATAAAACAATTTAATGTTTAAGGATTTGTAAATTAGGAGTTGTTGGCTTAAATGCTTTTATTATACAATAGCACAGATGACGGACAATGAAAATTATACTCACTCTGTTTCAATATGATAGATGTTTTAAGTTTTTCACACATATTAATAAAACATATAATAAATATATAGTTTTTTGTGATTGTATTTTTCAATAACTTTAGACTAATAAAAAATCTAAAAGGACAATTAAGTTTTTTGAATTTTGTAATTAGTAATTATTAGTTGACAAAATATTCATTAAAAATATAAAAAATACATCTTTTTGAAACAGTGTTATTTTCTAAAATATGTAACTATAAAGAACGGATGGAGTATATAATTGTATGTTAAACATAAGGATATGATTTCTTTCATATTGTACATCTAAATATGGAAAGGCTAGAAATCATTGCAGCATAAAAAACATATTAAAATTATTATACTGATATGAATTTGCATAGGTTAAAAAGTTGAATCGTGAGTCATGATGAAAATTAATGGTGTTTTATTTTTTTGTCAGATTGGTGTTTGATTACTATATAGAAAATAATAATATATAATTTATAAGAAAAGTGCATAGTTAAAAAAGTCAAAATGTATCTGATGACATATTTTATTCTAAATTTCATCAATTATAGTTCCGTAAACATAGAAAGTTTTATAGATTGTTTAATGTTGTTACGTGTTTAAGAGATTTGTTTGAAATATATAGTATTACGAATTTTATTAAAAAATAATTAAAAAATTTATCTATTAAATAATTAGTGGTAGTGGCTTGTAAATATTAACAAAACAGAAATCACTTCAAAAAAGAGTTTTCTGTTTTAATAGTATAAATAAATTTCAAATTGATTTTTTTTTTTTTTTTGAAACACAGTTTTTTGTTTGAAAGAATGTTAAATTATATTCAAATAAAAAAAACAGTTTTTACAATAGATGTAACATTGTTGTTTCTGCTAAAAAAAATAGAACCGTTTATCTTGAAACACAGTTTTCAAAGCGATTATATATTTATTATTAGTGTAATCGTGGAGTTTTCTTTTTATTTGCTACACTAAAGAATTTTACAAAGACATAATACTTACTACTAGTTTAGAAGCTACTAAAGATTTTTTATTGTTAGAAAATTTACTGATGAATACCAGTGAAAGAGACTCTACCGAAGCCAAAATGTCCAATCTGATACAATTCCAACCAAACTCTCTCAGCTTCAGCTCTTGCACTGATCCTCGCCTCATCCTCTCCCCTAAACGTCGCCGTTTGCTCCTCCTTCGTTAGACTTCCATCTCTCTCCACAACAAACCGGTGGTCATCATCCAACTCTCCATATCCTCCGCCGCAACATCCACCACTCACCGTCTCTGGCCTCTGGTTTTGATGAAAACGATCCTCACGCTCCATCTTTTTCTTCCTCTTCTTTCTCCACTCGATACATTTCCGGCCAATCATCCACGGGACCTTGACGAATGCAAGTGTAAGGAGGTTCACGACGGCGCAGGGACAACAGCAAAGCGCCACACAGTCTGCTATCGCCGCCGCAGCCCACGACGACCGGCACCTTTCCCCGGAGAATTTGTCTCCTGGCGCTGATTCTTCATCGGCTCTATGACTCTGGCCTTTACGTGAAACTGATCGATGTGGTATATGGTTTTCCTCTTCCATTTATTAAATATTATATTCCTGCAAGCAAAACTAAAACGGCTTAAATAACTAGCTGGTATAAACTTTACATACACGGATTTTGTTCCATATATGTTCATAGGTTGACACGTAAAGACAAAATAGTAAAAATTTGTAGTCAGAGATATCTCCCATGCACTTTAACTTATTGACTCTAGACAGTTTCAGGTGGATTCTTAACTACTGCCTTTACTTTGCGATTCCCAAACATAAAAATTATTGGTCGCTAACATTACGATGTTACGAGTAATCATGAGTGTTTTTTTTTTCTTTGAAAAGAAGAGTAATCATGAGTGTTAAGATCCTATATACGTGATACATCTACATATGCATTCATATATACACCAAACCAATATTAATCAATTATTGAGTCCGTAAAAAGTCAATTTGCTTGTAATAAATAATTTAAGAAGATGGTCTTAACAAACAAAAAAATAGATATATGTTGGACCCAATAATGCGACCTACAAAAAAGCCCAATCGGCCAAACTCATCAGAGGAGGAACAACCTCTTGCGAACTCAAGGCAGAACGAGTCAAGAATAATTCTGGGAGCTGCGGGATTCGAGGAACAAGAAGTTGAAGAAGAACGACTATAAAGGAAGAGAGGAAGGAAGAGAGAGGACACATTCGAAACCCTAGACACTTCACACTCGACCTCGATCTCTCATTCTTAATACTCTTGTCTTAAGTTCTTCATCATTGTTACTTGACTCATTGTAATGTTTGTATTTTAATCAATCTCTAATCAATAAATTTCATTTTTGTCAACCAAAATCTGATGACATAGTTGTGTTTTGTAGATGTCGCACATTATTTTATTCCCTAATCTTTTACAAATAATCAATACCAAATTTTTAGTGTAAGTTTTAGGATTCACTAACTATATATATATTAGTAAGATAGCATGGATTGCTATTGAAATTTTTGAACATAAATTTATTTTATTGGTTATCCAATTTTGGTTTGGCAATTTAAATCATCTTAGTTTTTACTAATAAGTAGCTTTTTACGTAAAAAATGGATTGATATTGGGAGATCTCATCTCACATGGAGGTTAGGGCAGAAGCCGGTAATTTTCCTACGCTCGAAATCATAGTATGTAATATTAATTTTGTCTCAACAGTTATTTGAACTGGAGATTTCTTATACAATGGTTAAAAAAATTTCTATTTAAGCTAATGACTATAATATTATTACTTGACATACAAATGTTGTTTTTTTACTAGAATTGGATTTGTTTGTTTTAGACTTTTAATTATCGGGAGCGTTTAAAAATATATATAATCCTTACTATTGTTATTATTTCTATTATATATTTTATAAACGGAAATTCATATAAAAAGGAAGATTGCAATTGTAGTTTTGTAAAACTGCTGACTAGTTGATTTATCCAACTTTTGTCTAAACAAAGAAACTACTTCATTGTTTGTCCTGTGACAACTTTTCTAGCCACTTTTCCATTTTAATATATCTTGATAAATGATTTCAATCGATGAACATTATGTATCGAGTATATGTTTAAGACAAAAAGAGTTAACGAAACAACATTCACTATTTGAAAAAAAATGGATAAGCAAAAAGGTCAGTAGTGTGAACAAAATGGAGAATGATCAAATGATTACATACCTTTGGTTCTTTTCGAGTAGTTAACCTACTCAAGCGCCACTGATCCTTATTCAAACCCTTCCCTGAATGAGGACATTAATAACAACAAAAACTCAGTTTTGTTGTTTTGTTCTTATGATTTGGAAGAGAGAGAGAAGAAGGGGAAGAAGAAAAAGAAAGATGTGATCTGATCTATAAACTCACACATATATCTTCCATTAGAACTTCTCTTTTTCTATGGTTATTTCTTAAAATAATCTCTCTCTCACCTGATCTCTTTTATTTTACTCATCTGTAAAAGGGTCTTGAATATTAAATTTAAATTCATTTAGCAGATCATATATGTATATATAATATCTTCTAAAATTTAAATTCTATTTTTTACTTGACAAATGGTAATTGTACCTTTTCACTATTAGGTGACTTTGTGAAATTTAAGTTTTAAATTCGTATGAATGAATAAACTAATTTTGTATACTTCAATCTCGTAATGTATAACATTTAAGCTTAGATTAGATATATGATAAATACTTTTGCATGTAGCTTAATTTCAAAGGAAAAGAATGTTAATGGACGCGTAGCTTGAATGTATTACTTTGGGTGATGATTTTATTGAAAATTTTGTGATAATTATATAAAATACAAGAGATTCAAACATGTCCTACATATATATATATGAACTTATGTCAGCAATACTCAATTGGTTTCAAGTCTCAGTCGTCACATTGTTTTTAGCAGAAAGGTTTTAGTCTCAGTCACATTTGCTTATGGAAAAAGGGCAATCCGATATTATTCAACCTAGCAAAGAGTTAGGTCCATTGTAGAAAGTAAATTTGTGTTGTTTATTTTAGCTTGAGGCGACGAGAATCTAGAGAAAACATCACGAGCGAGACTGAATTAGGGTATAGTTGGTGATGGAACCGTTAGTCTAGTTGATAGGGATTCAGAGGAACTTTGTGTTGACTCGAAGACAGAGAGAATCAAATTACGGGAACTCGGCCCCTCACGTGCATTCCTAAGCAACTCGTGTCTTTTAGTATTGTTTATATTTCTTGATTAAAACCAACTACATTCTAAAATTTAGAATAGCTAATACAATTTTTTTTTGGTAAAAACAGCTAATACAATTTACAAGATCTATTCATGATAGATAAAAAATTCGTATAGAATGTAGTCTTCCACTTAAAAACATGGTACACAATCTTCTAGCTAAATATCCCTTGATGCTTTGTTTTCGATCCTTTTTTTAATAAGTGTCTCGGGAAAAAATGAAGTCCATGAGCACTTCGATGTTTCTAGTATAATACTGTAGTACTAATTTTGATTTATTAATATGTCAACGAGATTAATTGGAGTATACTTTATTTCTTAACATTTAATATGGATTAAGTACTGTCGTAATTGCGTAAAACTTTAGGTAGACTAAATTAATAGTTGTTTTTAATATATTTGTTCGTGGTTTTCAAGATCTATAAGCAGCGTCGTTGACGCCTTTTTCTCTTTGTTTGCTGTCTATATAAGCACAATGCTTAAGCCATGCACGTGCTATGCTGTGAAGAATCACGTGCTTCGGGTTCTAAACCCGTCAGGTCAGAAGCTGAGATGCTCTTTTAATTCTTTATGTAAGAAAAATTACACCGGCCAACTGTCAGTCTTCAGTGACACGCACACACCCAACGGTCTCCTTCCCCTCGACTCTCACCTCTTTTGCGACACGTTAGGTATCAGGAAAAAAAAAGAATCAAAGCAAACGTTACTTAATTAATACACACCTTTATTGAAATCAACTCGTTATTGAGTCGTTGACATGAGATCTATATATAGCTTCTTATCTAGCAGGAGTCGCCAACGCAGTAACATATCTTCTTCGTTTGGCCGTAACTACGTAATAGCTTCTTTCGTGGTTAACAGAAAAAAAAAAGTCAGTGACATGAGCTATATATATATGTACGTGTTGTACTTGGACCACTGCACGTATGAAAATTTGAATACTAGCATGCATGCTTAAAGATAACGCATAATAAAATGCGCAACTTTTCGATGTTTGTCAAACTAGGTCTGCAAAAGAGACGAACCCTGAGTTTGTTCGAATTTGGGCTTAAGGCTACAAATAATCAAATATAGCAGTGTGTGTTATTAAAACCCGATCGATATTATGAAAAGATTGTCCAATGGGCTAAATAATGATCATTTTATAGTTGGAGGTGGAGCCGTGGAGGGTCTGATCGATCCTCTCAAAAGTCAAAACTGAAAACTCACATATTTCTGAAAAATACTTAATGAATCACAAATACTTTTACAATAACCCTTTGTGATTCTATATGTGGTTGCATTGACAATTTGCTTTTGGTTGTTCAAGCCTTTTTTGCTTTATGGAATTACTGCTATACTGAAATTTCAACATGGAATTATACGCGAAGGTGTTCTCTAGATTGGAACTTATGAAAAATGAGTTAGTCGTTGACAATGTGGCAGATACTACTAATCAACGGTGACTGGAGACATTCCAACGAAAGGATATGATCGAGGAAATACTAAAGATATAATTAGAGGGGTTGGAGATGTTGCTAGCGTAAGTGTGTTACAAGAAAGGTTGTTAATTACTATATGAACTAGTCGCTTCCTCATACAAAGAATCAAGAGAAACGTGGCATAAGTGTGTTCCACAATCTTTGTCTGCCTAATTAGTAAAGGCCATATGTTTTTGCAGGATATGCAAATATCATAAAAGGTGATCGAGAGATAGAGCCAAAGGTTCAGGTTGGCAAATGCAGCTCGGTGTATTGAATCCTCAGTCTATCCAATAAGTCTCTGCCCAAAAGTAGATTTTTAAAAAAAATTGTTTTTTTTGGCATAACTTCAACAATACCTCTGTCTCTATCCAATCCTCAAGGTAAAGTGTTTGTGAAATTCAATTCAGTGCTCATTTTCCTTTCTTTTTTTTCTTCTTTTACTCCAAAACAATAAATAAAAGCACGTTCGACACACTCTAAGACAAGAGAATGTTGACATTATGTTGTGTGTGCTTGCACGAAAATGTCGACATAGTTTTGCCATTGCCCCAACTTTCTGCATATAAAGTCTTCAAACCAACCCTAATGCATTTCTCGTCTTTAGTTTTCCTCCTTTTTAACATGCACGAAACATAAAACAGAAGAAGCGCTTCCCTATTTTTGCTTGCGTAATTTTATGGCATGGAAAATCTAAGAGATTTGTCGAGAGAAAGAGAGATTCTTTATGTTTTATATGGCCTTTCTCTCTTGGTTTTAGGTTTTTTATTCATATTCGTTACGTGTTCATGCTAAGAGTTTTCACTTGGGTCTCTTACTTCATAGAATGGAATAGTCCATACATGAGTCTCTCTATGTAAATTTTTCCCTTCTCTTTTATTTTTTGTGAGGTCATGTAGCCCTTTTTAACATCATCACGATGTGCATCATCTGGATTTGTGAATACAAGAGCTCTCTCTCTCTCTGGCCCTTAGAAAAGCTAAGGCTCTCTCATATATTATTCACTGGAACAATGACCAAGGATCTGAAGTTTGTGGTGTTCATTTAAGATGAGAGCTTGAGAGGGTAATTGAAAGGGGCTGATCCTTGTTTTGGTGATAAGGGATCTTATCCTTTCAACGTTTTGAGACCTTTCCTTTTCTGCAATTTAAAAAAAATAATAATAAACAAATTGAAAGAACAAGAGCACGTAAAATGTTCAAACAGATGCCAAGCTAATATTCCTCATCCACAAAAAGAGAAGAAATTTTGTTATTCACCTCACCCATCGCTTTCATTATCCTCGTTCCCACAACCTCACCATGCCCATGAGACATCCTTCTTTTATACGCTCAGAATCGTTCACCAAAATTCACTGAAGTAGCCTATATATATCTATTACATATACAAAGTCTTATCAACTACTGTATATTATAAACACATCTCACTCTCACTAACTTCCTCTTCACCCGAAAATGTCGACCGCTCCTCTCTCCGGCTTCTTCCTCACCTCTCTTTCTCCTTCTCAATCTTCTCTCCAAAAACTCTCTCTTCGTTCTTCTCCCACCGTTGCTTGTCTCCCTCCGTCCTCTCCTTCTTCCTCCTCTCGTTCCGTTCCAACACTTATCCGTAACGAGCCCGTTTTTGCCGCTCCTGCGCCTATCATCACCCCTTATTGGGTATACATTTTACATTCATCTCCCTTTTCTGAACCTATATTCATTGTTACTTTTTTTTTTTTGTAACACATATTCATTGTTACTTACTTATATTTGTTACATTGTTTTTTACGTATTATAGCTAGATATATAGAAAACTAAAATTAATATCCTTCAGCTAGATTCTCATTAATTAATGGTTTACGATAAAACCCTACAATTTCACAATTTTCTAGTTTATTATTTTTCACCATCTCATTTAATGATTTCTTACGTTTCTGTTATTTCAAAAAGCTAAATGTTTTATTTTTGTTACTGGTAGTCGAACCACAAACATAGTTCGAAATAAGACTATTATTCGACACTGAGTTCTATCCCTCAAAATCATATATCCGTAACGAGCCCGTTTTTGCCGCTCCTGCGCCTATCATCACCCCTTATTGGGTACCAGAAACTTCCACAAAATCCTGGAGACTCACGTGTGTTTCACTTTTCCTTTTATTATCCTTTCTATTAATACGTATGTTTTATTGAAATATTTTTGGATATTAAATTTAAGTAGTACAAAAAAAAACCCAAACTACGACTAATATATGGGGGTTTAATTAAAAGAATCCTCGAGTTGTGGACAACCATTTTTTTAATTTCTAAGCTATTTTGTAAAGCAATCATATTTTAATTTAAAAAAAAATTAATTTAGAGCACCAAAAATTAAAAAAAATATTAATTCTGGATATCAATTTTCTATAACTTTTATTTAGTGATTTAATGTCTTTGGAAATATTTCTACAGAAAAACAAATTAAAGGCATAGCCAAATACTTACAACACAATTTCTAAAGCAACAAAACTAAGATCACAGCACCAACCAATAACACCCATAGTAGCTTAGTGAATCACAAGGGTGTAGTTCACTTTTAGCCATTCAAACTTCATACATGTCTTTATAGTGTAGTGTATGAATAGAAGTATAATTATTTGTTTCAACATTTTTATAGCATGTACGTTCAAATATTGAATAATGTTTCATGTGAAAAACAGTAATGACCTTGATTTTAAAGGCATTATGGCAACTCTACTCAAAATTTCTACATTTTTAAAACTGGAAGTTGGGACGTACGTAGGATCCACGTGATAAAAGAAAAAAACTTACTAGTAGCTTTAACAAAACGATTTAAATGTGATTGAGACGTGTGTATTTGTGTGCATATACCATATGTGAGCGTGTGGAGCATACTTGTAATGAACTCGCCATCTATCATTTATTAATTCAACCTACCCATTTCGGTCCTAACCACATTACCAATATTCCCACCCCAATAATAAAATTATAGTATTAAGTATCACAATATCGTTCTTTATCGTATAATGTTGTTCTTGAATAGGTTGATTATAGTTTCAACGTTAACACACATGACAAGCTCTTTATACTTTCTTATAATTTTATTTGGTCAACAAAATTGCAGAGCGAAGAGATGGGTAGCGAAGCATACGAAGAGGCCATTGAAGCTCTCAAGAAGCTTATTATGTAAATAAATATCGTCCTTATTCCCATATATATTTACATCTGATTAGTTATGGTGGATTAAAAACCGGCTATAAAATTTTGCCAAAAAGGGCTATAAATTGGGTGTGTTATGTACATAACAATCTGTTTAATCATTCGTAAAATATGTAAAAACATGCATGGGCAGCGAGAAGGAGGAGCTAAAGACGGTTGCGGCGGCTAAAGTGGAGCAGGCCACGGCAGCACTTCAGACAGGTACATCCTCCGACAAGAAAGCTTTCGACCCCGTCGAAAACATTAAGCAAGGCTTCATCACATTCAAGAAGGAGAAATACGAGTAATTCTTTTATATTTTTCTTAATTTTTATATCACCAGTTAGATTATGCTATATTTTAGCTAGTTCATATTTATATTTTAATTTGCAGAACCAACCCTACTTTGTACGGTGAGCTCGCCAAGGGTCAAAGTCCTAAGGTAAATATATTTTTATAAGAGTATAAAAATAACAGTTTATGAATTAGAGATGGGAAAAAAGTAACATGCATGTATGTGTGAATATGTGGTGCAGTACATGGTGTTTGCTTGTTCGGACTCGCGTGTGTGTCCATCGCACGTTCTAAACTTTCAGCCAGGAGATGCCTTCGTCGTCCGTAACATAGCAAACATGGTTCCTCCTTTTGACAAGGTTTAACAACTTTATTGCTTGTCTCTTCCACCTAGAACCTTCTGAGGTGTTTGACATTCGTCTTACGGAGATGCAACGTTGACTGTATTTTTTTTTGCACTTTTGCTAAAAATAACAGGTCAAATACAGTGGAGTTGGAGCAGCTATCGAATACGCTGTTTTGCACCTTAAGGTGAACCGTTTACTTTATAAAGGGCCGGGCCATAAGAGCATAAACAAAGGGGGTTCTTAAGGGGTCTCTTAGCGGGTGGGACCCGCCAAATCCCTTAAGAACCACTTCTTAAATCTCCTATTTAAGAGGTGTTCTTAGTTGGGTTCTTGCACTGTTCGCGGGCCCCACTAACACGTGGCGGCCCGTGATTGATCCGTTTTTTTTTTTTTTTAAAAAAAAAAAAAAAAAAAAGAAAAAAGAAAAACTAAGAGACCCTAAGGGTATCTTAGGGTTGATTATGCTCTAAAGGATTAGTTATATGGGTCTACCTCCCATCTTAAGAAAATATTGTATTTATGTGTGAATATAACAAAAATGGAGAAAGATACATACAATTAACACCTTACCAAGAAAACAAAAACAAAATCACCGAATTCATTATATTTGTAAAAATTATTTAAAATAAATCTTACAAAATAGATAAAATTAAATGGTTAATTTTTAAATTAACAATATGTTTGATAAAACTAAAGTGAATGTAAGTGATTTTTATTGATGTAGGTGGAGAACATTGTGGTGATAGGACACAGCGCTTGTGGTGGGATCAAGGGGCTTATGTCTTTCCCTTTAGATGGAAACAACTCCACGTAGAGCCTCTTTATATCCAATTTACTTAAATTTAACATGAACTTTTTATTAGATGAGATATACAAATACCTTTTCATGAATTATGTAAATTGCAGTGATTTCATAGAGGACTGGGTCAAAATCTGTTTACCAGCCAAGTCAAAGGTCATATCAGAACTTGGAGATTCAGCCTTTGAGGATCAATGTGGCCGATGTGAAAGGGTACACATATATATTATAGATGCTCATACCTATCTTTATTCTCCCATATACATATACGAATCAGATTATATATTAATATACTGTTTTGATTAACGCAGGAGGCAGTGAATGTTTCACTAGCAAACTTGCTGACTTATCCATTTGTGAGAGAAGGACTTGTGAAAGGAACACTTGCTTTGAAGGGAGGCTACTATGATTTCATAAAGGGTGCTTTTGAGCTTTGGGGACTTGAGTTTGGCCTCTCTGAAACTAGCTCTGTATGAACCAATCTACCATCATCATCATCATGAACATCCATCATCATCATATATATATATGTCTATTCCATATGTAATTTGTAATGTGCTGAGTTGTCTTCCTCTCTTCCCCCTCTATCAATATGGTATTCAACTTTCATATAAATAAAAAAGGAAACCCAGATAATAGAGAGATCTTTTCTTTGGGTGGGGGTGGGGTTGATTATGAAGAATTGTGTTTATATTATGTGTATCAAAACGGTTGTATCTACGGTTTGATTTTGTTTTCTATGTTGTTTGATAGGTTAAAGATGTGGCTACCATACTACATTGGAAGCTGTAGGAACTCTTTCAAGCCTTTTATCCCGTTCACATTTTCAATTCAACCACTCCAACTTGTTCTTTCTATGTAGCTCACCAGAAAACCATTGGTCACACTCTATTTAATAATCAAACATGAAGAATGCATGCAGATGGTCTTTTGATTTATCTATCGTTAAGAAGGCTAAAAATTCTAGGGGGACAAGAATTAGAAGGGAAAAACAAAACAATGAAAGATATAATAAAAATGATTTAGAGAATGATATTGTTCCTTTTTCTCATGATTTCCGGAGACTAAAACCCATACAGGGGGCAGTATAGGCCCAAACAAGACACATGGCAAAGCGATTACAGTCAAACTTTAAGCCAAGCAACCTATGAAAATAGTTTGATGACAATGCCTTCGGCCAAACCACCAAAAAAATAACAAGAATAACAAAGAAACACCTCATAAACCAAGTAACATGAGTTTCACAAACTGGAAGTAAGAATCACTCATAGATTCAGCCACAATTTCGGAGACGGCTGAATCGAAGTTAACTGTTGAACGTTAAGATATTTTGCAATATATATCTTTTTCTATTCACTTTAAGTGGTGCTTTAAAAAAATTATTTCATTTTATGTGATGTTTTTAAAAATTTATATAAAAGATAAATATATTTTAATGTTTTAACCATTTATATTTTATTGTATTCTTTTTTTATTGATTAATTATTAATATTATTTATGTTTTAGGTAAATAAAATAGATTGAATAAAAAATATAATTAATTAATTGGTGTACAAAAACTATAAAAATCAAAATAGTTATTTTGAAAAATAGAGAGTATACTAGTTGAGGGTCTTCTCATCCGACTCCAAAGGAACCCCCACAAAGTAATCATTGGACTATATTGTAAAATATGTAGATATATTAAAATCATATATCATCATATTTTCAATGGTATCTCGTACTTAAGAGTATATAGCAATTTGGTATTTCGTCATGCATGTATGGTTGAGTCTGAAGGTCTAAAATAATGATTTCTAATATTTCTTCCCTCTCCATGTGACCTCTGAGTCTGACTATCTTCTTTCGTCTTTTTTTTTTTTTCGTTTTCCTCCAAGTATAATTTTTTCTTTGGCTAGAAATTAAACTTATAAGATCATCATTAACACAGTTTATTAACTGAAGTTTTTAGTTTTGGGTAAGAGTCAGTTTTTAATTTCTTTTAGTTTTTAACTAATAAAAGTTAAAACCAACTATTAAATAAGATTTCTAAGAATCGGTTATTAGTGGAAAAGTGTAACAAAAAGGTTAAGAGTCTCAATTAAAAAATTATGGTTAATCAAACTCTAAGAGCAAAGACGTTGCTAGGACTTTTTTAAAGGTTCTTAGAATATTTTAGCATTAAGTATTCATCAAGTACTTTGTTAAGAAATTTTTGGAAAAGTGTTGAACATTGGTAAAACTTTTTAGAAACTTCTTAGGTAATAAATAAATTATTTTAATAAGTAAATAGAAATTAAAGAGGAGTTAAAAAAGAAACATATAACAATTGAAATGAAACCAAATAAAATTAAAAAGCATTTTATTAATTTTATTGAAAATTACAAAGATTTTATTACAATAAAAAAAACAAAAAATCAAACAAAATAGTCCAAAAACGTTTACTTGCAAAGTAGTCCAAAATAGTCCAAAAACAAAATAATCAAAGAAAATCAAACCCAATCCGGAGATGCCACGTGTACCTGGAGACTTTGCTGAAAGCTTCTACTTGTATAAACGTTTCTGTTTTTTTTTCAATTAATATTTTTCTTTTGGGCCGAAATAGTTCAAGAAACTTGGGCTAAATACCCCAATATCCTTGCTCTAAGAGTATCTTCGTTTCCACTCCAAAACTTACTTTATATTTGAGTAAAATAGAATAAAAAATGAAATAATAAGTAAAAAATAAAAATATTATTCCGTAAATAGAATAATATTTTAATTTTTGTTTATCATTTTATTTTCACTACATTTTGAAGTAATTTATGGAATAGAGATAGAGATAGAGATGGTCATGTTACTCTGATACAAAAAGCCAATATCCATTTTTTTGTTTTATAAATTAAAAATATAATACACATTTAAAGCTTATAATAAATAATTTCTAGTAGCTTGTACTATATGCGCGTGTACTGCTGACTGCACAGTGCACACACCTTTCCATTTCTGTTCACATGAATTGCAGGCAATCAAAGATTTCACGTGCATGACCACTCGATCATGAACTAGTTTTTTTTTTATATAACCCGAAACAACTTGCAGAAAGACTACATGCAATTATGGCAATACTGGAAAGTGAGAAATTTAATAAACAAAGCTAGATTTCAATGCTTATGTTCGGTCGTTTTCTTATCCAGTCTTAGCTAACCGTTTCCTTGCTTGTATCTGTCTAATCTTATCTTTTTCTTTTTTTTTTCTGAAGAACTAAGAGAGTTAATTAACATAGATTATGTTTCATTTGATATATCATCTAGCTAGTTTGTGTGATAAAAACTGATTAACGGATAAGTACGACACATGATGATAAGAAAGCTTATTATATTAGAAAAAAGCTTACTATATTTTAAAAAAGAAACAAAGAAGGAGCGTCTCTGCGCTCGTAAATTTGGATTTTGGTCCAATAATATGTAAGAAGGAACATGTATCTTCTTACATATTGACCTTATTTTACACTAGCATTAATTTTTCGACCCCATAAGTTGAAGAGCACTTAAGAGATAAACACACATAAATTCATAAAAGACAACAAAATTCTACGTCCAAGATTTATCTGTTTTTTTAATCTATCTTCTTCTTCAACCTCCCTCCAGCCGCCTTGTTTGTTCCAGCCAACATTCGTTGGACTAGTATCTGATGAACCGAATTTGTTAAAACCAGGTTAAAAAAAAAACTGTCCATATTACAATATTATTTAATAAACAGATACGTTACATATTTGAAAATGGCACATTAAAACCAAAAAAAAAAAACACGAAAAGGCAATAGTTCAACGGAAAGGTGGCAAAGTGACCATGAATCCCATGAATTCATGGAATATATATACATATATATATATATATACATACATATATATATATATATATATACATACATATATATATATATACATACATATATATATATATATACATATATATATATATATATATTCACTTATATATATATATATATATATATATATTCACTCACTGATTGTATATGTCTCTATGTATATACTATAGTCGATGTTAGATATTATTAACTTAGATTAATTTTCACACATATTATATACATTTTAAAAGTTGTCATTTGTAGGTTTACTTAACACCCCAAATTGATTTTTTTAATAAACTGTGGTCTATATATAGTGAAGGAATTATAAGTAGCAGACTTAATGTGTTGGAGAAGATTACACTAGAATGAAGTAATAAAGGTTGTCACACTGTTCAGAATGGATCTTAACAGAAACCAACTTTTTAACATTAGTTTGATGCGGATAAAAAATAATAATAATAATAAGAGTGGCGGTTGATCCATTAAAGAATAATTGTGAGAAGTGGAGGCGACACACGTCGAGTCTTAGGCTGTTGGGGACATCCCATGTGGTCACGTGTAAACGTCTGTTTGTCATAAAGAAAGCAGAGTATGAAGTAGTCTCATGACAGAGAAGAAAGGAGGAGCAAAGCGAGAGTGAGCCTCTTCTTTAGTTGTTTGTTTGCAATAAACACAAACACAACTTCCCCGTTTTCTGCTTTTGGGTTCAACTCCTAAGCACTCTAATCACAATTCACAACCCCTGCATCCACCAATAATAAAAAATAATCTGAAGCAAACAAACAACAAAGTCTTCAGGATTTGGTTTGCGGGAGAAAATGAAGGAGAAGGCGGAGAGTGGAGGAGGAGGAGGATACGTGAGAGCGGATCAGATAGATTTAAAGAGTTTGGACGAGCAATTGCAGAGACACTTAAGCAGAGCATGGACGATGGAGAAGAGGAAGAGCTTGAGTGATGGTGAAGACAACGCTGATGATAATAAATATAACCAAAACAACTTTGGACATCGACAGCTTGTGTTTCAGAGACCACTTCTCGGTGGTGGATATAACAACAACGACGTAACTAGGTTAACGACAGAGGTTGGGAGATCGAGGAGAGAGTGGGAGATTGATCCTTCTAAGCTTATTGTCAAAAGTGTGATTGCTCGAGGTACTTTTGGTACTGTTCACCGTGGTATCTATGATGGTCAGGATGTCGCCGGTACACTCCCTCTCTCTCCCACTCCATTTATAGTTTTTATTTTATAAAAAAGGTTTGGGGGAGAATGGTTCTCTTTTGATCTCTCAAGTGATTATTAAGTAAATAAAGCATACACACAAATTATTGGCTTTTAAAATAGAAAAACAAAGAAATGAACTGAAGTGTGAAATTATATATTGGTAATGTTTTATAAAAATATTTTATTTATTAAAAAAAAAAACAGTGAAGCTACTAGACTGGGGAGAAGAGGGACACAGGTCAGACGCGGAGATAGCTTCGCTAAGAGCTGCTTTCACTCAAGAAGTTGCTGTTTGGCATAAGCTTGACCATCCCAATGTCACTAAGGTAGGTACCCCCCACTTACGATCTTATGCTCCCTGTATGATCTTGTTGTTTGTTACTGGGGTAATAATTGACACTTTCCATATAATATATAAATAAAAAAAGTTCATAGGAGCGGCGATGGGGACATCGGAGCTGAGCATTCAGACGGAAAACGGTCACATGGGAATGCCGAGTAACGTTTGCTGCGTAGTCGTAGAGTATTGCCCAGGAGGTGCTCTCAAGTCTTTCCTCATCAAAACTCGTCGCCGCAAACTCGCCTTCAAAGTCGTTATCCAACTCTCCCTTGATCTAGCTCGCGGGTATATATATACATTCTAATATTGGTTTTTTTATTGCATACTTCTTAAAATATTGATTATTATTATTATTAGGTTGAGTTACTTGCACTCGCAGAAGATTGTGCATAGAGACGTGAAAACGGAGAATATGCTTCTAGACAAGTCTCGCACTTTAAAGATTGCAGATTTTGGGGTGGCCCGTCTGGAGGCCTCCAACCCTAATGACATGACCGGTGAGACCGGAACCTTGGGCTACATGGCTCCCGAGGTACCTACGTTCTTCACTTTATCCTCTCTTTTTTTTTTATGATTTTTTAGTGTAAATGCTGATGAAAAAAATGATTATTTTTTTTATTTTTAAAAAGGTGTTAAATGGGAGTCCTTACAACAGAAAGTGCGATGTGTATAGCTTCGGGATATGTCTTTGGGAGATTTACTGCTGCGACATGCCTTATCCCGACCTCAGTTTCTCCGAAGTTACCTCCGCCGTCGTCCGCCAGGTCCTTTTAAATTACGTTTCTACCCCTTCCGTCTGTCTTTTCTTTTTCCAATCATATTTATCTACATATATGTATGGATATTAGAATTTGAGACCGGAGATACCAAGATGTTGTCCGAGTGCGCTGGCGAACGTGATGAAGAGATGTTGGGATGCGAATCCGGATAAGCGGCCCGAGATGGAGGATGCGGTGGCGATGTTGGAGGCTATAGATACTTCAAAGGGCGGCGGGATGATTCCTCCGGATCAACAACAAGGATGTTTCTGTTTCCGGCGACACCGAGGCCCATGATATCATATTCTCATTACTATTTAACTTTTCTTTATTTTGGAAGTAGAGAGATTTTACTAGTTAATTAAGGGCACTACGTGGATCTAGCTATGTTTTATTTCCCATTGTGGAGGATGAGATGAATGTCGTACTTATTTAAAACGATCATTTCATACGTCTCACTTACACAACCACATGCACACAAAAACGTAACTATTGCTCTTCCTTTGTTTTGTTTAAAATATAGTCATATTACATATCAAACTCACAAAGAGCTTAAAGAAAAAGAAATGGACAATTGTTGATAAGTAACAAATATGAGTAAATAGACCTTTATAATTTCTCTCACAAAGATTAAAAGAGAGCCAAAGGGAAACGATAAGGTTGGAAGGAACTATCCGGCGATTTTGTAACTCGGGTTAACGAGATTGTCTAAACCAGACACAACTTGAATGGACTCAATGACATCTCCGACTTTCAAATCAGCCAGAAAGTCTTCATTCTGAGTCACGTAACCGAAGACAGCGTAGCGACCGTCCAAGATGTTGGAATTGCTTGGCGTGAGCTCACTCTCTTTCAGCAGCCAAAACACTTGGCTTGATCCTGAGTCATTCTCAAACTCCTGTTTTTGCAATTTTATTAAAATGATTACAATATGTCGTGATAAAGGAAGGAATAGAAAGAAATCTCACTTCTCTAGCCATTGCCATTGTCCCAAATGCGTTGAAAGGAAGCATCACCTGAGCCTTGTACAGACCCAATTCCTGTCCCAACCAAATGTTAAAAGAATGTGAATACTTTGCAAAAACAGAGACTAGTAGTGGTGTGTGTGAGCTTTGTTTACTTCAAGGGTTGAGCCGTAAAAAGGCGTTTTCTTCCCAGTCACCATAATCTCAAGAGGAACCGTCCTCACTTTCTCTGTGCTTGGGTCGATAAATCCTTCTGCAGGACCCTCTGGATCCCCCGTTTGTACCACAAATCCATCAGCTGTACAAAAAGAAAAAGAAAAAAACATCCATTAATCAACATTCCCCATAGACATATATATAAAAAGACAAGTTTGATGTGTTACATCTCTGGATGTCCATGCCATCGTAGAAATGGCGCTCAACCAAGTCCAGAAAGTTGCCGGCAGTAACAGGGGCGTTGTAACCATCGAGAACAATGCGGAACACACAATCCTGGAGGTTGGGGTTGTCCTTGATCTTGACCTTCATGTCTACAGAGGCTCTTCCCTTGAGAAGAGGCATGTTCCGGTACTCGTCAGGGACTTCGTAAGGGAAGCCATCAACCATGTCCTCTTCAATTCTGCAGACAGAGCGCCACAGCTGCAGTCATGAATCAAGAAGGGGGGTCTAAATGAGCCAAAAAAGAAAAGAAAAGAAAACCCATATATATATATATATGGGATCTCACTTCCTTGCGAATCCAAAAGCATCTGCTTTTTTAATTCTAAACTCACCCGCCAACATATTGGAGAATCTCTTTCTGTTTAGGAGCAACCGCATCTCTCTTACGATCTTCGACAATCTGTAGCATATCTTGCATACCAGCTTCCAACTTGTCAATCAGTTCGTTACCATGATCCTTCTTCGAGTCAGCAAAACCCCCCACAATCATGCTTTTCCCTTGCTGCAGTGATCTATTTGCTTGCCTCACATTCTACACACAATAAGAAGAAGAGTGATGATGATGATGGTAAATGTAATCATGAAAGAGAAACAAAAAGTACCCTTTCAACAGAATCGAGAGCCTTAACGCCAGCAATCTTGAGGCTGTCAGTGATATCCTCAAGAGGCTTCTGTACATCCCTGATGGCTTTGTTGTCGATAGGCAATGCATATCTCAACAGAGCTCCAGGATCTTTTATGGGAGGACCAGATATTAACACTGATACTTCTGGAACCGCTGGGTTTGCCACTGCACCGTAAGCATTCGAAGGTGCTCCTGCTATCAAACCCAACGACAAAGCTATTGAAATCGCACTTTCTTTCCATCTCCCTCTCTCCGGAATGCCACAACGAACTTGTTTTGAGCGATAAGAATCGAGTCTTCTCCTCGGATAATTGCTGAAACTAAATGTAGGGAGAGAGGCAAACGATGATGCCGCCATTGGAGATTGTATCCGAACAAGTGATTTTAATCCGACATTACAATTGGAGATAATGAAGAAGAGGATAAGGGGTTTATGACTCCACTTCTCCCGATAAGATTTCATTCCCATCTTTCTTTCGTCTGGGCCTTTATCTTCTCTGCTTTCTTTATTGGGCCTTTTCATTTGCATTTTCATACTCATTTAATTTACTTTTTGTTATAAATTTAATACTGTATCCTTTCTCTTTAGGAAAATGACATAGTGGCCCTACTTAAAGAGAAGCTAATATAAATACAATGAGAGAAAGTAACGATTCCGATTACAGTTTTTATTTATACCTTTACCTTTATTTGTTATTTAAGTTTTTATAAATTAGAATAAGAAGAAAGATATAACATAGTGGAGGAAACTATTAAAACTACTACTAATGGTGCTATAAATCTATCATAGATTGATCGTCTTTTCACAGAACCATACACATGGCGACCATACACTAATCCACTACCAATACTTACGTCCTAAAGTCGTTATTTTACTCTCAGGTGTTCTGATTCTTCTTATTTTTTTCTCACAATCTTTTCCGAATCCAAATTTTTCTTACACGTTAGTTATACGCTGAAATATAAAATAAATTGTTTTAATTTTCATTGGATACTCTCGAAGGACTAATTGAAAACAGATAATTCATAGAATAACCACTACTACAAACATAATGTGTTTTCTTTTCTTATACATTTTATTTGCTACGATAATTCATGGCAATGTGAAGAAAATGATATTTTCTTCCAATATTCTTGTTTTATGGTCTATATAAATTTTAATTGGACTATTTATGCCAAGCATATTTCTCGGTAAAGCAAACAAAAGAGAGCTAAAGGCAAAAGTCCCCTATTTTTAGAAAAATAGAAAGGAAAAACCCGAAAAATTTAGAGCAGGATTAACCCTAAGAGCTCCTTAGGGGTTCTTAGTTTTTTTTTTCTTTTTTTTAAAAAAATAAAAATAAAAATAAAACGGATCAATCACGGGTCGCCACGTGTCAGTGGGGCCCGCAAACAGTGCAAGAACCCAATTAAAAACACCTCTTAATTAAGAGATTTAAGAGGTGGTTCTTAAGCGAATTAGTGGATCCCACCCGTTAAGAACCCCCTTAAGAGCCCCATTTGTTTATGCTCTTAGAAGATACTATCCGACGAAAAAGATGCCACCATATCATGGCCTCTTAGCTTAGTTGCGAAGAAAAAAATATATATATAGGAAAATTAATCCTTATTTGTTGTACTATTTGCATAAGATGAAAAAGTCATAATAATGTAAAAACTTATTATTGACTTTTTGTATCGAATATACATACATTCATTATATGTTAATTGTACGTTTCAAAGATTCTTTTTTGAATAATATATATTAGGAGTCAGCTGACTATATAAAATAAGCACGTTGTTTTGCATTATCTATATATTGATCCATATAATACATGTATGTGCTTTTACGCATACCTATGGTGATATTAAAACATACCAAAAAAGAAACATGAACCATTAATGTCAATGAAAATGAATATATCGTTCTGAGAAGGAAATGAAGTGATGTACATAGTCTGATTGTTTTAAAGAAATGTGGACATAATTTGTTTTCTTGTCATTTTAACATCTTACGAATAACTGTTAACTAGACTTTGATCCGCACATCCGTGCGGATTTTTTGTTTATTTTATAAATATAAAACTTTAATATTACTATAAACGTTTTAATCAAATAATTTACATTTTAATGTTATATATTTTGTTACTCTATAATCTTATTATTTATCTTTCTTATTGCATTATTTTATGATAGTGCATTAATTATAGAAAAAATAGTTGATTTTTGGTAAATATTTTTTTTATATTTTTCAACCTATTTATTATAAATAAAAATATTAAAATTTATATTTACATTGATTTATTATTAATATTTTAAATGAATTATTAAATTTTAGAGTTTTCTAATAGCATATTTTTGAATAACACATGAATTAAAGGTTAGTTATATAATTTATATTTTGTTATAATTATTTTAGTAATTGTATAGTTTTTGAGTATCAAAAGAAGATAATATATAATTTTAGATATGAAAGTTTAACAAATGTTGACAATTTTATTTTTTTATAAAAATATATAAATTTTAACACTAATTTAACAGTGAATGATATTTATTTATTATTTATTTAAATGAAAACATTTATTTCATATAGTACTTCTATTTTAATACCAATAAAGTATAATTATAAAATTTATAAAAGATAGAATATAAATTTTAATCTTGTTTCTTAAATTTTACTTTAAATTAATTCACAATAGTATTAATAGTATTAATTACAAAATTAAATAATGCATTATTTTATTAAAAAAAAATATTTTAATTAGATTTGTTAGATTTTCTTCAACTGATTTTGTTTAAACTAAAAATAATTAAAACTGATTCATTAAGATTTTTAAAATGATATATATTTGCTTGATTAAAGTAAATAATAAAAAAAATGTCATAATAATAAATCAATGAAATGGTTCTACTATGACTTTTGCCTAGTAGATTTTTTTTGTACTTCTCTTTTAATAGAGAAGATTTATTAATTTTATAATTAATAAAATACAATTATGAAAATAATAAATTAATAAAATATTATATTTTGATCTCATTTAAGCAATTCAGTGTATATATTCTGGGCATACTATATAAATTTGTAAAGGTGCACGTATTTTTCAGCTATGTTCAGGCCGTTTTATCTTTCGGCCTTACAATAAAGCCCAAAACCAATAAAGCTACCGACATCAACAAGATATTATTTACAAAGCCACGTAGACCAAAAGGAACCGCGTAGCTGCCGCGTGTCGGAAACACACGAGCCACACTGTACTCTAACTTCTATAAAGCGAACACATCTCATCGGTTAAGAAGGCAAGAACCCAACAACTATAATAGTACAAACAAACAAAAAGAAAAATGGATGCTGAGAAGACACCACCGACGACGACGGAGAAGAAGCCAGAGCAAGAAGTAAAAAACGACGACTTGCCGACAAATAGTCCTTACGTGGACGACTCTGGTAGCCTGGAAGATTATAAGATGAAGGCTTATGGAGCCCAAGGCCACGAAGAGGTTAAGGCTGGTCTCGGCGGTGGATCCACCGATGCTCCTACTCCTTCAGGCGGAGGCTCCACCGCTACTGCTGAGAAGGCTCCTTGAACTGTATAATAAATAATAATAACTAGCCTTTGATCCGCGCGTATTTTTATAAATATTAAATATTTTAAGCAATTTTTTTGATATAATTGTATATATGACTGAAATTTAATATTTGATATCTGGGATCCCATCTGCTTTGAAAAACGGATATTCGGAGATCCTGATAGTGATTTTACGGATTCGACTAATCGATGTACAAATTCGGATAGTAAAATTTTAGGTATGGATATCTGGATTCGGATATTAAATATTTAAAATTAAATTATAGTTATCTATGTATATTATATATACTTTTATATAAAATAACTAAAATTTTAATTTTATTAAATTTTAATGATTTTAAGGTTTTTTTAATAATAATTTTAAATAGACTAAATATATGGTTAATAGTTAATTTTTAATTTATTTTTAATTAAAAAGGCAGATCCACATATCCGCGTGTATTCAGATTTTATTCTGAATATCCTAACCCCGAATATCCGGATAACAATTTTACGAATCCGACGAATGCATATCCGAATCCGTATATCCTAAAATATCTCAGATATTTGATTCGTCCTAGACCTAATTGTGTATATGTATTATATGGTGATTAAAATTTATAAATTTATAAATAACATAATTTATTTTTATTAGATATATATATATCGTACAAATGAATAATACATTGTATTTGTTTGTATATATAACCATTTATAATAAATATTAGTATGTATTTTAGTCATTAAATTGTTATGAAAAGTTACATGATTTTGTTACTCTAAATGAATAAGTTCAGATTATAATGGAAAATTATTAACATTATTATCGTTTTTATAGTTCAAATATAATTGAGTAGCTTATATGAATATGAATAAAAATAAAACTAATTTAATGCTATATATATATATATGTATAATTCTGTTTTTATTATAAAATTGGAAAATACATATATAATATTTTATGAAGTTTCAATTCAAATGACAAAAGTTGTTAATGGGCTTAGCCTAATTTTATTTTTTTATTGTTAAGAATTGATGTTTGGATACAAGGATAATATCAATGGCATTACTTGTAAATATTAAGTAAAATTAAGGGTTATTTTTTATTTGTACTTCACTTTTAATAGTTTAGATATTATGCGATTGATGGACTAGACAAGCTCACATATGTGCATTATTATATATAAAAAAATTCGCAACATACTAAACTATCGGAAGGAATTTAATCTGTAGCATTTTAGAGGTTAGCTTCCCCAACAAATAAACCTTATTTTAAGGATGGGTGATCTTTAAAATGGGGTTTGAAGGTTGGTTAAAATATCAAATTTATCTTTAAATTTTTGTATATACTACATTACAATCTTGGTCTTCATAATAATTAATTATAAATACTAAACTCTTCTAAATAAAATAATAAATACAAAGTAAATACAAACCTTAATATTTTAACTTATGTATAGAAATTTCACTTTCATCTTCTTTTTTTAAATACATCAATTTGAGAAAATAATTCTAAAATGGTTAAATTACATAAACATAATATTTATATTTAAGAATTTAATTTAAAATTTAATATATTTATGTATCAATAATAACATATATGTAAAAATATATTTGAGTATCAGGTCAAAACATATTTATAAAGATATAAATGATAAGAACATTAATATTAGTATAAATATTAATAAGTTACAAAACTAGAAAAATAAAAATGGAAAATAAATATTGTTTTAAGAGTTTTAATTATAGAATTTCAAATTTGGAGTTTTATTATCCAGATTCTTAAAATTTGAATTTTTGAAAATTTGTCGGAAAGTCAAAAATTTTAGAATTTGTGAGTTTGAGGATTTGTTAAAGATGCTGTTAGAAAGAAAGAAACACTCAATATGATTTTCCCATTATATTTTAGAAATGTATAAGACTGTTATCTTTTGTGGGAAAAGTGAGAACCCCATTCCTTCGTAGATTGGCAAATTCCTTGTCTTTAAAAGAACTCTTTTTATTTATTTTATTTTATTTTTAAAACTAAGATTTTCCCTTCTTTTATTCTTGTTTGGGTGTTGAAAGATACTCCTCTTTTGGAAAGGTTCACTGGTATCCAACTGGCTACACATGTATGGAAGGAGACTATGTCGTAGCTAAACATATTTTTTCCCATATATTCCATCCGTTTCAGAATAAGTGTCATTTTAGAGAAGTTTTTTTGTTACAAAATAAGTGTCGTTTTTTACTTTCGATGCAAAATTTATTAATTTTATGCTGCAAATTATTCTTCTATTGGTTGAAATATGGTTAGGTGTATAGGTAATTATGTTTTTATATAGAAAATATGCAAAATTAATTATTTTCTTAATCCGTGTGCAAAAACCTAAAGTGACACTTATAATGAAACAGAGGGAGTATACATCTTGTAAATATAAATATACCATCAAGGAGTCAAGAACGACAGTATATTTATCCGCTAACCGTAAAAAGATAAAGCAGCAAATCGCATATATAAAGTATAGAATGGAACTCATGTTACATTGACGTAACTAGCCTATTATAAAGGCTTTGTTCTTGATCAACTATATACATGCATATTAAGAAAAAGCATACCCATATATATATTATACTGAGTTATATGTATTTATACATATTAAAGTTATATAAGCATCAATATGTATAATCAGTCAAAGAAGGCATCCATATATATAGAGCATTTGGATTTTGGGAAGCTGAATAGCCGAGAAAGAAATTAATGATAACGAACGAGGAATATTAAATTCATGTACATAGTTTTTTGAGCAAATCTCTAAAATATTTTCTTTTAAAGTTTGGTCACAAAATAAATCTCAAACCAAAAATGATTAAAATATTTTTTTAATTTTTTTTAATTTTTTAATTTTTAATTTATGTTTTTTAAAAATTTACCTTTGAATCTCCGTCCGTAACTCTAAACCCTAAATATATACTCCCTCCGTTTCATATTAAGTGTCGTTTTAGAGAAATTTTTTTGTTACAAAATAAGTGTCGTTTTCGACTTTCCATGCAAATTTTATTAATTTTATGCTGCAGTTTATTTTTCTATTAGTTGAAATATGGTTAGGTGTATAGGTAATTGTGTTTTTATATAGAAAATATGGAAAATTAATTGTTTTCTTAATCCGTGTGCAAAAACCTAAAGTGACACTTATAATGAAACGGAGGGAGTATTAATTAATCCAAAAGATATACATGTATATTTACACTCTTACTAAAAACTATTTTAATGACAATTTTTTTTAAAATCTATTTTAGAATATTCTTCTATTTTTTTCTACTGAAAATTCATTTACATAATTTTAAATTAGTACCGTATACTTGTACTATCTCCGTTTTTTTAAGATAACTTTTCTATGATTTTTTCATATAATAACAAAATACATTATATCACTATTATAAATCTCTATTTTGTAATTATTCATTATTCATAATTCAATAATTTTAATGAAAGTTTTAAAATTTACAATTTTTATATCTGAAACATAAAATATTTACTTTTTTATAAAATAAATTTTATTAAAAATATCTTAGTAAAATGGAAGAGTAAACGATCACATATCATGTTAGTATCAACTACTTTCGAAATAGTAAAAAACTAAAAACTAATCGAGGAGAATCTTAAGAACCAAAACAACTATGGAAAGTTAGAAATCAAAAGACGGAAAAACGGTCGATTATTATTTGGACTAGGGTCATATCGTCTAATCAATACTAAATTATTTGTCTATGTGATATTGGACTAGGATACCTGATAAGTGCATTTTTTACTATTGTTCCACGTTAGCATATTATAAATAAATATTATCGATTATCTGACATAGTGTCGTTCGCATGTATGTAAAAGTCATTTTATATATGTTTAGGTATCAAATTCAAAATTTAATTAGATCAAATACTAATACATACAATAAAATAGTTTGGATACTGATTAGGCAATATGATTTTAATTGACGTACTAGGGGGCCATTTTCCCCCAAAACACAAAGCGAAGCTGCGTAGGGACTTGTGTTATCACAATAAGCTAATAACTAACGGATTGGTTGTATAAAGGCAATATCCTCGTACTATTTTCTTAGCTTTAGATTAATGCGGTCATAGGCAGTTCCATTGCACCTAGTCTTTTTTTTTTCCCCCATAAAGTGACATGAAATCGATAACTACTGGTTGTTGCCTGTTTTGTTTTGTTTTTTACTTGTTAAATTCATTTAAAGCATGTTAATACAATGCTTATTGATTAACCTTAAATGTAATATAAATAGTAGGAGTGAGTTACCTCTTCAATATTGAAAAGAAATTTATTGTAAGAGTCAGAAAAAGTTCATTAATATGGGAAAGACTACTGCAGCAGGTGCAACAAGATTCAAAAAAAAAATTAAAAAAGTAAATGGGAGTGACGTGAACTCGATTAAAACAGAATGAGTTTTATAATGAAAGGATGATAATGTGACAAGAGTGTGGGAAAAATGAAAAATCACAGGATGATGAGGACTGTTAGATTTATTGAGATTAAGCGGCAGATCCGACCGGCGAGCATGAAACCTATTTAACACACTCTGGCCGAACCACCTCAGGCCACAGCTGAATATTTTTTTAAAAAAGAACATAATATAGTTTAATAGGAGAATAGTAATAAGTAGAAAAGGAAGATTCAGATCAAACGACGCAGATGAGTTAACGAGTCCAATCGCTAAAAAAGAGAGTGGACCACACACCAAGCGCAGGAAAGTCCACTTCAAACGAAGAGAATGAAGTACCAGAAAGGCCCCTCATTCATAGAAACAGGAAGAGGGTATTAGAGTAGTTAGACTTATTACGGTATAAAAAGAGAGCGCGCTTCTTGAGCAAAGCCAAAGGCTAAGGAAGAAGATGATGATGATCTGATAATAATTCTAAAATCGAAGTGACCAAATTTTGAAATTAAAAAGAAAAGTCTTTAAGTCTTTTTTGTTTTGTTTTGTTTTGGGTGGAATAGAGATCGTGGTTCCTTCCCTGTGGCTGGGTTGCGGTTGATGATGGGATTTAGCATATGTCAGTTGGAGTCGCCGGCGAGATTAGTGTGGAGTACAAGCTTCTTCCGCCATAAGATCATCTTCTAAATCCCTTTTCTCTCTCTCATCTTTCTCTTTCTCTTTCTCTTGCTTACTTTCAACCCACGATCCCCTCGTTTCTTTCTTTCTTTCTTTTAAACGATGGAATCCAATTCGTTTTTCTTCAATCCGTCTTCCTCTCATGGCAACATCTTCTTCCTCGGTAATCTCAATCCCTGTTTATTTATTTTTTGGTATGGATCTTTGACTTTGTGAAATTTTCTCATATGTTATCTTATTGGGAGGAAGGAGGGGGATCGATGATGAGGATGGAGGAATCATCAAAGAGAAGACCCTTCTTTTGCTCCCACGAGGATCTTTACGAGGATGAGGACTATACTCAAGACAAAAAGCGTCGCCTTAGTACCCAACAGGTGCATCTGCTGGAGAAAAGCTTTGAGACGGAGAAGAAGCTGGAGCCAGAGCGCAAGACTGAGCTTGCCAATAAGCTTGGTCTTCAGCCTAGGCAAGTTTCCGTCTGGTTTCAAAACCGCCGTGCTCGTTCCAAAACCAAACAGCTCGAAACTGACTTCCTTCTTCTCAACTCCTCTTACCACCAACTCCTCTCTAACTACCACTCCATCCTCAACCACAACCATCTCCTCCGATCCCAGGTCTTTCCTTCCTTCATTCCCCTACTTATTGTTTCCAAGCATCAACTGCAAATGAAAATACAGTAGTATATTATTAACTAATAATAAAAAGAATCAACTATGGGAATCAAATCAATCAACCAATTTACTTTTAATACTATCTTCTTGTAAGAATCTTTCTCTCTCTTTTACTTTTCCACAGTTGTCTTCCCTCGCCGAGAAGGTCCAAACCAAAGAAGAGACAGCTCCGGTTCCGTTACCCGAATCAAACCTGCTCGATCCGGTGGTGAACATGAACCCTTTTGAACCGGCAATCAAAACCGACGACCGGTTAAGTTCAGGGAGTGCAGTACTAGACGAAGACTCACCTCAGCTACTAGACAGCTGCGACTCTTACTTCCCAACCATCCACTACTTGGAGGAACATAACAACAACAACAACTGCACTGATGATGGCCGGAGCTGCTTCGCCGACGTCTTTCTCCCCACCACTTCCCCGTCGCACCATCACGGTGACTCACTGGGCTTCTGGGGCTGGACTTGAAAGTTATAAGCAATCCTTTTTTTTTATAATTTTTTATGTGCTGTGTGTTTTTCAACTTCATCATGTCACGTAACCCCCTGCATATTTTGTGGAGTAATTCCACGCTACCTTATCAGCTATATATATATGTTTTTATGTTCTCAGGATTTAGTCTATTTTCTAACTTTATGAAGTAAGAAACGATAATAATAATAATCATATGCTTCGATAAATCCACCTGTTAAACCACCGTTCCATTTGAAGAAATAACTAAACCGGACTCTTCTTGGTGAACCACCACACAATATCTTAACATCCGGGTCCGCTTCCAGACTGAAACATTGCCTATATCTACACTTACACACATTGGCTCCACTTTGAAAACAAACACCCCTCCTCCGTTTCATGTTCTTGCCTTTTCTACTCGTGTGGTTTCAGTTAAATTGTTATGATCCCTCAGGTTCTTTCCTCTTCTTACCACATGCTCTACTGCTTTTTTCTTGTGTATCTGAAACAGGTTGTGACTTTTGGTCCTCCGGGCTTTATCTCTTCCATCGGATTTTATTTGAATTACACTTTTGTCGTACATAATAGCTGCATCCAGGGAGAAGAGATGCACAGATAGAGTCGAGATTTGAGAAGACCAGTACCACCATTCATTTTTCAAGTACTCTGTCTTAATCATGTCTTCTACCACAATTGCTGCCTCAACCAACTGAAACAGAACATCAAAGGCATAATAGACACTAGAGATTCCAGCTTATGCTGTATTGTATAGAGAGGTTAAAGAGGTATTTTTAAAAACTAAACCTCGAAAATGCTTTTTTAACAAGTGCACGCCAAGCTCGTCTACGGTCTGGATGTGATTTCGATGGTCTTAAAGCTTCTTCAGGTTCAGGAGCACAATACACTGCACATAGATGATATTCATTTAAAGGTTGTTTAAATTGGACATGCCAACCATCTTCTAATACTCCGTGTCTTTCAGATATGAAATGCCTGAGATTGTGCAGCAACAGCTCGCTTGGATCCACGGAATGGGAAAACTACTGTTGCTCAGGCTTAATGGGAAGCCAAAAGCTAAAGAATGCGAATCCAATGCATCCACACTTGTTTTGATATTGGGAGGGATTTAGCGAGAAAGAAGCAAGAGCTGCTTTTCTTTATTAAGTTTTGTTTTCCCCAACGAAGACAAATAAACAGAGTATCTAGCTTTTTCCTCTCTTTTTTTTTTTGAGCTTCGAAATTTCATTTAGATTTCTAATGATACATAAAATGGGATAGATTACGGTTAACTAATTCTATGGAATCACATGAGAGCAAGAAGGCATGAATAGAGTGCTACATACTAAAGCACTCAAGCTAAGCACACTTGAATTAGTGAAACCAGCTAAACAGTAAGACATACGCGTACAAGAATATAACCCATGGGGGGGTCACCTCTTGTTACGGGTTTATGCAAATATATATTACATTTCATGACCAATCAAAGAGTTTATCAACCATGACATGAATAGCAACTAAAAAGGGTATTTATTAGAACCGATCGGGGCCTCCTCTTCATATTCACGCCATTCTGATCATAACCTCTTGAAGAATTAACTTTGTATCTTTATAACACGCTTCTGTCTCCGCTAAGTTCTTCCTTTTAGCTGCATCTTCAAGCTGAGTTGTGAAACAAAAAAAAAAACATGGAAGAATCAAAGGATATGTTACAAATAAACACCTTGGAGTGACTGATGATACCTTTTCGAAGTTGTCAAACAGTCTGTTGGCCAAATCAGTGAGAGGCTGCTTGTCTTTGGAGGCAGCAACAGAGATGAGGTTGTCGAAATCATAGAACAAGAAGGTGGATTTAAGCCTCAAGTATTTTTTAACATAGTTTAAAGTGTCTGGTCCGATCAAATCCTCCATAGCCAAGAGATCGAAAGCATACTTTTTAACTCTATATGTTCTTCCTTTGGCCCCGATGTCAGCTACATACACTCCTTTCTTCAAGAAAGATCTCGTTCCTGTCTGCTCGTTCACGATATCTGAGGGGAATAAGATAATCGGCAAGTTCTACTGGTGAACATCTTTTTTCAAGAATCAAAAGATTGATATTAGAATAAATTGGTGACTTACTGTTGTAAATAGGAGGAGTAGGAAGAGGACCATCGATCCAAAAGCCATTGTTGGCTTGTGCCAAAGAGACATTACTTTGGGCGGTGAGAGGTATGGAGACAGCAAATCCCAATACCATACGTCTTGTGAGCTGTTGTTGTTGCTGAACTTTGTTGCCCGTTTTACATCTCTCGGATAGTTTGGGAATGGAGGGTAAAGTGCAGGTGCTGGTGTGAGTGTTGAGGTCTACCAAGTGTGCCATATTGTAGTTTGTTAAGGAAGCTTCTCTATCTCTTCTTTCGTATTCTTTTATTTATCCGCTCACTGAGAAAAACGGCCATCACAAATATTTTATCTAAAACAAGGGGGTCTTTCGTAATCTTTAACTACGCGCTGTTCTACGATTGTTGAAGCAAAATACGCGCCGTTTAGGTACCAAATAGTTCCTCTCTCTTTTAACCTGCATCGTGTCTAGATTGTCTTCTCCGTCGCTGTTCTTCATCCCGATTTCCCCCGTTGGTTGTCTCAAGTAGAGATTGATGGATCCGCCGACGCAGAACACATCGTTGCAGCGACTCCAGAATGTGGAGAGGGTGAGAGAGATATCGGGAACAATGACTCACTTGAATCGATTTAAATTGATGTGAATGTTGTCTTTCAGAGAGTGGTAAGGGTGTTGGATATAGCTGGAGGAGTAATGGAAGAACTGACGAACCCTTCTGGGCCCAGGAAAGATTTGGTCAAGACTCTTTGCGGAGAGTTCATGCAATCCATCAAGGTCCATCTATCTCTTCTCTCCACCTTTAAATTCTTATACTTTTACCTGCTTACTGTGTGATTGGATTGTATATTAGGGTTCCTTACATACTCCGTAGATTAAATTGAATGGCTTTATTTTCTCGGAGTTTAGTTTAGTCAAATTTATGAGGTCTCAATCAATGAAAGTTTTCATCTTTGATTGTCTGAATATTGGGTCTCACAGTCACTCCCTGTAATACTTACATATTTTAAGAACCTCATTGATCGATCCACTAACATTTGGGGCTTTTACTTGCCACAATTCTAGATTATGGAGCTTTTGTTTTTTGTTTTGATTCCTGGTTTTGTCTCTAGTTGATCACTAATTTTAAATATTTCAGCTAACATGAACTCATATATGCTTTTACATAATTGCAAATCCATTTGACAACATTGTGCAGGATATACAAGTGACACTAAGGGAAGAGATCAAAAGCGCCTGCGACTACCGCCCCTTCGAGAAATGTGATTACAACTCAAGAATTGCCAATGAGATCTGCTTCGAGAAGCTTATATATGTTCTCTCACACCTTGATCATCTTAAAAACACCCTTGACCGGTTTCCTTCTGATGATTGAACTCTCTTATCCAAGTAACTTTTAACTAATCTCCTCTACCTTTTTCATAAGAAGGCTTTCTTGAGGAATTATGCAAAAAACTATTATGAATGTAGTTTCCACCTCGTTTGTGTTTGAGTCGCTTGTTTCACAAGTAGAAGATTCATTTTTCTTGGTAGATTTGGTTCGAACGTTCGCATGCAATGAATATATTCCAAGCCACAGACGCGGAGTTGCACTCTAACGTCCACCCAATCGGCGCCTTGTGTATGATAAAATATGAGTGCATGGGTAAAATAGAGTCTGACTTGTTGGTTTAGTAGTAAAATAGTGTTTAATAGTCACTCCCTCACTTGATTCAGTATTCTTTTCAGTATTCTTTTCCGATAAAAAAAAATTGAAACCACCTTTTTTTATCTACCAATAGTAAAATAATTGTCATGTCTACAAATGAAAATACAAGAAGACAACTGTCATTTTTGGTTATGGCTGACTGATTCAAAATAATTTATTTGGACCACAAACACTTATCATGGAGCTTCTATTCAATTTAAGAGTTCTAGTGCTTTGTTTTTTTTCAAATTAGAATAACACTATAATATACTATTAAAATTATACTCCGGTGATACTTTCTTTTACAATAAAAAGTAGAGTAATTAATAAAAAATAAATATTCTATTTATAAAGTAAATTCATTATTTATTTTATTACAAAATGAAATATAGAGTGAAATTGAAATTTTTTTACTTTAAATTATATTTTATAGTAAAAAATAGTGTAGTTGAAATTTCGTAAGGTAAAACAAATCATATGAGCTATACTTAAAATCCTCAACTTACGAAAAAAACAAAAAAAAAAAGAAAGAAAAGAAAACAGTTTAATATTTTTCTTTGCAACATGTTGCATAGAGTAAATTTTTCGTCTTTTCTTTGATTTATGTGTTGTATTTATGTTAATTAAGAAATTCAAAATCAAATCAGCCTAATTTACGAATGTGCAAATGTACAGGGTTTTCAAATTAGCAACCACGTTTTTCACATCTAGAAAAGGAAAACAAGACTTTGAAAAGATGGATGAGAAAAGAATTTCCCAACGGCTAAATTGACGTATCATTTTCTTACTTGATCCCCATCTGTCGACGGCAAAGATCTGAATTTTACTTAGATAATCAATCCAGCATGAGATCAATTTGGGAGGCTGGGCTTGCAACGGTGTGTCAACTCTTTAATAATATGAAATTTGAGTACCCAAAAAAGAAAAGAAAAAAAAACCAGCAGTACTCCACGGATTTCATCAAACTTGTGTCCTTTGAGGTCTACCACTAAACTTGCTGACGATCACAAAATACTCCTTCTATTTTATAAAAATACATTTTAAATATTTTTATACATATTACAAAAAAATACATTAGATCACTGTAATTAACATATTATTTTCTTTATTTATAATTTCAATATTTTAATTAATTATAATTCAATAAATTTAATTAATTTCCTTGAAAATCACAATATTTGTATAGAAAATACAGAAAAATTAATTTTATGAATTTTCTTTTTTAAAAACATTTATCTTAGTGAAACGGAAAAAAATTATGATACAAAACCCAGATTTGAGAAATACTCTCTCAACTTTATAAAATAATACTTTTATTTCTTTATATTTTAATGTAATTATAGTTTATTCATCTATTCATATTAATTAAAATATGTGAAAACTTTTAAAGCTGTCATTACGAAAGAATTAATATTAGATGTTTTGTGCTTTAGAATGGTATCTTTTTATCATAGGAGTATCTCTCTAGAAAAATATTAAAATATCTAACTGTTGGAGAAAATAATGAAACAACACAAAAATCGTGCAAGAGAGTTTTCAATTGTCTTAAGAAACCATCAAACCAGCTGTCTTCTCTCGTCACAAAATCCTACTTTAGTTTTTTTAATTTTGTTATATGATCTTATTATTCTAAAATATTAATATATTATGTTTCAAAAAAATCTATACCCTTTCTAATTATATAGTCTCTTTCTTCATACCTGAAATATTGACATTTTATGATTAATGTACATTAATAAAAAATGAAATACTAATTAAATTTATGAATTTTATTTTCATTGTTTTTTATCAATAAAACTAACATTTATATTTTAAAATTTAATTGCATTACTAAAATCTAAAACAACAATCATTGAACTACAAAATAAAATCTAAAACATCATTTTAATACAAAGGAAAACATTTTTGCCAAAATCATATATAGAGGGATATATATCTGAACATAAAATTTAGTAAAGCTTTATGTACACCATAAAGTTACACCAAACAAAGAGAAAAAGAAATATCCTAATCATTCAAATCAAAAATATATTCATTTTCACGCCAACCTTCGATTTCCTTACTCTAGAAAATTATAGCTTATATAAGCTTCGAGTTGTCCGGTTTAGAGAACGAGTTCGGTAAGGTATGTTGAGCGCTATTAAATTTATGTGATTGATGTTGTCTCGTCTAGGGCCGGATCTTGGTTTAGGAAGATTGTCCTAGCTCGAATGTAGAAGGCGATCTTTGAGTGGACTTCTCTGCTCCTTAAGAAGAATGGACTTTTGTTTGGGTGACAGTTATGAATCAGTTCCTTGCTCACTTTTTTTTTGTCGTTGATCACTTTGCCTTTAGAGTAATTTTTTGTATCCCAATCTTGGTTACATTTTTTTTCTCTGAGAAATTGTTAAAAATACTAAAATTTAAGTATTAATTTTAAAAAACATATTAAATTTTTCAAAATAAATAGTCATATTTTGAATATTTTTTAATGTTTATTTTGTGACAAAAACTTCAAAAATGTCTATGTAAAAGATTTACCAAAAAAAAATGCTACAATCCTTCTCCAACATAAGAACGAAGAAGTTATCAGCGTCAACGATTGCAATTTTATCTTAGAGAAATATTTTAAGATAATTTCAAAAATGTTTTTATAAAATTAGTTTTTAAAGAGAAAAATAGTTAAAATATAATTTATTAGCTGATGTAAATATACATTTATATTCATTGGATTAATTAATCTAAACTTATGATTTAGAGTTATAGGTAGAAATTTCGAAGATGCGGTTGAAAATTAAAAAAATTTATTAAAATTAAAATTAAAAATTTCAAAAGCAAAAAAAGTATTTGATTTTTTTTTTGATAATTATTTTTGTGACAGAAAGTTAAAAAAATATTTGAGAGAATTGTCCATTATATAATATAATACTCACGCCCATTCATTAAAAAAAAATTATGACGACTGTACATAATTCTATAATAATTTTCTTCTCGAGTTTCTAGAGAATATCTAAATAACCCTTCAAATAGTCATGTACAAAAAAATGATATTTATTTCGTTCTTGAAAAGCCAGACGTAGTATACGTGAGGCTGCTTGAACTAGCACCTTGCCACCATTGTGGTGAACTGGAATCAGCCTCACATCTGTTTTATATTGCGACTTTGACAAGAAGTTATGGTCCTCTACGCATCTTAAAGAAGTCTTCTTACCTCTGAACGAATTCTCCTTCGAACGATTGATTGGAAAGGGTTGTAGTTTATGTTCTTTTTTTTTTGCTTTAGAAATTTTGCTGTAGGCTTTTGATTATACCTTTAAGGCTTTTGATGTAGATTTTTTTTTAAATTGAAAACATTAAATAAAACTATAGAAAATTGATTTCTAAAGCTAAAATACTTTCTTTTTTTAAGTTTTTGATTGTAGATTCATTTTTAAATCTAGAGCATGATTGCTAGCTTTACAAAGATGGCTTTAGCAAAAAAATGGTTTTCTACAACAACTAAAGCCCCTTGGTGTTTAAAAAATGGTTACAGTGCAATTATATAATATAATACTCACTAAAAAGTTGTTAGCGTGCATTCACGAAAAACTTATGACGACTATAGAATTCTATAATTAATTTCTTCCCAAGATTTCTAGAGTATTTCTAAACAACCTTTCAAATAGCCTGACGCATGTATGTGTGGCTGCTTGAATATAGTTTTCTTGGTTTGTTTCAAAACAAAGATTGATTTTCTCTCCAATCGAAAGTCAATTATTAACCAATTTGGAAAAGCGAGATAGAAAAATACTAGTTGAAGAAACTTTTATCATTATGGAGAAAATAAACATTACAAATTTAGAATTCTGAAACAGTATCAATTGGATAAGTCAGGCAAAGCAAACTAATTTCTTAACGATATTGAATTTCTATCAACTAAAGTTTTTGTGAAGCTGTAGCTGTATATAACTTAATATACTAATTCAAGTCATTCACTAGATCTCATGTTAATACATGGATACACATAGGGTTTGATTAATAAGCATTATGCTCTTTATTATTTAATCAACATTTATCAGAAAAAACATTTAGAAAAGTATTTACAAGATGTAAATGTTCTTTGCTCAATGCTTTCATATGAAACTTTTCGTTTATCATTTGCAGTTAGAATATATGAAAATTAAAGAGAAATTGCAAAGAAATTCAAAGTGAAATTACCGATCAATTGAGTATCCAGATTTTAAGTTACCAAAGTTTTTGTAATGACTTGATAGCAATGATTGAAAAGCCAAATCGGGCAAAACTTTGGAGCTGAAGAAGAAAGAGTCAATAAAAAAATATTTCACAATTTCAAGATTTCGGACATCCCTAAAAAGTCAAGATGTTATTGTTGATTATTTAGCTGTCAAAACTTTTCATATGAAACTTTATTTTGTTGGTTTTAGATTTCCATCTTACTTACTAGACTATTTTATTTTAAGTAATAGAATGACATTTTGAAGTCAAAAAATAGTTTTAAACAGTACATAAGTGATAATAAATATTTTAGAACATTTGATGGTTTTTTGTGATAAAACCCTTCAACTATTTTTGAATTGGAAAAAAGCTTTTCAATTAAGTTTTCAACACTATAAACTCATTAACTTTAATTTTGTTAGTGACGATCATTTCTTATCACAAAAATTTTAGACGGAAACTAACATAGTTTAACATAATTAAAATTGAGTATATCTTTCATTGATTTTTTAGTTAAAAGATTATCTCACGATTTATCTTTATCTGAAAATGTATTACTAAAAATACTTTAAAGTAGAAAAATAAATTAGAAATGGTCTAACAAGACAATATATGCAGTGACATACAAAACCTATAATGATACAAAATAGGTCACATCCGGAGGCGGGTCTAGATGGGGACATACAGATAAAGCTGCACATATCACAACGATACGATAAGATTCACAAGTAATACTATTAGAAAACTCAAAATGATTTAAGTATGGGTAGTGTACGTAAGTTATCTCTCTGAAATTTGAACAGTCTTCTCTTTTCAAATGGTTATAAATATGATAAACAGACACACCAAGGTTTTCTCACACCAACTATTCTCGTCTTTGATATTCCCACAATCGCTTTATACATATATTAACCTTCAAGAAGATGAAATTAATAAGTTCTTTAATCTCTTCTGTTCTGCTTAAGTTCATTCACAAAGACTTCCATGAGATTTACTCAAGAATGTCCGTCTTCGATCGTATCCTACTTCTTGTAAGTAATTATACGTTAGTATTACTACATAGATAAATCAAAATTATAATTAATTCATTCCCAAAGAAATATATTTCTTTTACAAAGCAGAATATGTTATATCACTAAACAAAGTGTGAGAAGACTCCGTGCAAAATTCTTTGTAATTTATAATGTGTTCGCTTTATGGAGGATTTGTGTAACATACTTTCAAAATGATGTTTGGATGATGATGGGAAATTACATGGTGCAGATCGTGCATGCAGTGGATAAGATGGTTCCGTGGCACAAGCTTCCGGTATTCTTGGGAATGGCCTACCTAGGGTTACGCAGACATCTTCACCAAGAGTATAATCTCATCAATGTTGGTCAAACTCCGGTTGGGACCCGGTTTAATCCTGCTGATTATCCGTACCGGACTGCAGATGGAAAATTTAATGATCCGTTCAACGAAGGCGTCGGCAGCCAATATAGCTTCATTGGAAGAAATTGTCCTCCCGCTGATCAGAAGATCAAGGTAAGTTTGCCTACATGTGTATGTACAGAGTCGTGCTTATAGCATTAGCAAAAAGGCATTCGCCTAAAACCTCACAAAATTTGTCAAAATTTAGGATTCCAAATCTCTAAAATTTTTGTTTAATGGTTTAGATATTTTTTTATTTGTCTCTTGTTTAATCTCAACCAAAACACCAACAAAAGATATGTTTTTCTTTTCTTGTTTTTATTCACATTTTAAAATTCTAATTTTTTTTTTCTAAATTTATTTACATATAATCTTCTTAAATGTGTATTTTTAATTAGTATTTGTCATATTTACTAGTATGAATGTTAATAGTTAATATGCTATATTTTAATTTGTTTATGAAAAATGCAAAAACTGATAATTGTAAAGTCTTTTTGTCATATTAATGCTGATTTTATGAATTTGTTAAAAAGTTAAAAATCAATTTTATAAATTTATAGGAAGGATTTATAGTAACAAAATTCAAAAAGAATCATTTAAACATTATCGTTGTTATTATTTTTTTTATTATATTTATCTTCATTATTTAAAATTATATTATAATTATATTATTATTATTATTATATATAATAGTTAAGTTAATTTTTAAATATAATAATAATTTGAAACCTGACTTAGGCCCTAGAAGGAGTCGCACGGCACTGTATATGTACAAAAGTCTTAATAGGGCTTCTGACTTAATCATGTTTCGAATTTTTGGATATGAAGATTTATTTGTGAGTTTGTAGTATATATAGACTAATTTGGATCACGTTTGCTTTATCTTTTTCTTATATATTTTAAAAATGAAGATCGATGGACGATGAAAATAGTTTCATTTTTTTTTCTTCAGTTGAAACGAACTTCCAAATAAGGAATGACTTGCTAATATTACTGATTTGAAACGCTATTATAAAAGTGACATATTCTTGAGAATTTTCGATATTGAAGCATGTTTTCCATTTTACCAGGGTTTGAATATTACTAAAAAAATATAAAGACATGTTGTTGTTTTTTTGTGTTTCTTCTTTCTTTTTTCAAGTTACTGAAGCCAGACCCCATGGTAGTGGCGACAAAACTATTAGCAAGAAGAAAGTTGATCGACACGGGAAAACAATTTAATATGATTGCAACTTCTTGGATACAATTCATGATTCATGATTGGGTTGATCATCTTGAAGAAACTAATCAGGTTCGTTAAATAATCTTCCCTGCCCTACATTTCCGATAATACAATATATATACATGCTAAATAAATAAAAATTGTGGCGGCAAATCAAGAATGGTTTCTTGTTCAAATAGTGAGTTTAATGCCCTGATTTTGTTTTATCAACAACTTTGTATAAAACAAAAAAAAAAGAATTAGTCTTAAGGTTTGATCTTGTTATAAATTGATAAGCTTAGATGGAGCTCGTGGCTCCAAAAGAAGTAGCGAACGAGTGTCCCTTAAGCTCCTTCAGATTCTTCAAGACAAAAGAAGTTCCTACCGGTTTCTTCGAGATCAAGACCGGTTCGCTAAATTCCCGTACCCCTTGGTGGTAAGTTAACATGTATATACACCCTTATTAATTAGTAAGAGATGAACAAGATCATATACATATTAAAATAGGGATTCAAGCGCCGTCTATGGAAGCAACTCGAAAGCAATGGAGAGAGTGAGAAGTTACAAAGACGGGAAACTAAAGATATCGGAGGAGACGGGTCTCCTACTCCAAGACGAAGACGGTTTAGCCATTTCCGGCGACGTACGTAACAGTTGGGTCGGTGTCTCTGCCTTGCAAGCTCTCTTCATCAAAGAGCACAACGCCGTATGCGACGCCCTCAAGGTCAATTATAGTATTACTTTTGTGTGTGTTTAAATTATGATTTTTTCATAAGCATATATAGAGAGTGAATATGATTGTAGATAAAGTAGTTCAATCTTATTATGCATCATATATGTAGAAGGAGTACGATGATTTGGAAGACGAAGATTTGTACCGCCATGCTAGGCTAGTGACGTCAGCAGTGATTGCCAAGATTCACACTATCGATTGGACCGTTCAGCTTCTCAAAACCGACACTTTACTTGCTGGGATGCGAGCAAATTGGTGAATACTTAATTGTCCATATATCTGTAATCACAGTTCTTTTTAATTAACATATGTGTTTTGTTAGGTACGGCATTTTAGGAAAGAAGTTTAAAGATTCGTTCGGACATGTTGGGAGTTCCATCTTGGGAGGTGTCGTGGGTATGAAGAAACCACAAAATCATGGAATCCCATATTCGATAACCGAAGAATTCACCAGTGTCTATCGAATGCACTCGCTCTTACCTGATCAGCTCGAACTACGTGACATCGACGTTGTACCTGGAACTAATAAATCACTACCATTGATTGAAGAGTATATAACTTACACTCTCGTGCTCTCTAATTTTCCTTTATTTTTGAAATTTCCAAATCAAATATTTTTGGAAGTTTAGGTTTTTTTTTAAAAAAAAAATTATCTCTAGCGTTTTTATTTATATAATAATTTGATTATATGGATTTTAGGGTTTCTTTTGGAAAATTGGTTGGTCCTAAGGGAGAACAAACCATGTCTGATATTGGATTCACTAAGCTAATGGTCTCAATGGGTCATCAAGCAAGTGGGGCTCTTGAACTGATGAATTATCCAGTGTGGCTTAGGGATCTTGTCCCCCACGACCCCAATGGCTACGATCGTCCGGACCACATCGACTTAGCTGCTTTAGAGAGTAAGTCAATCCAATCCATACCGTTTATTTATTTATATATGTGCAGTATCGTGGTTTGATTGGATGAGTGATAACGTACAAGAGTTGTGTTATATATTGGTGACTTGATAGTCTATAGGGACAGGGAGAGGAATGTTGCACGGTACAATGAATTTAGGAGATCAATGTTTATGATTCCGATAAAGAAGTGGGAAGATCTAACAGACGATGAAGAAGCAATAGAAGCACTAGAAGACGTGTACGGTGGTGATGTGGAAGATCTCGATCTTCTGGTCGGACTTATGGCCGAGAAGAAAATCAAAGGGTTCGCTATTAGCGAGACTGCCTTTAACATTTTCCTCCTCATGGCCACTAGGTATATACATTTATTTTTTAATTTCCCAGGATAAATTAAAATTCCAAGGATGGAGAATATTCTAATAGTATGTTATATTAAATATATTTTTCAGGAGACTAGAAGCAGACAGATTCTTCACGAGTGATTTCAATGAAATGACTTATACAAAGAAAGGATTTGAATGGGTGAATGCTACGGAGAATCTCAAAGATGTTTTCGATCGCCATTACCCTGAAATGACTGATAGATGGATGAACTCTGAGAGTGCATTTTCGGTATGGGATTCACCACCAGTTACCAAAAATCCAGTCCCTCTCTATCTCCGAGTTCCACCATCTTAATCAGATAATCGATTATGTCGATATGATGGACTTTGAATGACTTGTATTTTATTTGATTGGTATTATTTGTTAATGTGAGCTCTGGATATGTGTAATATTAATAAAAAATGCATGATATGTATGTATCATTTGTTTGTTCAATAAGTCATCTGCAATCAATCTTGTTGTATCATCAAATAAATGATTATTGGAGAGTTTTATTCTAAAAAGGCAAGCAGTTTGTTCCAAATCTTAAAACCTACTATATATGGTAGGAAACTCTTCCTTCTTCCACAATACTATATCTATTTGATTAGACCTCAATTTGATTCCCGTTCAAATCCTGAGTTTGTGTTGAATATTTACCCAAAGGGTCAAAAACAATAGATTTGAGGAAGCTAGAAGAAGAGAATAGTGATACATTTTAATGTATACTAGACTCTGATCCGCACATCTGTGCAGATTTTTGTTTATTTTATAAATGTAAAACTTTGATATTACTGTAAACGTTTTAAACTTATAATTTACATTTTAGTGTTATATATTGTGTTACTCTATAATTTTATTATTTATTTTTTTATCCGACATTATTTTATGATAGTGCATTAATTATATAAAAAATAGTTATTTTTTTTGGTAAATATTTTTCTATTTTTTCAACCTATTTATTATAATTAAAAACGTTAAAATTTATATTTAAATTGATTTTTTACTAACATTTTAAATGAATTATTAAATTCTAGAGTTTTTTAATAGCATATTTGTGAACAACACATGAATTAAAGGTTAGTTATGTAATTTATATTTTGTTATAATCATTTTAGTAATTGTATATTTTTTTGAGTCTCAAAAAAGATAATATATAATTTTAGATATGAAACTTCAACAAATGTTGACAACTTTCTTTTTTATAAAAAATGTAGAAATTTTAACACTAATTTAACAGTGAATGATATTTATTTATTTAAATTAAAACACTTATTTCTTATAGTACTTTTATTTTAGTATCAATAAATTATAATTATAAAATATATAAAAGATAGCATATAATTTTATGGGCAAATCTCTCAAATTGCTTTTTTAGAAGTTTTTGTCACAAAAATAGAACTTGAAAGAAAAATAACCAAAATAAACCTTTTTTATTTTGAAAATTTTAATATTTTTTTTTAAATTTTAATTTTTAAACCTCAACTCCCAAACCCCACCCCATAACTCTAAACCATAAGTTCAGATTAGTTAATCTAAATGTATAAATATATATTTACATCTTTTAATAAAATCTATTTTGATCATTTTTCTGTTTGAATACTATTTTGGGGACAAAAAAAAATTTTAGATATATTTTTTTTTCTTTTCCTTGAGGTTAAAACGGCCTATTAAAAAGTGGGCTCAATATGAGTATAAGCCAATCATTTAAAACGGCCTATCAAAAAGTGGGCTCAATATGAGTATAAGCCTATCATTTAAAAAGTGGGCCCACTACTTTTGGAAGAAGAGTTATATTGGATGTTCAGATCGGATTTGATAGATTTGCATTTCTCTCATCTGTAGGAACAAGCCAAAAAAGCAAAGGTATGCCTTCTCTCTCTGTCTCTGCTTTGGATGAGATCGAATCGGAAGTCAAAAAATGTCACACCGTGTTCTGTCTACTTCTGGGAGTAGTAGCAACATGGACAGGAGGGGGTTTCAACGTTGTAGATGTGTTTAGGATCTTTTTGGTAGGATAAGATCAGTTACATTCCTACATTTGATTTGACTTGCTGATCTATCTGAGTCTGATCTTCAAAGTAGATATTTTCCAATTGTTTTGATTCTTCTAGTCTTTGGATTGGCTTAGCTTTAGTTTAGCAAGCCTGCTTTTTGAATCATGTTACCCTCCCCGGTTGTGCTCCAATAAAGGAGTGTGTCCTTCCTTAGTTACAACTTTGTACTTATCCTCACCCAACCCAGAGATGATATCCCCCAAATTATAGTTATGTGATTGTTAAAGGCTTTGACTTCAGTGAACTTTTAATTTTTGGCTTTCCTGATCCACAAACCTTTTGTTTATTTGTGACCTTTTAACTATCTAGAAAGACTTTTTTTCTTTCTAGGATTAAAAGCATGGAGTCCAGCAGAGGTCAAGGTGGGATCCAGCAGTTACTTGCTGCTGAACAGGAAGCTCAACACATTGTCAATGCTGCTAGGACCGGTACTCTTCTGAACCTTATACATTTAATGATGTTGCCTAAATACTACTTGTTCCAATTAAACTGTGTATTAGATTTATTGTAACAGATAGAGGATAAATGGATAGAGATTCATTATATAATATGTTTTTGAAATTGATTTGTGATATGTGTGTTGCAGCAAAGATGGCAAGGCTGAAGCAAGCCAAGGAAGAGGCTGAGAAAGAGATTGCTGAATACAAGGCTAAAACAGAGCAAGATTTCCAGAGGAAACTTGAGGAGGTAAACAGTAGAACAGAGAGCAAATTACTTTCTTGTCTGACAATACAAAAGCAGTGTCCTTTCTGAGCTTCTAATAAAAACCATATTTGGCACAGACAAGTGGAGACTCGGGTGCGAATGTGAAGAGGCTGGAGCAAGAGACTGATGCCAAAATTGAACAGCTGAAGAAGGAAGCATCTAGGATTTCCAATGATGTTGTGGAGATGCTCCTCAAACACGTGACCACAGTTAAGAACTGAGAGATTCCTAAAGTCATTTATGAGTTTATGCTCCTCTGTATCTTTCTCTCGTTCAAGCGTGTGGTGTTTCTTGATGGATCTCAGAGACTCATCTCATTTATGAGTTAATGCTCCTGTGGTTGTAATATCTTGTTGTATACTTGTATTCATCATATATATCCTTTGAGGATTGTAATAAAATTGAGAGCAGATGAAGAAACTCAGCTGCTGGATTATCATATATATTTTTCAGTTTTAATTAATAAGAAAAAAACAACTAAATCTCATGTTACTGCTGATTACACTAAGAGAGCTTGAGCTTGGTCTTTCTTTAGCATCACAACAACATTTAAAGAAGATCTCGAGATTTAAGAAAAGTCTTTCCTTTTGGAGAAAAAGGATGAGGAGCGACGGGATCTTGGGAGCCGGAGGAGGAGGAGGTTCGGATCAGAATCGAGCAGCAGCGGCGAGTAGGAGAAGGTGGCTAAAGAGGAGAGAAACATGGCTCGTCCTTCTGGGCGTGGCTCTACACGCCGTCTACATGCTCAGTATTTTCGACATATACTTCAAAACGCCAATAGTCCACGGCATGGATCCAGTGCCTCCCAGATTCTCTCAGCCGCCGGCGAAGCGACTCGTTCTTCTCATCTGTACGTATTTCACTCAAACCTCTTTCTTTCTTTCTTTTGGTTTCTGATTTGTTTCTTATGAATCAGCGGATGGTTTACGAGCTGACAAGTTCTATGAGCCGGACGTTGACGGCAATTACAGAGCACCCTTCTTGAGGAATGTCATCAAGAACCAGGGACGTTGGGGTGTCTCTCACGCTCGTCCTCCCACTGAGTCTAGACCTGGCCATGTTGCCATCATTGCTGGCTTCTATGAAGACCCTAGTGCTGTCACCAAAGGATGGAAAGCCAATCCTGTTGAATTTGATTCTGTTTTCAACCAGAGCACGCACACCTTTGCTTATGGCAGTCCCGATATCATTCCTATTTTCTGCTCTGCTTTGCCTCACACCACTTGGAACTCTTATCCCCACGAATATGAAGACTTCGCAACTGGTTCGTTTCGTATGCCATATTGACTATTATATTGTTCCTTTTATCACTGGATTGTAACCTGCACTCGTTTCTTTCTCTAGATGCCTCCTTTTTGGACGAGTGGTCTTTTGATCAATTTGAGAGCCTTCTCAATAGGTCTCACCATGATCCCAAGTTGAAAGACCTTCTCCACCAAGGACAAACTTGTTGTCTTTCTCCACCTTCTTGGTTGCGATTCCAATGGTCATGCACATCGCCCTTTCTCATCCATCTATCTCAACAATGTCAAAGTTGTTGATAAGATTGCTGAAAGGGTCTACCATCTTTTGGAGGATTACTACAGAGACAATCGCACCTCTTATATCTTTACTGCTGATCATGGGATGAGCGACAAAGGTCTCTCTTTCCTTTTACTTTTTCCTCCTTAATAAATAATATAGGGCTTATCTGTGCCTGTTTTTACTCACAGGAAGTCATGGAGATGGGCATCCTACAAATACTGATACTCCATTAGTTGCTTGGGGAGCTGGGATTAAATATCCCAGACCAGCAACTCGACACTCTCACTCTGATTCTGTTACTAGCTTTGTGGACAAGCACGCTCATGATATGCCCACACCTTATGATTGGGGCCTTAATCTTGTTGAGAGAGTTGATGTCAACCAAGCTGACATAGCACCACTTATGGTTGGACTCTCCTCTCATTTGTTATCCCCTCAATCAAACAACTTTACTATTAATCCGTTTTTCGAGTTCTCTAGTAACACTTTTTGTTACTATCTGTAGTCAACGCTCTTGGGACTGCCATGCCCAGTGAACTCAGTTGGAAACCTACCACTTGGTTACATGAAGTTGAATGAGGTATGTTTATGTGAAACTTTCGCTTGTGTCTTCTCAAAAAGATTAAGTGTTTGTTAGTGGTGCATTTGTTAAAATACCAATTCCTTATTAAGTTTTCATGGGTGAGAGGTCGAAACACACTAGGGAACTTGTTCATAATAGGAACAAGAATATATATATAGCTTAAAGAAGTACATAGTTGGGAGGTTGAGACTTATGGTGCTTTATTATTTTTGGTATATTCAGGCAGAAGAAGTTGAAGCTGTGCTAGCTAATACCAAACAAATCCTTAATCAGCTTCTTCGTAAATCCCGTATCCTTTTGCCCACAATCTAATGACCTGCCCTATTTTTTAAAAACATTACTGTAGCATACCTCTCATTCTTATGGCGTTCTCTGCTTTCAAGCTTTTGAAATTGTTCATGCTACAGTACGGTATTCCTATACTGGTGGAAATGAATATCGTTATTTAAATTCATAGTTCAAATGGCTTTTCTTTTCTTTGTTTCTTAGCATTGCTTATGCTCTGCCCTTTATGTATTGGTTATGGTCTCCTTGACAAAATCAGATATAAAAATGTCAAATTCCTTATTTTTCAAGCCATTCAAGCCGTTGGTCGACCATTCCTCATCGCTGAGTCAGATTGATGAGTTAATTTCTGCCAAACGTTATGAAGCTGCAATGAAATTGGCTATAGACCTCAGAAACTTGTCACTAGAGGGACTTCATTACTTCCAAACGTATGACTGGCTAATGCTTATGACTGTAATTACCCTTGGATACACTGGATGGATGATCGTACTTGCCCTGCATGTTCTGCAATGTTATAGTTCACTATCAGGAGAATTGTCCAGGAAAGGGCATTTATCTGTGCAGAAAAAAGACTCTAGAAAAGTAATGCAAATACTTCACTTCGACAAGCTTCAACTTTTTTTTTAGCTCTTCTGTTTTCTTGTTTATAGTTAAATATCTGTACTATGACTATCTATGTGAAATTTTCACCTTTCTCATATAGATTGATCATTCCGACGCAGGTATATCTATCAGGCTGTCTGCTTATGGCAATTCTTACAGTGCTAAATTTGATGGAGCACTCACCTCCTCTTTATCACGCATATATTGGAATGACAGTATTTCTGTGGACACAGATTTTAAGTGAATATCGATTGATAAGAGGACTGTGGATATATTTGAGGGAAAGGAAGGCTGGCTACTTCGTCAAACTTCTGTTTGCCGCAGCTGTGTCAGTTGTCATTGTGGAATTATTGGTATGTGTAATTGGATAGTCTAGTACGTTCTTTTCTGATGTGGAGACATATATTGGCCTGATCATTTGTTCTTTCAACCACCTGCAGGTCCATAGCTTCACTGAGAGAAAGCTTTACACTTGGTTTTTCTTGATAGCAGGTTTTGTGTCTTCGATTTTGCTGCACATTTCAATTCCTTGGAGATCTGGGATACCAGTTTTTGTATGTATTTCTTGTTGGTTCCTGTCTGTCTTCACTCTAATGCCAGCGGAAATTCCTGATAATAATAACCTCGTGTAAGTCCCTTTTCTCCCCTTTGCCTGAGCTTTCCTCTGTTTTGTGGTATACATGACTCGGAAACAGAATTTATTACTTAGCAGATCTGTAATACTTGAGGCGAAACTCATCTCGAACAACGGTTCACTCCCTTTGACTTTGAATGTGATTATTCAGTACAGTTTAAAGAATAAAATTTATGTTGAACACAAATAGGGATCTTTGCTCTCCAGTGTCAACTTCTAGCTGTGAAATGGTCACTATTTCATGTTGGTACCATCTCTTGGTTGCAGAGTTATAAGTGGAGCTATCATCATAGTAATAAGCCTTGCTGCAAAGTGGCTAGACACACATGCAGAAGGAAACAAATTTTGGCAGAGTATCACTTTTCATGAAAGCAGGAAGCCGATGTGGTCCAAACTATATTTCATACAGGTATAAGGACCTTTTCAACTTTTAAAACTTAAGATTTTGGTTCTACGTCTAGTAAATCACTTTTCCATGGTGCGAATGGAAAACAGATTATTTTGGTTGGAGTTTCGTCGGTGATGGTGTTTCTGTCAACAAAGCACCGAACACAGAATCATGAACTACATTCGTCACACCAGTTCATAAACTGGTTAGTTGCCGGTAATATCCTCAGAACTATGTTCTGTTTGCATAATGTGTTTCTTTTCTGCATATGTTATCGTTGGTTTTTGACAGTCTTCTGTCTTTGCAGGTTCTTCGATGGTTCTTCCGTTGTTTTCAGGAAATGGAATCCTTTCACGTTTAAGTTCAATATTTCTTGGCTTTGCGCCTCCATTCCTTCTTCTGTCTATTGGGTTTGTCTCTCTACAAGACGTGGCTATAGATGAGAGTTTATTGGTTATATGGATCATTGTTCTGTTCTCATGTCTCAGCTATTTGATTGCAGATATGAAGCTGTCTTTTACAGTGCTCTTGCCGTTGTACTTATGTCATGGATATTATTTGAGAACGCTTCTCATCATTCTAGCAAAGCAAAAGATCCATCTCTATCAGAACAAAACAAAGAGGAACATGTCACTATTGGAAGTGAGGAGAGATACTTGCAGCTATCAGATGTGCGGATTCCTTTGATTTTTGTAAGTCACCTTCTCTCTTGCCTTGGTCTTTCTGTTACATTTGGACAATATAGCAGGTATATAAAGTTTTTGGTATTTTGGATTATGTTTGTAGATGGTTTTGTTCAATGTCGCTTTCTTTGGAACTGGAAATTTTGCAAGTATAGCAAGTTTTGAGATATCATCAGTATATCGGTTCATCACAATCTTCAGCGTGAGTATATGCAACATCTAGAATAATATTTAAGAAAACTCATTGTTGCCATTTACTTTCTTTCAACTTTTGATTCTATGTAGTCTAATGTGAATAATTGCATTTCTCGACAGCCCTTTCTGATGGCAGCACTTCTTATATTCAAACTCTTCATACCGTTCATGCTTGTCATGTGAGTATAAATGCTGAACCAAACTCATTTACAATTACTAGGTTATAGAAAACTATATACACTTTTTTTAATCTTGTAATCTTCTAACTTTCTTGTTTTCCTTAAACTTCTTGCAAACTGGCAGATGTGCGTTTAGTGCAATAACGAAATTAGTGAGAGTGCCAAGACTGGGATGTTACTTCCTTGTGATCTTATTTTCAGACATAATGACAATACATTTCTTCTTCCTGGTAAGCAACACACTTGTTATGATTTGTGATCTATATCAGTTACATATATGGTTTTGGGTTAAAAGCTTCTGTCACAATTGCAGGTGAAAAACACAGGAAGCTGGATGGAAATAGGGAATAGTATAAGCCATTTTGGGATAGTGAGTGCTCAAGTGGTCTTTGTGCTTTTACTATTTGCGCTCACAAACCTCTACACCAGAACCATCCGAGTCAAGCCGCTCTCGACCTCCCCTTCTCTCAAAACGCTCTGAGAGATGGTTAACTTATCAAGTTTTGTAGCAAATCATTTTTAGTTGGATCAGGAGATTAGGTTATGTTTTTATAATTTGCTCTATGAATATGCAGTTTTGTTTCGGTTCACTTCCAGTTTTAGAGGAAATTTATTGAAACTTCCGTCATTCATTTTTAGAGTATTCTGATAAATGAACTCGTCCAGGAATGGAGAGATCTGAAAAAGATTAAAAAAAACATGATAAATTCGTTCAAACATGTTTCTCCTTTGTGATAGATGAATGATGACTTGTATGACTGGTTATAAATCTATTCATAATAGAATAAAAACGTTACTCCAATCCACACTCGAGTCTTATGGCTTCAATGAGAGCAGGAGATACAGGAGGAGGATCATTAACAAGCCTTCTTTGTGAAGAAGATGTTAGATTTATGGAGTTTTTGACATTGCTATTTGGATAGAAGCTTTTCATTTCTTCTTCTGCTCCCCAACCTCTGTAAAGTATGACTTTACTTGGCTCCTGCGACACCAGAAGAGCTCCTGTTTCTTCCTGCACAATTTCATTCGACACCACCCTTTTTTAAAACGAAGCCCACAACTAATGATGGTTCGCTTGAGAGCATATATGAATCAGACCTTGAGCTTTGCGATGACTTCTTGCACAGATGTTCCCTTGGCTCTCCCTTTGACATTTACTATTGCTAGAGGGTTCCTCTGAAAATGCGTCTTCAGTGTTTTAGCTAAACCGGTTACAACGTTGCTTCTTCCTACAATTTTGGAATATTTGAAGTGTCACTCTGATTGATCATAACTGTAAGGTTCCAAGTAAGAAACTCTACCTACAAGTTATCAACTACAAGGTGTTGATCGTTATGAACTTTATCCAAAAAGGAAAAATGACTAAAAGTATTGGATTTAAGATGCGAATCAGGTGGTTTCTTAGCAGTGAAAAGTACTGAAGATAGTGAAACTCACCTACTGCAAAGGGTGGGCGCTTCTTCATCTTGAGGGCTTGTTTTCTCAGGATGAGTCTTTCTCTATTGGACAGATCTGCGACCAACCTATGCTTTTCTCTTTTGCTCTCTGTCAGAGCTGAGATTTGTGAGCTACTTCCAGTTGATGATCCCAGTTCTTGTCCAGTTGGTACCCTTTGCTCAGCAGTCAGGAAGCTGGTGCGCGGCTAAAATCCGCAAAAAAAGGCTATTTAATTAGATATCGCTATTCGCCACACATATGGAACAAAGGGGAAAGATAAAGAGTTCTAAACATTACCATGTATCTATCATGAAATGACGAAGCCTCTGCAAAACCGGTTTCTGTAACTACAGATATATTTGCAGTTGAATCGTGAGAGTTACCCTCAGGTCTCAGAAAAGAGCCAGACCCAGATTCATCTTCTTGATATGCATGACTGCTCGTAGTAGATCGGTTAACTTCATCTTCGCTGTCACCCTAAGAAGATATACACCAACATAGTCTCAGACAGATTTTGGTAATCCAAGAATATATTAATGTATCAAATTAACTTGATGCCTAGCTTTTTGCTCGATGCCAAGTTACCAGACATATAAAAATATATGCAAGAAACTTCGAGAAGGAGCTAAGAATATTACCTCCCAGCTCTCTTCACCAGAGGAAGGAATTGTTGAGTCAGAAGAATAGCCCAGCTCAATTTCTCCATTTGATTCCCCATCTGAACACCTTTCATTGGTCGCACTGTCCTCAACCTGCCCTCAATCAGCATTTCAAAGGTTACAACCATCTTGTAGGATTGTTTAAGCAAATCACGATGAGCAACCCACATGACTTACCAACTGACGGTTCAATTCATCAATGTTGTTGGAAAGTTTCAGCACATGCAGCTTTAATGACTGCGTTAGTTTGAGCAGAAAAGTAATTAGAAATTCCCGTGAGGAATCCACAAAATCAATTTGAAGTTTCTTAGAGCTTTCTTCATGAACAATTTCGTCAGGTCAAGGATTTCTTATGATTTTTTTTCCTTACCTTTCGACGTTGTGCCTCCACAGATCGCTTCAGTGCCTCTCTCTTACTAAGAAGTGTTTGAGGTCGTAGGCATGGAGGCCTCTCATAATTCTTGCCACGATACACAATAATTGCATAGCCCTTACTTACCATCTCCACAGCAACTAGTATGCCACCACTTTCTGCTTCCAGGATTTCTGCTACTTCGTGTGCAGCTTCAATGCTCCGTTCATTACAAATAATCTTCACAAGTTCCCTATACTTCCAGTGAAGATGCATGTTCTCTATTGTTCCATCAAAGACGCCTCGTCTACCTTGATAGCACAACAAGATATGTCAGAACGGGAAAGGTTAACATATGGCATTCCAAAGACAGGAGTCCATGAAAGTTATTCATTTAGAACACATATTTACATGAAATTCAGGAACAAGCTGCTTTCAAGTGGCGAAGGACGAAAACAATGACCTACCTAGTAAAAGGAAAGGCTTCATTTTCAAGCCAACTTTTCGTAGCATGTACTTTTCGTCTTCAGTAATACCCTCCTTATCAATATCAGACTGTTGCCGGTTCTCTCTACTCTCCAGCTCCGCCAGAATTTTTTCTGCATTTGCTTTCTTTTCTAACGCCTAAAGAGAAAACTAATGATTGACATCTAGAAAGAGTGCAGCAAACCCCAATGGATTTAATATAGAACAGCTGTTAGGGCATACCATGGACAACTTGATACTAGTTCTTTCAAGGATTTCCTCAGGAGATTTCAGCTGTCTCGGTTTTATTTGATGGTTTTGTATATGCTCTTTTTTATATACAGCTTCTAGTTCGGTGTCGTCTGTAATAGCCTGACGTTTTATTTCCTCTTCGTTTTCAGTCAGCTTATTACCATGAACATTTGATTTCTCCATGATAATTGTTTGTCTCCTCCTCTCTTCTATTGCAGAAGAAACTGCAGATGGTAGGAAATCCTTTCCTCTGTACAGAACAATGAAATCTTTATCCCGAGATATCAGAGTCCCTCCAGTCAACCACTGCAACAGACATATATTTTCATCTCATCAGTAGATATCTTCAGCCATGTGGGCTCCAATTGCATAATATTCTATTGTTGTTGGCAAACAAAGCCACATTCAGTTTGATACTATAATCATTTAAAGTAAACCAGCAACCTTTAACTCTTCGGCCATCAGCTCGCTATTTGTGTTCTGCACTCCTCTCTTCACTGCTATCTTGGCAACCTCACATTTCTCCCAGAGCTTGACAATTGCAACAGCTAGTCCCTGCAAATTTCTATTTCTACCTGGAAGCCTCAGAACAGGTAAGCCATAATAAGTCAATAATCTTCAGTGTCTAAAAGAAGATGTAATCAGGTAAGAGCTTACCTAAAGCAAAATGACAAGGGAGTGGTCTACCAAGTCTCCTTAAAATGGTCATTTCGTCATCGGTTAGTTTTGGACTCACGCCATATGGGAGAAGACGAAATGGTCTTCTGTAGTCAGGGACAATGGCCGGCAGAAGATCACCATCTACTGGAAGGGGATCATATGCCCACCAGTCAGTGAATCTTGGACCCAATCCTTCAAGCAAGCGGTCTGCTTCTTCAACTAGTTGTACTTCCCCGGGTAGTTGAAACCGAACCTTATCCGGAGAACCAACGCCTTGTATTAACAAGGGCTTAACAATTTTATTAGTGGCAGAAGATTCTGCAGTAGGCTGGTTCTCTCTAGTATCACCCACAGATGATGCCTGTGAAGCAGTTTCCACAGGAGAAACATGTGCGAAATTCCCATCAGACACGAAATAAGGGTAGTGATAATTGACCCCTCTATACAACAAAATCTTGCTTCCAGATCTCCAAATTACCAATCCTCCAGTTTTGGTCTGCAACGAGAAACATGAACACTGTCAGTTAACAATCATAATGTGCCATAAGCTTCCACTAAAACAATCTAAACGAATGTAGAGTAAGTAAATGTTTACAAACCTCCAAAACGTCATGGGTCCGTTTCATGTTCATACCGGAGATATCTTCACAGAAAATCTTGACAACCTCCGTTGTCCTCCATCTCTCGTGTATCCCATTCACGATCCCTTCCGTGATCCCTGCCTTTCCAATCTTAAGCTTCTTCGTCAACCTTATCCCAGCCGACCTCAACCGCCTCAGCTCCGCCGGCGGCAATGTCAACTCGGCCAAAGACGGGACCTTCTCCTCGTTCTTCTTCGCAACGGACTTTTCCTTCTTCCACACTCTCTTCAACTCATGGTACCTGGAAATAGCAGTACCCGACCCGGGCTTGGGAACCGGGTAACTGGGGGTGCTCCAGCTCGTGTCAATCGTGTGACCGACCCGGTGAATCGGAAGCTGGTTAGGCAACGGAAGGAATATCTCGCCGGGGGGATTTTGAGTCGGGGAATCGTAATGAGTATCATCTTCTTCGGCGAAGCCAAGGCTACGGAGCTTATCAGCGATTCTCTGGATGGCGGATTGGGGAAGAGTCTTTGGGTGGGAGGAAGAACTACAGACGAAGGAGTTCGATCTACGTAGCGAAATTAGGGTTCTGGGAATCACAAATGGCGGGAATATTCGATAGGGTAAGGCTTTGAGAGGTTGCTGCTGCTGACACACTGGAACCATCATTTTGATAAGCTTCTGCTTATCCTTCTCGGAGAATAAGGGAGAGAGAAGAGCTAGATTATCCACAAGGCACGTGACTGTCACGTGTGTTTCATATTATAATGAAGACCCAATGAGCTCATAATTAGTTATTGGGCCATCACTCTAGCACACATTTGGGTATCCGGGTCGGGTCATCGTGGTCGAGTTTTTCCTGTTAAGCGTCAATGGCGGAAACTCCCAAATTTCATCTACAGAGATCAAGGAACTCGGAGATTTGAATTCATGGGTATATTGAGCTACGCCGTCGCCGGCGGCGGTTTTGCGGTAATCGGCGCATGGGAGTCACTGGACTCATCGAACCTTGATCCGAATCCATCTTCCCCTATGACGGCTCAGATCACGCCGTCTTCGCCCAAATCAGTTGGATCGTCTTCCATTCCCGTAGCTTTGCTTTCGTCTCTGTTTATTGCCAACTCCATTTACTCTTTCTTCAGCTCAATCGGATCCAGCGATCGGGTCGGATCGATGCTCCAGTTACAGATCCTGGCGGTCGCAGTTTTATTCCTAGTGTACGCCGTTGTAACCTATCTGTCCATGTCCAACTCCAAAAACGGAGCCTTTGCTTCTCTTCCGTCTTCGATTACGAGTCTGTTGCTTCTCTTCGGCTTCATCGAGGAGTTTCTGATGTTCTACCTCCAGAAGAAGGATACATCTGGAATCGAGAATCGCTACTACGATCTCATGCTCGTACCCATCGCCATCTGCGTCTTCTCCACGCTTTTCGAGCTTAAATCCGACCCAAACACGCATCGATTCGCCAAGCTAGGACGAGGGATCGGTTTGATACTGCAAGGAACATGGTTTCTGCAAATGGGTGTATCGTTCTTCACCGGATTGATCACTAATAACTGCTCGTTTCACGAGAAGAGCAGAGGCAATTTCACCATCAAGTGCAAAGGACACAGTGATTATCACAGGGCCAAAGCTATAGCAACGCTTCAGTTCAACTGTCATTTGGCTCTCATGGTGGTTTTAGCTACTGCATTGTTCTCTGTCCTTGCAAACAACAAAGGTTATCTCCGTGAGGATCACTCCAAGTATCGGCCTCTCGGAGCTGAGATGGAAAATTTAAGTAACTTCACTCTCGATTCTGATGATGAAGACCAGATTCAACAAGATAGTAACGTAACTAAGGAAACTGGTCTTAATGGAATCACCTCACACGCTTAAAGGTATTAGATTTCAAAGTTTCAGACCTTTTTTTTTGCCTTTTCTGTTCTGTTGTTTTTATAGAAATGTTGTTGGTCGTTGGGATTGGATGATATGTAACCAAATACACGAAATAATAAAGTTTGAATCTTTTGCGGTTGTAAAACAGAAAAGTGTCTTCTTGCTAGTTTTAAGCTATTACAGTTATAGATCACTCGTGTAATATTGTGGCAAACGGTTAGTTTTTTTTTTTTTAAGTCAAAGAACTCGAAACTGTTCTTGTCTTACTTAGGGGCTTTTTCTTCACTGCCTTGATCACTACTACTCTTGAAATACTTGCATAGAACTATGTAGACCACAAAGCTTATAGTACTTGTAAGAGCAAGAAGCCAGTAGTATTTGTCAAGCCTAGCTTCCGACATATCATCTGCAAACCAGTTTTTCCGTTCACCTCTTGAGGTCGAGTAAGCCTCGACGACTGAGATCAGCCCTGCGCTGACAAAGCTTCCAACACCAAAGACACTTGTGTAGAGAGCAAATCCCATTGTTCTCATTCTAACCGGAACCTCGCTGTAGAAAAACTCTTGCATCCCAACCACTGTGAATATATCCGAGATTCCCAGGAGGATGTACTGAGGTAGCAGCCAGAAGATGCTGAAGGGGACGGTTTCTGGATCGTAATCAGGTAAATTCTTCACTTTTTGGCTTATGTCTAGTCTTTTCCTTTCGACTAGTGCCGCAATAACAATGGCAATGATCGATAGGAACATTCCAACTCCCATTCTCTCCATCACAGAGATACCTTGACCGTTGCTCTTGATTCTTTTGGTGACAGGGATCAAGATCTTCTCGTACAGCGGCATAAGAAGGATTATGGATAGCGTAATCGTGCTTTGCAGGGTCGCAGGGGGGATTTTGAAGCTGGACCCGATGTTTCGCTTCATAGTCATGCCTTGTTTAGTGAAAAAGGTCGCTGGTAGCTGGAAGATGACCGCAAACATGAGAAGCATCGTCCATATGGGCAAAAGGCGAAGCACTAACTTGATAGTATCAAGTCCAGAGAAACCCGTTTTCGAACTTTCATCATCCGTTTTCTGTGGGGTTGTTGAAGCTGTTTCAATGTCTTTAGCCTCAGCGTCATCATCGCATTTACAGAGAGGCCTCTCTTGTAGCCTACACGTACAAAAAACAGGGAGTAAGGATTGGTCATTAACTTGAAAAAAAACGTTTTGAGTAGTGAAAAAAACTCACTCCAGCTCCATAGCATCCAAATCATCCTCATCTGCGAGTGTATATTTGCTTCTCTGCTTCTTCTTCTTCACTACTCTCCCTTTGATGAACTTAAGGATCTTCTCAAAAGGTGTAGGGGTTGTTTTCGTCTTCAAACCCGCACCAGTACCATAAACATAGATTCTGCAGCCCGACAAGAACAACAAGATCAACAGGAACATGGCAATTCCGGGTATGGCAAAACCGAGGACCCAGCCAAAAGTGTCTTGGATATAAGCCATGACTGTGACACCCATAAGGCTTCCAGCGCAGACGCCAAAGTACCACCATTGAAAAAATTGTGTCTTTCGGGTAGCTTTAGCGTCTTTTTGATCACCGGAGAGAAGCTCAAATTCCTTGTCAAGGTCGTGGTCAAGCTGGTCCGCACCAAAGGCTTGAAGAGAAGGGTTTAAGACGCCTAACCCGATTGAGACAAGACATAGTGATGAGTAGAGAAAATAGGTAGAGATTGTCTTAGTAGCTGAACGTGACCCAGCAAATGCCGTCCATGTCAATCCCACTAGCCCCTTTACAATAGTAAAGATACCAAATCATATATATAAATATTCACATTTGTATCGAAAGGAAAAATATATCGAATTTCCCACTAAACTAGCTTTTTGCCAATAAGATCCGATAAGACCCATTATGAGCACTATCAACATTTATAACCAAAATTCCATTATCAAACAAATTATAAAAGGGAAACATATATATAAACACCATTAGTGGTAAAAATAAAATTATAATCTGATGGGTGACCCATTACTATTTAAGATAGTCTAAACCTTTTTTTCAAACACTAACTTAGCACATATAGTCACTTTCTAATTTTTAAGTTAAACCGTCTAAAACTATTCGTTCTAATACTACCTAGTGCACATCATGACTTGGATACTGCAGGACTGGTTAAGCATATGCATACAGCCATATGAGACTAAATATTATCAGCACACAACAGTTTATTAACAAAACAGTCTCAATAATAGACGAATATTAAAAAATAAAATAAAAACGATAATGGATCATAAGATGGCCAAATAGCTAATTCTCAATGCTTAATACAGCATACTCGACGGTGGAAGAGAGTTTCAACATTTATATATACTTCATGAGTATTTCAACATATACTGACACAAATATATGCATAGATATAGTTTAATGTAAAGGACTCGTACCACAAAGTAGACAGAGGAAGAAGAAAGGATAGTGAAGAATCTATCCCAGTAGGCATCAGCCAAAGGAGCAGAGAAGAGAGGCAACATAGAAGTGAAACCAGCCCAAGTGTTAACTGTCTTGGCTGCTCTTGAGTTACTCATCTTCACTACATCTGTTAGATATGTCACTAAGTTTGATGCAACTCCTTTGAACGCATATCTCTCCATTCCCGCAATCACTATACACAAAAAGAAACATCATATACAATAAAATTAATATCATATCATTAATTTCACTGAAGTTTTGAATATTTGAAAGAAACAAAATAGGAGAGAGATGAGTTATTAACCTATGAGAAGGGCACATGACTTGCCAAGTCCTCTTGTCTTCTGTTCTAAATCCATTAGAGGCCGTACGTCTTTATGTGTTTATTGTCTGTGTGGAGAAAGAGAGGGAGAGAGAAAGAGAGGTTGATTATTTGTATGTAGAAGAGTGGAGAAAAGGTTGATGATTAGTGAGACTTAATTACCTATTTATAAGTTTTAAAATTATAGTCTTTTGGATTTTTGAAAACTTCCGCTAATGGCAGAGATTAATTTCCATATCTGGAAACTTGATATATTTTCCTTCACGCCTACATGTATTGTATATATACGTACATGTGTGAAAGTGTGTATTCACATGTGTACATAATTGCATAGAATGTTAAATACTTCTTCCTTTATTTTTCTCTCTTTGCCATACTTTTTCTGTTCTTCAAATCATCAGTTTTCATTTTTATACGACTTATATTTATTAAGAAACCTATCATTTCTAATACTTATGTTACTTAAATAACTGAGCTTAACATTCCATTAACTTGAAACGATATGTAAAAGATTCAAAAGAAAATGAAAATCCAATGATGGAGCGTAAGAATTACAAAATTAATAAAAAAGATGGGAGTTCTTTTGTAGAATTTGAGTCTAAGATGTCGACATCGTCGAGCAAAAGAAACTGACTGAATATTTAATGGAAATACGTGAAACTGGCAACTTGGTTGAATAGATTAGGAAACTCAAAATGTACTCTACTTGATTCATATATTCGTAACCGTTCTTTTTTTGTCAACACGAGAATTTTTCATTCTGCTAACAAAACTGAAATTTAGCAGCATAAGCACGCACACACACACTATATATATTTATGTGACATAGAAAAAAAAACACATGGTAAAATACAAAACATTAACAAATTAAAGATCCACAAACTGAGAATTACGGGAACGGTATTTGGAAAACAGCTATGTAAGTAGTCTCTAAAAATACTATAAATAAATAACATTTATGATTTTGTTGGAACGTCGTAACAATATACATAAAGGAGTTCGTTAAATAAACAACTAATCTATTATGAAATTTGTCCATAATCTTCATTTAACCCAAGGACCTTGATAATATACCACGATTTTAAAAGCAACTTTAAAATAATTGTGATAGATTAATTTTGCTGATTTGATTTATTTATAACTAAACACTAGTAAGTCTACTAGGTCTTATCCCTTTGTTCTTTTTTTTTCCTTTTTGTCGACAACACCCTTTTAGTTATATAGAGAGTGGATCACGTAAATACCAAAAAAGTGTGGATGATTCTTTTTTTTTTCTTTTGCTAGAAGGGATGATTCTTTTTTTTTTCTGGCCATGTGGATGATATACATGAATATCGAAATAATGCAACACCATGCCGTAAGTAATCACTATAAATGGACCATCTACCATCTACTTTGCTATAGTTCATCCTTCTACGTACTGATAAAAGAAACAACAAAGTTATCTTCCTTTCATTTTTATTAGGCGTATCGGTTTCTTTTTAGTAGATTTTACATCCTTTAATTTACTTTGTATTTCTTTTATCTAACTTGTTTCTGTACATTTCATTTTCAATAAATCGCAGTTTTCTTTTATATTTATGCACCTTTTGTGTGCTAATATTTCCTTTTCCAAGTTAATATTTTATTTGTGAGATAATTTATACTTCTTTTATCAAAACTTGTTTCTGTACATTTCATTTTCAATAAATCGCAATTTTCTTTTATATTTATGTACTTTTTGTGTGCTAATGTTTCCTTTTCCAAGCTAATATTTTATTTGTGTGATAATTTATACTTAGTATAATTTTCCTTTCACATATTGTTCGAGTTATATCACAAACATCAGTAGTGGAAAGTTTGCTGTGAAATTTCATTTTCTTAATATTTGCTTAGTCTAGACTTTGAACTAATTTATATTTGGATTTACATAAAATATTAAAATCTAATAATATAAATTAATTTATTTTTAGATAAAAAAGCCCCAAACAAACTTTTGATTTTTCTTACTCGGGTATATCACTAAGAGTATACAAACAATAAGTGTGTCGTTAGGTAGGTCTCATGTGGCACGTATACTGAATAGCGAATACATGAACAAAACACGTGTTCTCTCTAAATGCCAAGTGTCATATACTACAGCGGATGCATCTATACACTTGTGGCTTATAAATAAAATAAAGAGTACGTTGTATAAATGTGAAGTTGATTGTAGTATGACGTGAATATCACTTACTATGACAAAAGGTGTTATAAATTAAAAGTGATTGTGGAAAAAATAAAAGATTAAAAGTGTTCTATACTTTAGTACATTTAACTTTTTTGGCTTCATTGACTGACTGTGGGAATTATATGTCTTTAATTTGTCTGTTGAGATTAAATTTAATCTACAAACATGGGCAGAGATGTAACGTTGATGGTGATTGCCATCGCATGCAGTGTATAATATATTAGACTGGAGAGCCAGGGCTAGAGGGATTAGATAACAAATTGTTTAAAGCAACGCATTATACCGATCGAGGCTTGTTTCAACGCTCGATGATACAGAGGTACATGTCAATTATCCTACCTGCAGTGAGCCATGATTCGCAATTCATGCAAACATACGCATGGTTTTAGAGTCATATATTCTAGAATTTTTGGAGACTTTACACTACATTTATAAGAAAAGATATTCAGTTAAGTACGAAGATACTTTTTACAGATTTTTGGTTTGTGATAAGTGTTATTTTCGATGAAAATTTCTATTAGATATGAATAGTGCGATAATGTTGAAAAAGCAAAAGCTTTTCTTGAGAAAAAAAGGATATGATAAAATCAACTTTAGGGTTTGCCTTTGAAGAAAGGTGTGTCGTGAGTGCCACAATATGGCGACTCGCACCAAATTCTTAAAGAGCAGCTTCCGTGCATCAAACTTCTCTCTTCTCTGATGTGTATATTACCACGTGGATCATGTCTTTGTCGACGTGGATTTATCTATATTTCCTCTGGATGTTTTTATGGAGAGGCTTAACTGCAGTCTTCAGAATATTCTTCTTCATTTATTTTTTGACAAATCATTGATTATTCTTAAGGTCAATGGAAATATTCTTTGTACGTTAATTCTTTTCCTTAACATGGCCCAATAATGTTATTTTGTTTGAGAAAGTAGCCCAATAATGTTGAAGACACATAGAAAGGTGAAGATGATTCATCGTCCAATAGTTTTATTTTTATAATTATAATATTACAAAATACCACTTGACTTTTATAAGTTACCTAGAGTTGTTAAACACATTAAACATATAGATTCTTCAGTGAGATTATCTACGTTAGTTTTATTTTTACATTTATTATCTTGTTACAAAATAACAAAACTTGTTTGTTTTTGTATTAAGTGGTTCATCTACGTAGATCATCATAGAATGAACACTCTTATAATATACTGTACTAAATATCACCATAATATACTACCATATGTTCGTATAGATTGAATGTCGTGTTAATTAAATAAATGACTTTTTATATAATTAAAACTTATATTAAAATATATATATAATGGAAACTATATAGATTGGTTCCATTGCTGCGAACCTGGGAGAAACACGTGCTTACGTTCGTTGAGCCCGTGACTACCGAAAGCTATTGAGATGTAAACGTATATTAGTGCCGACTTATTTTCTACTAAAACTATTATATATCATTAAATATTCATTAACTATGATTATGTATCAGATTTTCCAAAATCAAATATTACAATTTATGATATATTTTTTATCGATAATTCGAAACTTAATTATTTATATATTATGATTTTTATTAATTTATTATTAACCATATAATTAAACCAATTAAATAAAAAAATAATTTAATTTTTAGCCTAAAAATAAATGTTCATACATTATTTAAACTCCACACGATTACTATCATCAATTTATTTAAAAAAAATTATATTTTGAGAGACTTTGAAAATATTTTTTTTGATAAAATTAAACTTTTTGTTTGGTTATAAAATTGTTTGGTTATAAAATTGTTTGGTTAACAATAAACCAAGTAAACCATCATCTATGTATAATTAAGTTCTTAACTATTAATTCATAAAGAAATATATTTGGAACTATCAATACGGAAAAAAAAGCTTATAACTTATAATTCGAAAAAATATAGCACGAGATGATAATTCAATAAATATATAATACTATATAAAAAAATTTGTGGGAAAATAACAGATTTACCTATTCGTGCTTGAAGGTAGTGAACGTTTTAAAAGAAATAGATAACTGCAACAAAGTTAAGACTGTTGTTGAGAAAACATGTAGTATCACTAGTATGTAGACAACATGATTTGCTAACAGCCAGAAAAAAAACATAATGAAGTTATGATGTAGATCAAGACTATATATATATATATATATATATTAAATTTGTGGGTTTTTTAAAAGAATTATTTCAGACGCTGTGCATGTATATTTTAATAAGTTCGTGTTAATTAAAAAGTTTATTTAGTGATGATAAATATATCATTTGACTATACATTTATTCGATAACATATGTTCTTCGTAACATAAGAAATTGAAAGTAACGTCGTGACGAAGAATAATTTCAAACAATGGTGATATAAAATATATCTGAAAGTTGTAAATCATACAATGTATAAATAAAACTCTAATCGAAATTTAAACTATATTTTAAATAAATAAGAAGCCACTGATTACAAAAATATGAATTGCACTATATAGTGTAGCGTATACCCCACCCCACCCATGGTGGTTTAGTGAGATGGATATCATTTAGGACTATACACAGGAGAAGGGGGGAACATACAGGACTGTATCTACATGAGAAAACATCATATCATGTGTTGAAGCTTTACTTTGGAAGCGGAGTTGCTAATGACTACAGAATAAAAACAAATATTCATAACTAGAGTCAGAAAGCGATAAAAAAACCAGTTGCAAACAAATAATAAGTAAAGCTGAAGAAGTTGATGTTTAAAAATAATAGCGTAATCTTTTGCGCGCGTTCCTAATCCTTATCTACATGCTACGTAAACTCCCACTTAACGAGCACATGTTTCTTTCACAAGATAATAAGGTGACTACACCTGCATAAGCACTTACAAATTTGTATTTTTATATATTAATGTGCTATAAAAGTTACAACGTTGTATTGGTTTGGTGCTACCAATTAATTATCACTGGCATATATAAAATACTTGTGTTATTCACTAACAAATTAAGACAATATATTACTCATATGGTGCCTTTCTACACAGTCTCCAAGTAAGTATTTAAATATGACCAAAGCAATACTTTGTTAAAACATTAAATACTTTTTGTTTTCTTCTTAACCATATCACATGGACCCTTGATTATACTAGAATTATCATATATGTTAATGCTTGGTTTCGTCAGACGTTTTCTGCTGTATTGCTATACAACGCTGCCTCAAGATAAAGTTTTTAAGAATATACCACAAGACCATATATAGTGTAAAACCAACTTTCTTAGTTTTTAACCATATAATTTGGATTTATGTCTAAAATGCATTAATATCGACGACATACGCATATACTAGGTTCTTCTATATTTAGCTATAATAAACTCGAATGAGGTATATCAATAATGAGATAGGAAATCTTCGGGGACCAAGTCTGGCCGTACTGCATACTAAACACATTTATAATGAATTAGAATATGATCATAGTATGTAGTTTATGAATGATATTATATAAATAAAAAAATGTGATTACATATATACAAACATAAATATAAATTTTTTTATTAAACTATTCACCTTCTAAAGTTTTTATATTGCATGCAGGGAAAATAAACTAATAACGAATAAAATTGTTTTTGTAACCAGTGCCGGTCCGGATCGGATTGGCGCCTAAAGCGCATAAAAAAAATCTGCCCCATTATAATTTTTTTCTGCATTTTTGATATGCATTTAGTCATGCAAAATATCATTTAAATTTTTTATATTTATGAGACATAGGCAAACATCATTAATTTTTATGAGCTTTAAACACTGTAACTAAAGTTGCAATGACTAGCAATATATGATTAAAACTCCTATATTTGAATACCAATCATCCATTCAACTTGAAAAATTGTATTTATTTTTTCCGAATAAATCAGTAAACAGAACCTAGAATAATAATATTATGTTTGTTTAGTTTTTAAAAAGTTCATCGTCAAAAATTTTAGAAATTCCTAAAAAAAATTATCATAATCACAAAAAGGTATAGTAGAAAAAAAAACTATAAAAGATAAACCTTACATGATATTCCATCAACAATGGATGAGGACATAAATATCAAAAAGAAATAACGTCAGAGTATAGCAAAGAAGACATACAATTAGGTTATAGTACACTAGTTTAGTATTTATTTTATACTTCATTTAATAAAAAAAAAATCAAATAGTTTAAAATGGAACGTACTAAGATTTTTTGAATAAAACGATCGTGTATTGGAGCAAAGGGAATAAATAAAATGTTTGGTATCTTTATTAAAAGTAAGAAAACGATAAAAGGTTAAAAAAGAAAAAAGAAAAGGGCTTCAAACACACAACCAATAGGCAAACAATGACTCCACAAACCACTACACTAATTAAAAATCTAGGAATTTGTGCCCCTAAAATGTATAACAGGTCTGGCGCCTAAAGCTCATGCTTTACGGGCTTTAGCCCAGGGCCGGCCCTGTTTGTAACCATACATAGGTGGTTTAGTGGTCAGTGAATTAAGTAATCTGAATTCGAAGTAACCCTGTAAAAGTAAACATTGTGTGGTCAGATGATATGAGTATTTAAATCCCATTAGAAGCAACCAGATAAATATATATTCACAGTAATAGTCGGTCAAGAGTGTCGTCCCAAAATACAAAGGGTTATAATGCATTTACGCTATTGTCTACTGAGGCCCAACAATGACGCCCAACACCAATTGTGCAATTCAAGGAGATGGAATTAAAACGGTGTCGTTCTGGGGTTTTTGAGATAAAAGGAAAGATCGTGAAAGGACCACCGTACTATTGTCATTTAGGAAAGCAGGGGTAGAATCGGTAATAAGGGAGACGGTAGTTGCTAGCTGCCTTCGATTTACTTTCCGTTTCTTTGTTTCTCTCTCGTTCGTTTCCTCCGGCAGATCTGAGTTTTGGACAAGAAGAAAACTTCGTTTACCAGGTTAAGTTTTTATCTAATGCTTCTCTTCAGGATAATTTTACTTTTACGATTTAGATTAGATCCAGTTTGGCTCATGAATGTTTTTTACAATATCGAATTCTCTTTTCTGTTCTTGTAAGAATTTAATTGAACTCTTATACTGTTTTTTCTTCGGAGCTTATACTCATTTAGTTGATCTCCGATAATAGATCTATCTATCCATGTTTCCTTTTTCCCAATCTTGTTCATCCGTGTGCTTTTACTCGGCTGTGATAATTAGTTGAATTATTTTGTGTGTATTTGTATCATCTGAACATTTAATTGGAGTAGCAAGGATCTAAGCTTTGCTTTGTATTGGAATCAACTGACTCATGCTTGTGTGTTCTGTTTGCTTAACAGGAAATATGCCTCCCCAGAAGATTGAAACGGGTCATAGCGACATTGTCCATGATGTCGTCATGGATTACTATGGAAAGCGTGTAGCTACTGCCTCATCTGACTGCACCATCAAGATTACCGGAGTAAGCAACAGTGGCGGGTCTCAGCAGCTAGCTACCTTAACCGGCCATCGAGGTCCTGTCTGGCAAGTCGCTTGGGCCCACCCAAAGTTTGATTCACTACTCGCTTCGTGCTCCTATGATGGGCAAATCATTATATGGAAACAAGGAAACCAAAACGAATGGACGCAGGCTCATGTCTTCACAGACCACAAAGTATCAGTCAACTCCATCGCTTGGGCTCCTCATGAACTCGGACTCTCCTTAGCTTGTGGAGCATCCGATGGAAACATTTCGGTTTTCTCAGCCAGAGCCGATGGCGGTTGGGACACATCAAAGATAGACCAAGCACACCCAGCCGGAGTCACTTCGGTCTCGTGGGCACCAGCCACAGAACCAGGGGCACTGGTTAGCTCGGGTATGCACGAACCGGTGTACAAACTAGCATCGGGAGGGTGTGATAGTACGGTGAAGGTGTGGAAATTTGGAAACGGGTCGTGGAAGATGGATTGTTTCCCGGCGCTGGACAAGCACAGGGATTGGGTGAGGGACGTGGCATGGGCACCGAACTTGGGACTGCCAAAGTCGACAATAGCAAGTGGGTCGGAAGATGGGAGTGTGATCATATGGACAGTAGGGAAAGAAGGAGAGCAGTGGGAAGGGAAGGTTTTGAAAGATTTCAAGACACCCGGTGTGGAGGGTGACGTGGTCGTTGACGGGGAACTTGCTCGCTGTTTCTGATGGGAACAATAACGTAACGGTGTGGAAAGAGGCTGTGGATGGAGAGTGGGAGCAAGTTACTGTCGTTGACCCATAGAGATATTGTTTGCCCTCCTTTATTTTGTTGTAGTATCACATGTGGTATTCTCTATACATTTTTTTTTGGTATCTTGTCATTTTCAGAAGAACATATAATGTTATGTATTTTATCAATCAGAAACACAAAGATTGCAAAACAAGTTTTATATTTATAACTTGTAGTTTGTTTTTGTTAGTAAGCAATGAAAGTATCTTTAGAGAATGAAGATAATTTGATGTACAATGTAAGATAGTTAGTCTTTTGCATTCAACAAAGGAGGAGGAAGGGGTGTTTTGGTCAATGAGAATGAGAACAAGTGGGAGGGGGGCAAAAAAAGCGAAGAAGCGCTCGTTAATTCGAAAACTCCTTTCCCTCCCCGAGAGAGAGAGAGATGGAGAAAATGGTGTGTGAAGAAGTGGATGCTCTCGCTCTCCAATCCTCCTATAGCCGCAAGGATAAATCTCTAGGCGTCCTCGTCTCCAAGTATTTTTACCTCTTTCTCTCTCTCTCGATCGATATTTTCTTTTTCTCAATCAGATTTTGGGTAACATTTGATTGTGTTACGTACGTGCGATCCACAGCTTCATGAGACTCTATAACCGAGACGGTGTTGATTTGTTTGGCATCGATGATGCGGCTTCCAAGTTAGGTGAGATTGAGAAATTGTCTCCTTTTATTAGATTCAAAAAAACTCAAGAACAATTGTGTGGCAGGAGTTGAACGTCGGCGTATATATGATGTGGTCAATATATTGGAGAGCATTGGGGTACACTCTCCCTCTCACTCCCTTTCTTCTTGTGAAAACATTAGCTCATTCCCTATGTCTCACTCACTCAGGTTGTGTCTAGAAAAGGCAAGAATCTTTACTCTTGGAACGGTTTTCTTCAGATTCCTCCCTCTCTTCACCAACTCAAGGTACTCTTCAACTATACCTATCATTCCTTGTTTCTTTTCTCTCACTATCTCTGCTTTTACTTTTGTTTACAGGAAGAAGGCTTGAGAGAGGGTTTTGGCATCTCAACTATCTGCCGTAACCCCCACAAGGTTTGTAAAGCATCACATTTTGCAGATTTTGTAATATTTATTTTGGTTTTCACTTGATGTGATTCTGTGGTCATTAACACGACTTGCATGCTCTCCTTTTGTTTTGATCAAACACAATTCTCTTTCATAGGTTTCACATGATGATGATGAAAGTGAAGATTCCTTTCAAGACAACTCCTCACTCTCTAAATTGGGTACTTCTTCCTTTTCCACTCCTTTTGTTATGTTGGGATGTTGTTATCAGTATATATACATCGTCTTTCTAGCAGATAAATACCACATGTCTTGTAATTGTTAATCACTATTCGCATTTGATAAATTTTCCGAGGATAAAATTTGTGTAACTTTATTATCTTCTTTTCAGACCACAAGAAGGAGAGATCTCTCTGGCTACTCTCTCAGAACTTTGTTAAGATGTTTCTTTGCTCTCATGTTAGTTATTCATTTCACTACACACCTCTCTTCTTTCACACACTTTTTGAAATTGTCTTTTAAAACTCTGCTCGCACACCCTGTCTGCTGCTTTCACTCTAGGATGATCTCATCACACTGGATACTGCTGCCAAAGCCTTGCTTAGTGACTCTCAAGATTCGATGCACATGAGAAGTAAGCTCTCTATTTCCTGCTTTACATCTCCCATTGATACTACCATGAACCAGCCACCAATATCTGAAAATGATTTAACAGCTAAAGTTAGACGGCTTTACGACATTGCAAATGTGTTTTCCTCAATGGAGTTAATCGAGAAGGTAAGAGGTTTTGCTCATAAACCAATACATTTTACCCTGAAGTTACTAATTCCAGTGTTTCATCTTTCTTTATTTGTTTTGCCCACAGACTCATATACCAGGGACTAGGAAACCAGCTTATAAGTGGTTGGGCTCCAAAAGCTTAACCGAAAAAGGATCAAGCTTGTTCAATTCCAATGAATCGAATAAGCGGGTATTTGGAACAGAGATCACGAACTTGAGTACAAAGAGAAACAAAACAGATTGTTCATCAAACTACAAACAAATCGGATATAAGAAACATGACGAGGAAACTAAATCAGCTGCAAAGAGCTGCTATGTGTTTGGCCCATTCTCACCAAAAGCTGCACCTAAGAATGTTGGAACCAATAATAACGGAAGGTTACAAGATCTCGAGGCCCTTTCTTCTACCTACAAACCGCAGTATTGCAATCACGGTAACACTCATAGTTAGAGAAGCATGTTAAAACTAATTAATACTCATGCATGCTTGATTCCAGTTGATAAAAATGTTGGTGTTAAAAACAGATGTAACTGGTCTGCTTGGGCATTACACGGAGGCATGGAAGAAATGGTTTGCAGAGCTTGATCGGGAATAAAACATTAGGATGTTTTCTCTGGGTACATGATGAGAGCACATAACTCACACAACATCATAGTTTTTAGTCTTCCTTAATCAAGAATCAAAGTGTTGTTTGTTAATAAAAGTTACACCCAACAAAATCCATGTATTTTTGCCCAGTGACTTTGGTTTAGTGGACTAGCTCTAGCTCGATTTGAATGCATATTCTCCCCTAAACTTAATATGTATGTTTTTCATTGACTTTGCACCTTCTGTCACAAGTAAAAGTATGCAAAAGGAGCGTCTCGTGATAGTACATTTTGACTGAGAATCTCCTAATATTCAAATGCTTCATAGTCAAAACTTTCTTGACCTATACAGATGTTTCGATGATGCGTTGAGATTAAATAGAATGATAACAGCAGAGTGTTGCAGAGAGAAGCAGTATAGGCAACGTTTCTTGATGTCCATCATCAGCACAGAGAGTTTTACCTAATAAGTTAAGTGTCCACAGACAGTCATCAGTCTAATTAAATACAGTCCCTGCAGTAGGACCAACGATAGTGAAAGAGATAATATAAATTGTTATCATCTGTCTAATTGGTTATCCAACAGTGGGAAGCAGCTCCTAGAGGATAGTTATATGGTTAGACAACACGGAGATTGATAAAGTGGGATGGATGTCATAGATTCACTGTATTTAGCTGCAAGAAGTGACAACGGATGGCTCAAAAGAAAAAAGAATGTTGTCTAATCAGTACAACCCGATCTTTGCTTACTGTCTTATCTAAGAATGTTTTTGTTTTGAATAAAGATGGAGATATGATATCTACTTCATTTATACATTGAATGAATACTTATTGTTTTCGAGGACGGAGATGATATCTTTTTTATTGATTTCACAATATTAAATTCTCTTTTTGTTACGTTGGATGATTTTTTTATTACTTCAGAGATGGGATTATATCTACTTTTATAGAAGTTTTAATAATCAATTTTTTTGTAACGGTCTAAATAATTATGATATTACTAAATAATCAAGGTTTGAGTATACAGATTGGTTGGGAACGTCCAAATATGCATATCGTCAAAAACTTTCCAAAACTTCTTAAGTTCTTCCCGACACAACACTCTAATACAAACTATATTTTTCCTATTTATTCACCAAAACGAAACGAAGATCTCAACACCACACGCAATCCGACCCCTTCAAACAAATTTTGTTTTTATCTTTTCTTGAAGAATCTTTCTTTTTAAGAAAAAAATGAAACTAAAGCAAATCAACGTGATGTTCGTGGTGTTAGCTGTAATCTCGGCATTGGGTTTCATAGAATCAGAAGCTGGAACTGATTATTGTCCGACAGGGAATATAAATAGCATAGCAGGATGTTTCGATGCGTTGAGATTAGCAGCAGGCAAAGATTACAGCAGGCTATCAAGAGATTGTTGCAGAGCTGTCTTTTCAGTTAACTCTGATACTTGCTTCTTTCTTTTCTATCCTACCCCACCTTCCCCTATTAAGATGTTCAAAACCATTTGTCTTAATGTTAATTTTGTCCCTGCTGCTCGTTCACGTTTCTAATCAAGTTCTCTGTAGCTATTAATCATAATAATATTTTTTAAAAAATTGAATCAAACGTTCCTATTTGATATTCTCATTTATATTTATTTAATTAATTTCTTAGTAGAAGTTACATGCTAACATATACAACATACTATCCTTGATAGTATCACATATATATAATTGATATACACAAATCAATGTCTTTTGTCACAAACTTTCTTCACATCTCTGTAAGTCTTATTAATACGAAGAAGCCGAAGGATTTATTCATTCCGAGTGAAGTGAGCTTTTCGACTGGTAAATACCGTAGATAGGATCCTTAGTGAGCCTTTACTGAAACAATACGCCCACTCTAAATAACAGTTATAACTCTTACTGGGCATTTACTAAAAGGGTTTGTTTCTTTTAAAAAGCCCATATAATCACTAGGGTTTCCTCGTTAAAACGAAAGTCGCCGCTGCAAGAGACCTTTAAATATGAACCATCTCTCCTCCTTTGTTTTATCCACTATACACAAACTCAATTTTGGGTTCTTCGTTCCTTTTTTTTCTTCTTATAAACCATTTTTTTATTTCTCTTACTAATTAATGAAAACTTGACCAGGTGATGAGATAGTACTGCAACAATATGAACTTGATGATTCTTAGTATTTAAGTCTCTGATGATCAATCAAATTTTTCTATCCCTTTGCAATTTCTGTGCGTTATTCAGTCTTGAGTAGGTTTTTAGTTTGATAGTCTTCGTTTTTTTTTTAGGATATTTGTGTTGGTTTTGATTTGAAGGAAAAGAGATATGATGAGCAACAAATTGGTCCGTGTTTCAGATTAACCGTGACCGAAAACTTTCTTAACCAAACTCTGATCTCAACTTCTTCCTCAATTTACAGATATTTCAATTGTGGTTTTAGTTTCTGCTGTGATGATTTTATGAAAAATTCACATGTCAGACTTCAGAGATTCTTAACGAATCAGTGAGAATGAATTCATATTTTCTGAGCACAAGAGACTGTGTTTTGCATTCCTTTGCAACCAGTTTCGGTCGAGTGAAGAGGTTCATGATTATCCCGGGTCCGGATAAGCCCTATCCCGGGTCCGGATAAGCCCTATCCCGGGTCCGGATAAGCCCTATCCCGGGTCCGGATAAGCCCTATCCCGGGTCCGGATAAGCCCTATCCCGGGTCCGGATACCCCTATCCCGGGTCCGGATACCCCTATCCCGGGTCCGGATACCCCAATCCCGGGTCCGGATACCCCTATCCCGGGTCCGGATAGCCCTATCCCGGGTCCGGATACCCCTATCCCGGGTCCGGATACCCCTATCCCGGGTCCGGATACCCCTATCCCGGGTCCGGATAGCCCTATCCCGGGTCCGGATACCCCTATCCCGGGTCCGGATACCCCTATCCCGGGTCCGGATACCCCCTATCCCGGGTCCGGATACCCCCTATCCCGGGTCCGGATACCCCCTATCCCGGGTCCGGATACCCCCTATCCCGGGTCCGGATAAGCCCCATCCCGGGTCCGGATAAGCCCTATCCCGGGTCCGGTTAGCCCTATCGTGGTTCTCTAATGTCAAATATTTTTAAAGGCTAACAATACCCTTCAATTGCGACGATTTTCTCATAAATTAGTCATGTGTATGTTTTCCTAGTTATTCAACCTACTTTCTTGGAATCATTAGGATGCTCGTGAAGAGTTTTACCTCATGACTTGCAGCTTTTATGTACAAAAAGGATTTTTTCGGACAATGTTTATTTCAGGACAAAGCATGTTTCAAGGACTACTGCCTTCTATGATCATCTACACGATTCTTCTGTCTCTATGTAAAAATAATCAATCAAGTTTTAGATTTCTGAATACTTCTTCAGTGAAGAAGCCACATAAAAGCTTTGTAGTAAATGTTTGCATTACCATTTTTTTTTTGTGCAAATAACCTAATACTGTTAATGAAATTAACAGTATAATTAAGAAAATGATTATAACTCCACCAAAAGAACTTAACGATAAATTTTCTACTTTGAAATACAAGTTACGATGATTCGTGCCCGAAATCTGAATCCCTCGTTGAAATGAAGTATTTTGCCGTTCATTATAGACTTGTGGACAATTAAACTAATGACAAACTTTATTAAGAAATTAAGGGTGATGAGGGATAAAAATTAACGGTGATGTGGGAACATTTTAAACATCAAAGACATGAGTTCATAATAAAACTACAGCAAAGAAAAATGTTATTGACCATATTTGCCAAGGTGGCGAAACATCAACCAAAGTTTCTAAATATAGATCCTCATAATAAGTTTTTTTTTCATTTACGTAAAATCGTGGATTCTGAGGATGGAGATATTTGGAAAGGCAGCGATTGTTCGGCTCCATAGCCACAACGGAAAGTACCTAACCGCCGACGAAGACCAAGAATCCGTTCATCAAGACCGTCGCGGCACAACTAAAAACACCCGTTGGACCGTTGAGATTGTTCCTGGCACCAATGTCATCCGTCTTCAAAGCTGTTACGGCAAATACCTAACCGCCTCTAATTTCCATTTCCTCCTCGGTGCCACCGGTAAAAAGGTATAGTTTTATCATAGATTTTTTTTCTTGTTACCCTCAAATTAAATTAGTTTTTTTTTTAAAGATATCTTGAATGACAAGGCATCCAAATAAATTACCTCGAGTTGGAAAATGCAAACACACCATGATGCAATGCTAATAATGCAAAACAAAGCGCAATGAAAAATTTATTATTATTAGGTTTCTTGCGTGATTCATAATAACTTGTAAAACAAGGTACTTCAAACCTTACCGGCAAAGTTGGATTCGTCGGCCGAGTGGGAACCAATCTCGGACAACGGCAAACACGTACGATTCAAGAGTCGGTATGGTCAATATCTAAGAGCTAACAAAGGTTTACCGCCTTGGAGAAACTCTATCACACACGATATCCCTAGCCGTACGGTTACACAAGATTGGGTTTTGTGGAGTGTTGATGTTCTCCAAGTTCGAGTGATCAACGATGATGCTGAATCTACTCATAGTTCTTCAACATTTTCCCGGGTCGAGGTACTAATACATAGATGCCAATTAACACTAGTGATCATTTTCAAATGATTAATTACTACTTATGTTATATATATATATATATACTTTGATCATCAGTCAGGTGATTCATTTACTGTGAGCTTACCACCACCAAAAGCCGAAGGAAGACTGATATATTACGAGATGAGGGATGAATGTGGAACATGAATAAGGAGGAGGAGGACATAGGAGAAAAATCATTGATATTCCATGGAAGCGAGTTGAAAGAATTGAAGAAGAAACTAGAGGAAGAAACAGGGATTCAAGATCTTCTTGTTTGCTCTAGAAATCCTTTGAATGATGTGAATCTTTGTCCTCTTCAGTTGCATCTCCCTCCTAATAACGCTACAATGCATGTCATCATCGTTCCTCCTTCCCTCGGTACAAAACACTTCTTCTCTACGTACCCTCTTCAAAATTGTTTTTAGGAGTTCAATATACTATTATTTAGATCGATCTTAGCTTAGCTATATTCTTACATGATACATCTGAGACATGAGTGTCCCGAGTTCTTGTTTTCCAAACTTTTTGTTTCGAATCTAAAAATGAAAGTTTCTATCCGACATACTTTTTTTCTTAAAAGTCTCGTTACCTCTCGGAACATGACAACTCTTCATCATCCCAAGTTTAATTAATTTCTTTATATCTAATTTTGTTATCGATTTTTTCTTTTCTTGCAGATATTGACAAACGATAGAGCAATGGTATATGTGAAACAACCAAGTTGGAGGAGAATAAACTAGAGAGTTATAATTTCATGTTGTTTCTTTACTAGTAGGAGTAATAAACAACGTGAAAATACGAGCTTTAAAACCTTTTGTTAATCCAAAAAGAAAACCTAAATACGTATTCATTTGTATTAGATACGTTGAACATAATAAGTATATACTTTCTTCTCCCGTTCTTGTACATGTTTCAGCTCTCTTTTTTCTCCCAAAGTTCCTATAAAATAAACTTAAAATGTAGATATTTGTATTCTTTAAGATGATTGTAAACTCTCATTTTGGGGTTTACTATATATTGTGAAAGGGACTCTTGTAGTTGAGTAGTTTGCATTAGGATATAGTATAATAACATGAAACATAAAACGAGTCACCCGTGACGTACTCTATAACTTAATTGATAACATTTCCTCCTTTGTGATTGTTAATAATCAATAACAATAATTAAGCAGTTGTGAGTTTTATTAGTTCAACAATGTTTTATCATCTCTTAGAGTTTGGAAATTCAAAACTTTAAAACACTAATTATTGACCGATCACCGAATAAAAAAGGTTATCATTTGAGAGTAAAATAATTTATGTTAATCAAATCCCGTTTTTATTCTTTGTTTTTATCACTGGTTTAGCTTCACTTATATCGAAAAAGTGAAAATGAAAATCAATATGATTAGGAGCTTCTTTTTCCAAAGCAGCACAGAACACCCAACTAGTATATAGATCTCTATCTTAAATGTATTAGATTTTTCTTCTTTTTTGTTGGCAAGATCTCAAGAAATTAGACTATTAAATGGATTGACCAAAAAAGAAGTGTGAACTGAAATACAAATTTGAATAGGTCAAGTAAGTGGATAATTCAATTGTAAATTATTGATCGACTTATTCAAAAAAAAATTGAAGAATAAAAGAGTATTCTTTCTGGTTTTAAATAAGTGTCATTTTAACTTTTTTTTTATTACACAAAACAAAAAGTGTCACTTTAAAATTAAAATGAAATTCTGAGCTAAAAATTAATTACAAATATATTTATTTTATAAATAATTTTAATTTCTAAATTCTTTATTGAATGAATATATGTAATTAATAAAAATATAACATATTCTAATAATTTTTTTAATCGGTGTAAAAAATTCAAAAATGACACTTTTTAAAAAACAATAGAATGTCAATTATTACTAAACAGCATACTCCTTTTGTTTGTCTATAAAATTAGGAAGTGAAGGAGTTTTTTGATGATAAAAGTGGTTATGTAATTTGCCGTCAATAGGTTTTTTAAAATATAAAATTTGGATGCTATGAAAAAAGCGTTTTGTAACTGTTGAGAGTTAGCAAACAAACACATGCCAAATCGCTCTCTCTCTTGCCCGCTTTGCCCCCTTCTCTCTTCTCTCTCTCTCTTTCATCTCCACAGACATCAATTCCCTTTTTTGACTAAAGTTCTCTGCTTTTTTAATCCATTTTCCAACTGATTCTCTTCTTCTTCTTCTCTCTCTCTCTCTCCTTTCTTCTTCTTGCTCAGCTCGGAACTCTCTAATCTCGTTTGGATTTTGAAAGGGTTTTTTCTTCTCTCTCTCTAGTGCTCTGATCAGGTTCTGTTTAGTTTTCCTTCTCCTGTGCGGATGAGTTTAGATTCCGTCAAAGTTATGGAGAAATCAAACAAATCTAAGGAGAGCGAGAAGAAGAAGAAGAGGAAGAAGCAGAACAACAATGTGAGGAACAGTGAAGAAGAAGCAAGTGGGTGTTGGGTCAAATTTAGGGTTATGGTTTGTTGCCTACCTTCAACATCTGACGTTGATTCCTCTCCCACCGTCTCTACAACCACTCGTATGCCTCCTCCTTCTCCCTCTCTGCTTCTGCAATTCCACCTCCATATATCATTTTCATTTCCCTTTGAGCTAATAAAAACCTTTCCTTTTTTTTGTGATATTTTTTTCTGGAATTTTGGTTTCTAAAAAAGACTTCATTTTTTTTATTAATCTAGTATTCTTTCCCCATCTGTGTCAATGTGGTTGGTTTACCTAACTTTGAGAATTAGAGTTTGAGCTTAACTACTTTGATGCTAATCCAAATTAATAATCTATATATCCTGAGGTTCTCCTTGACATTTTCTTGCTTCAAAGTCAGTTCTGCTGTGTTGTTAATGTCTTATTAGGTGGTTGCCTCGATCAGGTGGTCTAATTGATTCATCATGTCCTTAGTTCGATCCATTATATTTTAGAAGAAAAGCTTTGTCCTTTCTTACCAGTTAGCTAGTAGTGAAATGGTTTAGTTGGATCCATTACATTTTGTTTTTGCTTTTAACAGTGGGAAGTAAGTCGGCAACTGTTAAATCAAATGATCAACCGGCTGGCCCGCTTTCTTCTACAACAGTAACTAGCAATGCAGAAAGCTCTCTGTCCACTCCAATGATCAGTGAAGAACTTAAGATCTATTCTCACCTTAAGCAGTTTACTTTCCTTGATCTCAAGTTAGCTACTAGAAATTTCAGACCCGAAAGTCTTCTCGGAGAAGGTGGCTTTGGTTGTGTCTTTAAAGGATGGGTCGAGGAGAATGGAACTGCTCCTGTTAAGCCTGGCACTGGTCTTACTGTGGCCGTCAAAACCTTAAATCTCGATGGACTTCAGGGTCATAAAGAGTGGCTTGTATGATCCTTTCTTCCATATATATCCTTTTTCCACTGTCATTTCTTTATTTTCTATTTTTTGTGGTCTTTGCAGGCTGAGATTAACTATCTCGGTAATCTTCTCCATCCAAATCTTGTTAAACTGGTGGGTTATTGTATCGAAGATGATCAAAGGCTGCTGGTGTATGAGTTTATGCCTCGAGGAAGTTTGGAGAATCACCTTTTCAGAAGTAAGTTAAAACAATTACAACCTTGGGATTGTACAGTAAAGTTTAAAATCTTCATCTTTGTCTTTGCCATTCATAAGTTTTAAAGAGTTATCTACTTCACATTCTCAAAAGTTGGAACCTTTCTACTCTACATTGTTAAAAGTTGAAACCTTTCTACTTCCAAATCTTATTATTTATTTCTCTCGTACGTTGTGTGTTGAAGGGTCGTTGCCTCTTCCATGGTCGATTAGGATGAGGATTGCGTTAGGTGCTGCAAAGGGTCTCAGTTTCCTTCACGAAGAAGCCCTGAAGCCTGTCATATATCGGGATTTCAAAACCTCCAACATCCTACTAGATGCAGTATGTTTCCTTTTTACTTTTCTTTTCAGCATCCACTGTATGTTTATAAGCCCGTCCTTGCTTGCTTCTAAACTTTTTACCAATATCACAGGACTACAATGCCAAACTATCAGATTTTGGGCTTGCGAAAGATGCTCCTGATGAAGGCAAAACCCATGTGTCTACTCGAGTCATGGGCACTTATGGTTACGCTGCTCCTGAGTATGTAATGACTGGTTAGTCATTCACTCTCTCTCCTCTGATTATTTCCTTTTTCTCTATTAGCAGCACTGATATGATTGAAACTGTTTTCTTTGTGTATTAACTAAATGTCTGTTTGTAATACTTGTATTGCTTATAGGTCACTTGACATCAATGAGCGATGTTTACAGTTTCGGTGTGGTTCTACTCGAAATGCTGACTGGTAGAAGATCTATGGACAAAAACCGACCAAGCGGTGAACACAACCTCGTGGAATGGGCAAGACCGCATCTTCTTGACAAAAGAAGATTCTACCGGCTACTTGATCCGAGGCTGGAGGGTCATTTCTCCATCAAAGGAGCTCAAAAAGTGACTCAGCTTGCAGCACAATGCCTTAGCCGTGACTCTAAAATGAGACCCAAAATGAGTGAAGTGGTTGAAGTCTTAAAACCACTCCCGCTTCTGAAAGACATGGCTAGCTCTTCCTACTACTTCCAGACAATGCAAGCGGAGCGATTGAAAGCTGGGTCTGGGTCAGGTCGTGGGTTGGGGTCAAGAAACGGGCAGCCGGTGTTAAGGACTCTGTCTAGTCCTCATGGCCAAGCTGGTTCATCACCTTATCGTCAACAGATTCCATCTCCTAAGCCCAAAGGTGCAACTACTTAGCTATATCTCAATTTCCTTTAGAGGCTCTTTCTTAACCGATATTCTTAACCGATTTAGAGGAATGCAAGTTACGGTGGTGTATAAGAATGATGTAAAAGAAGATACGATGTTGTGGATTTTACCTTTGTAACCGCCTGTTGTATAATCTTCAACTTGTGTTAGTGTTTACCTGTTAGGCGGGTAATATTTGTCTCATTCACTACACTAGTCGTTTTCGCAATTTCACCGACGCAGTACGCAACCCTAACCTTTGATATAAATGTGGATGACAGTTTAGCTTTATAAAATGTTTGGACTTATCTACCTGCCGCTCTAACATGTCACAATGACCGCATCATCTCTTTCAAAATTTTCATCTGTCACCCACCCATATAACTGCATGTGAGAAGTGAAAAACTGTTAGGGGCAGGGCAATCTCGTAAGTTCTTTTCACACTTCACCAGCACTCAATAATAGATATATTAACAAATGGTATTGGAAAGTTGGTGTTGAAATTTAGCTTCAAACATTTTTGAATTTGGTAGGGTTTAGATAGATAATCGAATAGTTATCTAAATAAAAAGGTAATAAGATGTCACAAGACATGATGACACCATTTTTATTACGCGAAGTTATTGTTTATTCAACTATGTACACTCAAAAAACTTATCATATAACCAAAAGAAGTGTAATGGTTGCACGCATATATTACACAAGGTATATCTGGTGGATTTACATTCTGTTAAAGACTTTTCAAAAAAGAATAAATCAACGAAATTTCTGAGGAATAATCACATGACATCTTGACACGATCATCTTCTTCGTGCTCTTTATCTATATATCTCCTCCTGTGTCTTTCCTCTTTTCCACAAGCTTTTTTTACAGAGAGAAAAACATATTAAGACAAAGGAGGGAGGTAATGGGGAATCTTATGTGTTGCGTGCTAGTGAAGCAATCAGATGTGGCGATCAAGGAGAGATTTGGCAAGTTTGAAAAAGTTCTTAATCCAGGTCTCCAGTTTGTGCCCTGGATCGTAGGTGATTACGTCGCCGGTCACCTCACCCTCCGTCTCCAGCAACTCGATGTTCAATGCGAAACCAAAACAAAGGTAATCAACATTCATTCAACACATATCTCCTTCTTTTACTAACCAAAATCTTTTTTTATGTTAACAGGACAATGTGTTTGTGACTGTGGTTGCATCCATACAATACAGAGTCTTGGTTGACAAAGCAAGTGATGCTTTCTACAGACTTAGCAATCCTACTTCCCAAATCAAAGCTTATGTCTTTGACGGTAACTACTAACTCCATCACCATCTTCTTACTTTTCCTATCGATAAAAGTTTCCTGAGAATATTGGTTCTGTTTGTGTCAGTGATCAGAGCATGCGTACCTAAGCTGAACTTGGACGATGTCTTCGAGCAGAAGAATGAAATCGCCAAATCCGTGGAAGAAGAGCTCGACAAAGCCATGACTGCTTATGGTTATGAGATCCTTCAAACCCTCATCATCGACATCGAGCCTGATCAACAGGTTAAACGCGCCATGAACGAAATCAACGCCGGTAAGTCATAACCTCTCAAACCCTAGAACCACATAAACACGAAGTTAGGTCACTGATGGCTTTGTTTACAGCGGCGAGGATGAGAGTGGCGGCGAACGAGAAAGCAGAGGCCGAGAAAATCATTCAGATTAAGAGAGCAGAAGGTGAAGCTGAGTCCAAGTACCTATCTGGACTCGGTATCGCTCGTCAGAGACAAGCTATCGTTGACGGTCTCAGAGACAGTGTTCTCGGTTTCGCCGGTAACGTGCCGGGCACGTCTGCGAAGGATGTGTTGGACATGGTCATGATGACTCAGTACTTTGACACGATGAGAGATATCGGAGCTAGCTCCAAATCTTCGGCGGTGTTTATTCCTCACGGTCCAGGCGCCGTCGCTGACGTGGCGGCACAGATTCGAAATGGATTACTGCAGGCCCACAAGACCGATGCTTAAAAGGCTCAGTCAAGAGTCGACTGTCTGAAAGTCGTCTCCCCCTTTAACTTTTTATTATACTTTTCTCAAAATATAATTTTTGACAATTTGATTGTGGTTACATATTTTTCTTTTTCCAGAAGTAATAATGTTTTTTTTTGGGCTTTTCCTTGTTTTGTATTTATTTTGAGAATTCAGTTTGTATGTGAAAATTTTATAAATGATGTGTTTGTTAACTATATACAATTATATGTTTTCAATTTTCTGTTATTTTGAAATAGTTTCCTTTTTCCTTAACTGAAGATTTGAATAAAATGTGATGACCATTCATGTAGAGGGTCAAACAAGCGGTCGTCTACATTCTAGACCACATCACGGAATGGCCCAAACTACAGATACTTCTAATTTAACTCTTTTAATTTTCTGTCGGCCCACTTACCCTAAACACAATCGAATATCCAAATTTCATATTCTGATACTTCTTTCGTATAATAAGTGATCTCACCTACATTCTATAATAGAGTGAGACAAAAACGAAATGAGATGTTGTGTTGAAGAAATAAAAATCTGACATAAAATCAATGCAATGCAATGCAGGTGTGTTAAGCCCACTATAAAAGATCTCGAAAACAAATTGGAATGGAAAAAGAAAGGAAAAGGATCTTTAGTGTTTCATCGTATAACCAAGACAGACGATCATTTTTTCAACCTTATTATGCTCTGCAAATCCGACAAGAAAATGAGGAAAAGATTTGAGCAGTAGCCATTAAAACCACCATAACAAGCAGCACAGAACCACATCGAAAAAAAAAAACTAATTGAAATGCTTTTGATTGGATTCATCTGTTTTCAAGGCTTGAGAGAGAGGGACAAGCCAACCTTAGCATTCTTGTCAATAGCCTTAGTGTCAACTTCTCCAGAGATGGTGAAGAATGACTTGGGTGTCCACTGGTGTTGAATGAGTGCATTGGCTATCCCTGCACTGTTCACACGTGCCTTCACCATGGTCAAGGGGTCAAGTGAATGCTGCGTTCCCACGGTAATGGTGTTGACATTGCTAGAGAACTTGTGGCTCACTTCAGCTCCAACAGCAGTGTTGAAGAGCGGGTTAACAATGTGGTAGTATGAGGCGTTGACAGAATCTCCTTTGTCATTCCTAACAAACAAGGAGAGTCAAGAAGTGATCAAGAAGGACATCCACAATTTCACTTACAGGGTAAGGGAGGCAATTAAATCATCCTTGGTGAAGTTGAGTCCAGCATTGATCTTGGTGAAATTGCCTGATTTGGTGTCGAAGGAAAGGTCAGTACCAAGGGCCAACACATTGGTACCCATAACACCAGAGAAGTTAACAGAGGGGTTTTGAGTCAATCCCATGCTGGTGCTGATACCGGCATATTCATGCAAGTACTGAAGCTCAATCTGATTGGAAGAGAAAACACCATTATGAAGTTAGGAAAGGCAGATCATGAATCAAACTATAACAAATACAGATAAAATACCTTGCCAGAGTTTTGGTCAGGGGCCCTGAAGCTGAAGATGGACTTCAATCCAGGAGCAGCCTCATCAACGGTAGCAGTGATCAAAACCTGAAACAAATAGATAAGATAATCTGAATAGAAGATGAATGTATTGGGGGAGGGAAGGAATATAACTTACGGTATTGTCAGTGCAAACTTTCAAATCAGTGGTGATGTTTTTTTGCTTGAGTTGAAAGGAAACATCTCCCAAGAGTGAGTCACCTTTCTTGGTTCCAGTAGAAGTGATAGCCTACAGGCAAAGAAGTAAAGAAGATGCACAATGGTTACTACTACAATGCAATCTCAGAAGTGAACTTAAAAAGCTAATCAGAAGAAAGACAATGACTAGAGAAAGAGTAAGAAAAATGAAGAGAGTTGGAAACTTACAACACCGTCAGGAGAGGAAGTGGTGATACTGAATTTCTGGTCGCTGTTGTGGTCCTTGTACAGCACATCTGTCCAATAAACAACATGAGTATCTGAATAGACATTTGATCGGAAAACTTATATATGAAAGAGAGAAGGCTTACCTCTCGCTTTTTTGCCGATATCGGTGTACAGACCTGGTCCTTTCCCCATTCTTCTTCTTCTTGAGTGAATCAATCTTAAGCACACGAAGAAGACACAAAAGGACTATACCTCTACTGTGGCGTCTTTAACAAAACCCTAATTTTTTTTTATTAAAGGCTTAAATTTTATCAGCCGCAGGATGGTTACTCGCTCTATCAGAGCCGTCCATATTTTCATTCTCTACTCACCCAACAAAACTAATCATTTTCTCCTCCATTTGTTACGGCGTCGTTTTCATTTTCCTTAGAATCAGGGTATGGCAGGCTTTCTAGTTTGGACCTCTGTTTAGGCCCCCATTCATTCAATTGATGATGGTGATGACCGACCACTATGGATCGTCAAATATTTTTACTTTTACTAATTTGACCATTATACAACTTTGGACATTCTCACTAAAAAAGAAAAATCAGTGTAATTACTAATTACAGAAAAAAAAACTCTTTAAAATATGATAAAGACAACCACTAATTAAGTTTTCTTCAACAGCTGAACAAAATGGTAGACATAAACTCTTTCTCCTTCTCAGGAACAACCGCATGATACGCATTCTCCTTCCACGCTCTGTAGAAAAACGATTCCTTCTCTACAAATAAGGTTGCTTTGTTTGCGTTGCACGTTCCGTTCTTCAGTGTATCCGAAATATCGTTAAGCAGCGATTCAGACTTCACCAATGAACTCAACTCCTCTTTCATCTCTCCTTTTGTTTCCTTCTTCAACTCTCCCAGCAACTTCTTTGCATTCTCTATCTCTTTTACAAGTTTGTCGTTCATCAGTTCTCTTTCTTCTTCTCCTTTCAATGTTTCCGGTTTTACATCGCGGAGTTTCACTAGCTTCACGTCTCTCGCTCCAACCTCTTCGACGATGTTCCATCCCAATGCGATTACTAGGGTCACCACAAGACCACGTAGTTTAATATTCTTTTTGGCCATATTGCGTTCTTTCAAATTTATTTAAGGCAAATCTTCTTGTGTCATACTATATATGACAGAGGATTGAAACTTATTTCGGTGGTAGCCTTTTACATGGAAATATATTTTCTAAAAGTAGAAGGTTTTTTTTTTGACATGTCTAAAAGTAGAAGGTAAATTTTGACATTGTGATGTTCTATATTGGTAAATTCTAGTACAGAAATTTAAAGAGTAATAATTTGGAATTAGATTTTAGTTAAACAATTGCTAAATTTATGGATAACCAAGTAAAGATGAGTATAATCAAGTCAATACGACCATCAATTTAGTGTTATATATATACTATTATTAGTCACAGATAGTAGTATAAAATACCTTAAACATAAAATGACAAGAACTCACAACTCTGATCACCTCTTTTTCCTTTAACAAACTATTTGAATATACTTTCAAATTTATTTGTTAAGGGAAAACTGAGCTCTAGAGCCATGGCAAAGATCTCCTTATTGCTTTTCTTCACCGCCCTGTTCGCCTCTCTCCACGCTTATGAAGCTCACCGCATGGGAAAATTTGATGAAGAACTTGAAAAAGACTTGCACAAAGCCGAGGCCCTGATCGGGGAAGACATAAAGACCACGAAAACGAGCATTCAAGGTGTGACATCAGAGATGAAAACCTCGAGCAAATCCGAAGAGATGTTAAATCAACTTGGAAAAGACTACAAAAAGGATATGGATGTAGCTCCCTATGGAAAGAAACTCAGAACATTCAGCAGGGCAGCAAAAAATGTCACGAAAGCACCACCTGCAGCTAAAAACAAGAAACCTGCATCCGTAATCCAAACCATCTTGAAGGATTTTGGGCTAAACGGTGGGAGGGAATGACAAAACATAATAATAATTAGGCTTTGATTAATGTTTTAAGAAGGTTTTAACTTGTTCATGGAGTTTAGCTTTACAAGTGAGAGGATCAAATAATTCCCCCCACATAGTATATAAGTTACATTGCTATCATTTTCTAATTCATACGATTAAATAAAATATTTACTACTTATGATATCATAATATGTTTCTATGCGATTTTTTTAATTGTCAGTTTCTATTAGATTAAAACTCAGTTAACTCCATTTGGATACAAAGTTTTAGATTTTTTTTTTGTGCACCAAAGTTTCATTGATAAGATTAAATGTTTACAAGAACAAAAGTAACATCATACAGACCACGAAGTGCAGATCCAGAGACTAAAACCCAGCCATATAGTTCAATAGGATATAAAGATAGAGACACCAACTTATAAAAGTTTGATAAAACATTATGTAAAAAATTAAAGTTACCACAAACGATCCAATCTATGAAAGACTCAACCTGCACTTCAAAATCCGCAAATAACAATCAATTAGTCATAATAGCATGTGACGTCGCAACACTGTTCAGAAACTCGATTCTCATTAGGAAAAGGATCGTTGTATCTACCAAATCACAAAAGATAACAAACGGTTTGGAAATTGATAAATTTTACCGGTTTTGAATACAGGGAGGTGTCACTTCTAACAAAATACAATTGATGAACCACATTAGTTTACAAAACGGTGAAACGTTTTCTCAAATAGAATAGATGACAAATTGATAGAATGTGGCTTAATATAGAGTCACAGATATAAATTATTTAGCGGTCGATATATCCATTAACACAATCATGTGATCTTCAACATAATTTTTAATTGTATTATAGTCAGAGGAGATGTTCTACATATCAAACTCATTGTTACTAATACTAAATTTTTTAAAAGGGTACATGTTTAACACTGAATATGTAACTTTATTAGTTAATAATGATAAACTGTAAGCAACCACAAAAAAATTGTAGCTATTCAAATACTATTGATTTAAAATTATGGAAAATAGCTGAACATAAATAATATACATTTATGATCAACTTAATTTTTTTATTATGAATGAAACACAGAAACATTCATAATTTTGAAACACAGAGTGCAAAGCAACCTTTCCCATTTCACAATAAGTTTTATAAATTCCACTTTTTTCCCTTTTACATATAATTTCTTGAATATAGACCCTTGTTATTTAGGCAAAGATCCGCTAATAAAAATGACTTCCCCAGATATTTTTTTAAAAAAATTCATAACTATCGTTTTGTACTATTAGCACATATTTTTAAACAAAAATATAATTTCTCTATTAACTAGAGATATAAATTTGTGCAAAGCACTAATAATATACAACATGTTTCTTAGTGTGTGTGAAAATAACTTACCATAAACATGTTTGACTAATATTTTAGTTTGGGGCATTGAATTTTGGATAACAAAGTGCTTATAGCATACTTTTGATGCAACTGCATAGGACTTAAATTATATTATTTATGGTCCTCATAAACCTTAATATTGATTTTTTGAATTGGGTTAGTGTTTATTTATGAGTCAATTAGCAGAAAACGTCTTCTTAAATAAATTTCTTAGCATAAAACTCTCGAGCTTCGTTTCCTGTTGTGTCCGGCTGTGTATTCTGTTTCGAATTTCACAATGGCTAATATAAGAATCTTTCAGTGTTAAAAAACATAAAATTCTATACGTTAAGTGATCGTACATATTATCTTAATTTACATTTAACCATTAAAAATTTTAGTTTTTTTTTTATTTGAGCATGCAGTCCAGGTCGAGATCTCTAAAAAAGGCTCTCATCTATTATCTGTACATATTTTTAACAAATATTTATTTATATGAGTGATTGTGGTGAGTTATGTTGGCTCATCGCTAAACGTTGCACGACCAATATATAAATATAGGAATCTTATTTCTGGAAGTTCCATAATGGAAGGTTAGAACTTCGAAATTGGAAGGTTTTGAGTAAAGGTGACTACAAAAACATTGCGAATTTTATGGGTGACCAAAGGAAAACTAATTAACGAAGTCAATACCATTCGCTGACCATCAAAACAAGGTTACTATTTTTACGTACAGGTAAAGCTATAGATTCTTTAAGAAGTGACCACACTAAAATATAGTTTGATCTAAATCAAATTACGCTGAGGGGAAATTAATCGTTAAACATGGCAAAGATCTGCTTTGTACTTCTCTTTGTGGCCCTTATTGCCTTTCTACATGTCTCAGAGGCTCAACGTTCGAAAGATGGGGACGAAAAAGTAATTGAAGATGACCTGCATGAAGCAAAGGACTTGATAGAAGAGGACTTGAAGGAAAAGGAAAAGAACATCAAGAACTTGGAAAGCGAGGTGAGTATGTTAACCAAATCTGAGAAGATGTTGAATGACATCGGAGAAGCTTACAAAAAGGGTAAGAGTCTAGAACCTTACGGGAAAAAACTCAAGAAATTCAACAGGAAGGTCAAGCAGGCTCCAAAGGGAAAGAGATACGGATCCGTAGTTCAAAACATTTTGAAGGATTTGGGGTTAAACGGAGGGAGAAACTGAAACAATAATTAGGGTTTGATGGATGTATTGATGCGTTTAGGACCTTTCAAATTTGGTTATGGAGTTTGGCTTTACAAATGAGATGAGCAAATATCTTTTCAATAGTATATATTTAATTAATTGCATCAGTTGAATAAAATTCAATTGTAATACAATTTAACATATTACTTGTAATATTTATATCTGTCTGTTATAATATTTTGTTAATTAGGTATTAATACATTGTAATATTATCACGTATAATATCTATCTTTTTCACTGAAAGTCTGATATTTTATATATACTTGAAAGTTATTTTGTAAAATGATATTCTTCGTATGAGATAACAATGGTCTCTTATGTTGATTCCGTAAACAGAAAAAAAAAGAGAGGAGACATTGAGAAGTCGATAAATCTTGAGGTTTCAAACATTGGGAGGTCATTTGTTGGTCTATAAGATTTTTTTGATGTACATGTATTTAATATAACTGTAAGAATAGAATAAATATAAAATAAAATAATATTTATACATCAATATTTTGTTCTACAAGTTATGAAACAATGCCCTTTAAAAAAAGTTGTTACAACTATATATTTTTGATTTTAACTTTAATGAATAATAAAATATGCTCGATAACTTTTATGGTTATAAATAAAAGTTAAAGTAAAAATCACTTGATACATTCCAACCAATCATAATAAAAATTATTTTTAAAAATAATCAAGATTCGTCTCAGAGAAAGCAACCAAAGAAGAGTTAACTGATCTTTCAGTTCTTGTTTTATTCTTTTTGGTCTATTCTTTCTTTGTGTGTTTGGAACGTGTGCTTGCAGTAGCCTTTCCTTCCTAGCTATCTTCAGTCCTACTTATTTTATTGTTGTTCTTGTATGAATAATGTAAATATTTGAAGAAAGTAATGTAAGATCTGTCTTCTTTTTTTTTTTGAAAGAATGTTAAATTTATTCAAATAAAAAAAAATTTTACAGAGTGTGCTTCAATTTGTTGAATTTGTTCTAGTCTATAAAGGGGAAAAAATAAAGCAAAACAAAACGTTTCTTTCTCCACTGCTACTCCCTGGCCGCAAACCATGCTGCCATTGCAGTATCAAAACGTTGACTTCCACTCACTCGCAGTGATGAGATACGATTACGTATGCCTTTATCAATGAATTTCACCAGAACTTCAGATGTTTTATGTTCCTCACCATGTTTTCTCCCATTTCTCTCCCTCCAAATGGTGTGGACAGAGCATTGAAAGGCATATTTGAGAAGGAACATCTCTGTCTTACTCCTTCCTTTATCCACTAGGAGATTTAGAATGTCATTCCAGTCTTCTGTGTAGGAAGAACGCATAAGCTTTGTTGCTAATCCCTTCCATATTTGCTGAGAGTACGGACAGCAGAAAAAGAGATGTTCTCGAGATTCTAACTGACCCGTACAGAGGACACAATGAGCGTCTGAGTTTGGGCTCCATTTTTGTACTCTCACCCCTGTAGCTAAACGGTCCTGGACAGCAATCCAAGTGAGGACTGAGTATTTTGGTGTGGCTCCACGAAACCAGACCGCCTTAAACCAATTGACTCGCGGCGAATGCACTCTCGTCAACTGCCATGTCTTGCTCGTGCTGAAGCTTGGCTTAAAAATATCTCTCTGACCTTTCCATAGTCGAGTGTCATTTTCTATAGATAAACCTCGTGTTCGCATTTTCAGTATCTCATTTTCTATGTCAATCAAACTCCCTACTCGATGCCTGCGTCGCCGATAGACTTGTACTGCATATTCAACAGTGGCATTCATAGGAATCCCAAGATCAATGCTACCTCGCGTTCCAGTGATATCTATAATCCTGCCCAACTGCGACCAGTCATCCTACCAGAAAGAAGCTGTTGCTCCACTTCGAATTTCAATCCTAGTAAAGGAGGTGGCAAGATTCCTGTATTTTAAGAGTTTCTTCCAAATCCAGGAACCCAATCTGCTCTTATCATTTGCTGTCCAAAAGGATCCTTTTCTTATGAGATACCGATTCACCCACCTAACCCACAACGAATCTCCAGAAAGTATCCTCCAAATAAGCTTCAAACAACAAACTTTATTAGCCTCCTCCAATGATCTCAAACCAAGTCCTCCCTCTTCTTTTGGTTTGCATACATTTGCCCACGCAATTTTTGCTTTTTTCGAGCTCATTACTGGACCTGACCAGAGAAAAGCTGAGCATAACTGATCAATCTCTTTGACACATTTCTTTGGCAACCGATATACAGACATCCAGAAGTTTGTGAGACTATGGATCACTGTATTTATTAATTGCAGTCTCCCCGCAAAGGACAACTGGCGTGCAGTCCAAGAAGTGATTCGTTTTCGAATTCGCTCAACCAGTGGAATGTAAGATCTGTCGGATACCACCATCGTATAGATTTGGCCAACCAATTGTTTAGCAATAAATAAATAATAATAATTTGAACCAACAAAGAATAAATGGTCTCTGGATAAGAAGAAGCTCATTTTACGTTCTGAGCGCGAACGTGATCATTATATATACTATACATGCAACTTTTGAGCATGTGACGCATGGCATTAACGATTTAGTTACATGAGTGTTTTCAGTAGTTTTGTAATTGTCAGCCTAGATTTTAATTCAGCGAAAGTTCGTTTTTCTAGATTAATTGCAACTTGCAAAATAATAATAAAAATTAAACTTACAAAGATATTAAACAAATAAAATTTATAACAAAATATCCTTACTTATAATATAAGTCATGGATCATGTTACATCACTGGCAGAGCTGGAATTCACATGCATATGAATCTTTCTCACATGCATAATATAAAATTTGCAAACATATTTATTATAATTATTTCGAAGAGTTCATGGTTTTATTCTTACCCAAGTGGTGTTGCTATTTAACTTTGAACTCCTTTTTTCGGGTGTAAATTTAACTTGGAACTTGACCACACTCACACACACACACACACACACACCAATTGTCATTATTTAGACTACTTCAAAGAGTTTACTTTGTAAACAAATGAAAAGTAATTTATAGATCTTGGGTTAGGTTGGGATAAGTCAGACGGTTCGACAGAATATCCGATTGTATTCGTATATAACCTTTTGTTCAATGGCAATGCTATGCTTCTCACTTAGTCCAGTTTTTCGGTCACAGGCAAAAAAAGTATTAAGATGATTTTATGATTAGGTTCAAGTTGTAAACTCATGATCCATATTAAGTTGCTTAAAAAATTAACTTATTTTATTAAATTATAACAACAAATTTCCCACTATACACCAATGCTCTACAAACCCAAAACAACAACAACAAAAAAGTAAAACCCAGCTTAAATTAAAAGATTAACAATACTTCCAAATAGTCACATTCAGATAAGGGATGAATTGTTTCTTCTCGTGGTGATGATGATGATGATGATTTTGCCATGATGGTGACCCCCCTCGAGCTATATATAGGCTCATGAATCAATTGAATTGGTGGTTGTGGTTTGGGTCAGACCATCCCCAATAACCAGCCGACGTCGTTTCATCAATGCCATTAAACATGTCACAGAAGCTCTCTTGTTGAACAATTTCATTATTCTGATGCTGATGATGTGTAGATGACCTAATCGATGAAGGGAAAAGGTTTTTGATCGTGCTCACGTGTGTTGTAGTGGTCTCTCTAGGCATCTCCAGATTTATGTCTGAGCTATTCTCTGTGCTTCCATTGTTGCTCCATGAAGCTTCTGCTTCCCTCTTGATTATGCTTGCTTCGTTATAATCTTTGTTCTTTAAAACCATTACCTTTAACAATCAAATCAAATGTTAAGTTTTAGAAATTAAGACAGAATTAATTCATTGACATGCACATGCAGAACCAAAAAAAAGTTATATTCATTTCCCATGCATGATTCTATTACCATGTGACATTTAAGTAAGATCTATTCAATATGTTATTTGATATTTAACAAAAAAATATTTAGAAAATGACCGAAATATATACTTATAGTAATATATAAAACCTTATTATCAAGATATTTAATTTCGGTAAGGCTATACTCTTTAGCTATTCACTTGAGCTATTTTTTTTTTCTTAAAATACTTGTCACCGTAACCTTTTATAAATTAATAGAATTATTTTGCGTGATATTTAAAAAAAATCATTTGAAAACCCCATAAAGATAGTTAAATCAACTAGTGTGTCTATATATAAATGTAGTATTGTTCCCTTATCTGGTTAGCGGTTCCTTCACATGGCATAACTTGAAAGTCATATGGGAAGGTATTAATTAATACATTGATCAACAGGAACCATTTGTTTAACAAACAAAACACTTACTGTCTTTTGACAAACATCTCATAGTGTTGGATCATGAGCCTAACAATAATCTATTGCATTTCATATATAGTTAGTCTCGTCCTACTAAATATTAACACATATTTAAAATGGATAAATTCATGAAGCAATCCAAGTAAAAAAAACGGACGAATTTTGTATTAATTTTTTTAATATCCTAACTATAAACATGTTTTCTCTAAAACTTATGAGATATGATCAGATTCATTTTTACTAATCTTGTAAAATCCAAACAACCCAACCAATGTCAAGCCAAAAGTTTGAAAAAATGCTTTGTCTATACATATAATTAGATAGATGCATACCTCAGCAAGGAGTTTCTTGTTGTGGGCAAGAAGAGAATCATTGTCCGACTTAAGAGAATCAAACTGTTTCTTGAGTGAATCATAGTCTCTTTCGAGCTGTCTAGTCTTCCACCTAGCTCTCCTGTTTTGAAACCAGATCGCTATCTGCCTAGGTTGCATCCCCAATGCTTTAGCTAGTTGTATCTTCCTCTCTGGATCCAGCTTGTTCCCAAGCTCGAAGCTCTTCTCTAATACCTTAACTTGCTCTATCTGCAGCCTCTTCTTCTTCTCTCCAAGCATCATATGTGACCCATCGTCTGATAAATTCTCCTCATCAACAGATTGATGATGATCTTGCACGTTCGTTAACGACATAGATCTGTTCATCATGTAGTTTCCTCCTCCTATTTACACCAACAAGACAATAAAAGTTACTTATAAAAGTTAATGATCTATCTATGTAGAGAGAGATTAGTACCATTGAAGGGATGAGGAGGAAGACAAGAAGGGAGCTGATCAGGGCTAATGTCTTCCTGAAGTTGTTGGAACATAAAACCATGCTGAGGAAATGCCATCTCTATTCCCAATCCTGCGGCTGTGGTTGGATCAAACACATGCAAATTAACTCTACCACTGACCGATATCACTGATATATATATGGTTATATTGGATTGGAAAGTTATAATCTAGGAGTGTTCAAATGCTTATATATTTTTTTTCTTGTTGCATATTTTGGAAAATGAATCTGGAGTTTCTTGTGGATCTCATCAACATCTCATATAAGAAGACAAATAGAGAGAGGAGAAACGGATCAAGTTAGAGAGGTTTCTAGGACCCATCCTCTCTTTTTTTTTTTAAAAAAAAAGAATAATTAAGTTTAGAATTATATTATTTTTTAAGTTTGGAATTATATTTATTATTCATATATATATAAACTCTTTAGTCTTCTTAGCAATAAAAAAGAAAATTATTTCTCCAAAAAAATATTTTAATATATATATATATTCCACTTGATGCTCAAAAAAGTATATATGTTCTACTTCATGTATCTAAAAACTCTTTAATCTTCTTAGCCATAAAAAAAGAAAATTATTTCTCCAAATAAAAATATTTTAATAATTATTGTGTAATATATCACAGAGATGCAGACATGGAATAGCATGATGTATCCATGATTTCTTTATTTATTCCAAGCAATCTTTATGGATGAAACCCTCATATCAAACGAAGCCCAAAGATAATATACAAATCAATCGCTTGTTCCCCACCACCCATGCGGGCCGATGCTTTTAAAGGCTCAAATAATATGAGAGCCATAAAGGCCCATTAGAAAAGTGTCGACTGTTCTCGCTGCCAGAAAGCCCACAGATAAACAGAGTAAAAACTAAAAACTCTAGTAACGGTTAAAAATCAAAACCCGGGAATAGAAGAAGAAGAAATGATAAATGTGAAGACAAAAAGAAATGGTTTCACATTTGAATATATTTTAATCAGCTCGATATTGATGTTGTTTATTTACACACGTGTTCGGTTTCTCTTGATTTTTTTTAATCAGTTTTTCACGGGTGTTGAAAATCAATTTTAGCGGTAAAAGAAGAGAATTGAGATTACCGGCGTAGCGTAACAAAGATAGAAACGTAACCGTACGTCGACGATGAACCCACAAGGGCATCCCGAACCTGATTCCGAACCTCCGACAATACCTTCGAGTCCTCGGACTCCGAAGATGAAGGTTAGTTCCAAATTGAATAGATGGTCCAGGGGCCGTGCTTTACGTTCCGGTGGTGTTAAAATGGACCGTCCGACTCATCGTACTGATCATAACAACGACGCACCTTGCCGCCAAGTAACGACGGAGGAGGCTGATAGAAAGACGTCAAGTAACGAGTGGGGTGGTGATCATGACGTGGCGGGAAAGTCGATATATATGGTTTCAGACGGGACAGGGTGGACGGCTGAGCACTCCGTTAACGCCGCTTTGGGACAATTCGAAGTTCCATTGGTCAATCGTGGCTTTCCTGTTAACACCCATCTCTTCTCTTGGGTACTATTAACACAAAGTTAATGATTTTTATGAGAGTTCTTGTTATTTGATCTTTAAATATTAATTTGTATGTTTTTTTTTTTTTTTTGGGGGGGATTGGTTAGGTGGAGGATGAGGAGAAGTTATTAGAGATTATCAAGCAGGCGGGGAAACAAAAGGCAATGTGTTTCTACACTTTAGCCAATCCTTCTATGTCCAAATCAGCAAAAGAAGCTTGTGATCTGTTAGGCGTGCTCTCTGTCGATATCTTAGGACCAATCATCCAAGGCATTGCATCTCACTTAGGCGTTTCTCCATCAGGTCTTACCCGTGGAGCGGCCGGTAGGGTCAAGACTCTCAACGATGCATACTTCAAAAGGATCGAAGCCATCGAGTTTACCATTAAGCAAGACGATGGGACTCTACCAGAGAACTTAGGCAAGGCTGATATCATTTTAGTAGGTGTTTCCAGGACTGGAAAGACACCACTGTCTACTTACATTGCTCAGAAAGGTTACAAAGTCGCAAATGTACCGTTTGTGATGGGCGTTGAACCGCCCAAGACGCTTTTTGAGGTTGAACCGAGGAAAGTATTTGGTTTGAAGATTCAACTTGTTGTATTACAAGCGATCAGGAGAACAAGGGCTAAGACGCTAGGGGTCGATACGCAAGGAGAGAACAGATACTCTGGCTTCGATCTTGTTCGGAGAGAACTTGATTTCGCATCAAAGATCTATGCCAAAAACCCTGGATGGGCTGTAATAGGTTATAAACACAAATACACACACAGTATGTATTCTTTCTTCATTCAATATCATTAGTTATTATTATTATTGCAGATGTGACGAATAAAGCGATCGAAGAAACCGCAGCTGTGATTCTACGGCTTTATCACGACGGTAGCGACAACAGTACTTCTGTACCTTGTATCTCTAAACGCTTCTAAGCTCACGAGAATATACACTTTGGTACTATTTTATCAAATCAAACCTAGGCGGCTGTATTTTTTTTTACTCAAAATTTGTATATTTCTTAAAACATTTTCATGAAAACAATCAACTAATGTAGAGGGTGAATAAAAAAGTAATAATTATGGATTTACTCTGAATTTGCTTTAGGTTATACCCAATAAATTTTGGCATGTGATTTACCATTTGTAGCAGAATATGACACTATTTATGTATAACAACAAGGATAAGTATCATCAGCATTTAGTTGAAAGTTTTTTTTATAAACTAAATAAGTTGAAAGGTTGAACACACAACCTGGATATGTTATAGCAAAGTTGACACAAGTTTTTGTATTCATTCAGGAATTTTTCTAGAGCTCTGTTTTGCCATCTAGTACGTTGATTAAGTAAACTATTTCTATTTGATTTATGAAATTTTATATATGATTGCTAGTTAATTCGTCCACATGATTAATAGGATATTAGTACATGACGCCGCCTAACGAAGGTTAAAACGTAGCGGTCAAATGATTGGAGGAACATGCAGATAAAACATTGAGAACCTATAATGCATTGATATATATGCATGTGGGATCAAATAATTGTTGGCGAGATAACGTCTAAATATTATACGTGTATACTTAATTGTTTGCGATAACATCCAAGAATTTTAAAGTTCATTAACAAAGATTATATATACAATTACATTTAATTAAATACTTCCAAGTGTCTGTATAGTGCCGTCCCCAGCTAAATGGATTATACAGTATATGTTTACATCGTGCGTCTCCTCGTCGCTAGTTTTTTTTTTTTTTTGAAACACCTCGTCGCTAGTTAACATACTAGAGTATTAGTTAGGTAATTAGTTAGACTTAATAAAAAAGCTGACATAATCAACTTGTGTTGATTCACAATTATCGTTAGGATAGACATTTAACAGCTTGTAACTGGTACGACTGAGAGTAAAGAATTGAGTTCATGAGTTTTTTTTTTCTTTCAAATTCTTGGTTTACCAACCAAAACCAGGTTTGGATACAAATTGATCAAACATGTGTTTGAGGGCTGACAAGAATTGTTTGGGGGCATTTTTACAAATAATCAAATAAATTGAGATGGTGCAAACAACTCTTAAATCACTCAAACTCCAATCACCTCAGATTCAAAGAGCTTTGCTGTTTTTATTTTATTTTATGAGGTCAATTTCTTTTCTTCTGATTTAGCAAATGTCAAGCCGGCCCTGTTACTATAACATACGTTAACTCTTAAATTATTCTTTTTAGTAAAGTGAATATACATGAATCGTAGCTTCTTAAAATTTATTCTAGCATATCCGATCTGTCTTTAATTAAAAATTTAGAAAAACTATTATAGCATGATTTTAATGGAAAGGCATAATACTTCATGTTCTATATGGTTCTTTTTGCTATGTCTATTTATGTTTACAAATATATTTTCATATTTTCTCTTATAAGTTGGAAGTTTTCAATTAGGTCAGCATATTATTATTTATTACTATATATTTTCGTTCTGTGATATATTAATTTATTAGACATAATTTTAACTACACTCGAGCTATGGATTACAAACGAAATTTACAATATGTAAACCCAATTTGTGTTTGTTGGGATTAAAAAAAAATTAGGCAACCATTTGTTTATGGTGGCAGTATACATCAAGCATATACGTAACAGAAACATAAGTATTATATATGCAGACATGCATAACAAATACTAGTATTACACACAACGAATAGTACGACTTTTGTCAATTTGCCTTTTTATTTCTACAAACAATGATTGATCATAGAACAACAAAAATACAACAAGCATTCCACCGCAGACCGATGATAGTCAACTACATTTTGATGTTAATTAATAGCAATGTTCTAACCACAAACTCTTTTAGTATTCCAGTTTCAGCTTAGAATACTTACAAAATTGACTATAAATAACTCCATTAATCTTCATCAACAATCCATCATCAATCGAGCAAAAAGCAAAGCTAAGAGCTAGTAGCTAAATAGATTTTTTTTTTAAAAAAAATGGCTGCGTCTAAGCGACTAGTAGTCTCTTGCTTTTTGCTAGTGTTGTTGCTAGCAGAAGCCAATGCAAAAGGCTTGAAAGTAGGCTTCTATAGCAAAACATGCCCACATGCCGAGGGTATTGTTAAAAAAGTCGTGTCTGCTGCGATGAAAAAAGCGCCTACCCTTGGTGCTCCTTTGCTTAGAATGTTCTTCCACGACTGCTTCGTTCGGGTATGTTTCTAGATGAGTCATGGCTTTTCTATACTTCATATTATGTCGCACTTTCTTTCTGAATACACAATGTGAGATATGGGGATCATCTAATGAGTGAATCATAATCAATATATAGGGATGTGACGGATCAGTTTTGTTAGACTCATCGAACAATCAAGGTGAGAAGGATGCGGTTCCTAACCTAAGCCTTCGAGGGTTTGGCATCATAGACGATTCCAAAGCGGCTCTAGAAAAAGTGTGCCCTGGCATAGTCTCTTGCTCTGATATCTTAGCCCTTGTCGCTAGGGACGCAATGGTTGAAGTAAGTAATCTTCACAATTTCACACAAAAAGTTACATGATGAGTTCATATATATATATATGTATAAATATATACGTTGACTTTAGCTGGAAGGACCAACGTGGGAAGTTGAAACGGGAAGAAGAGACGGTAGGGTTTCTAATATCAACGAGGTCAACTTGCCATCACCTTTTGATAACATCACCAAGCTTATCACGGACTTTCGCACAAAGGGACTCAACGAGAAAGATCTAGTCCTTCTTTCAGGTACCGTACCCCGACAAAGTCAATGATACTTAAGCTTCGATGAACAATTAGTGAATATGGAGAATAAACTATTGGTTTTTGTTTTTGTTTTTGTTTGTAAAGGTGGACACACTATTGGAATGGGACATTGTCCTCTAATGTCAAACCGTCTTTACAACTTCACGGGAAAAGGAGACAGCGACCCAAGTTTGGACAAAGAGTACGCCGACAACCTAAGGAAGAAATGCAAGCCAACCGATACCACGACGGCTCTAGAGATGGATCCAGGAAGTTTCAAGACATTCGACGTCAGCTACTTCAACTTAGTGGCAAAGAGAAGAGGGCTTTTCCAGTCCGATGCTGCTCTTTTGGACAACGCAAAGACTAGGGCTTACGTGTTCCAGCAGGCACTTGGGTCTACCTTCTTCCATGACTTTGGTGTCTCTATGGTTAAAATGGGTCGGATCGGTGTTCTTACGGGTCGTGCCGGGGAAATCCGTAAGATGTGTCGTGTTCCTAAATAAGGGATTATAGAAATGAAACCATCTTACGCCCGACTTTAATTCTTATGCTCTGCTTGCTTCTACTTTCATTAAAACGTGTGATTTGTGTTTCTTGGGAATAAACTGTATTTTTATTATTTAATCTTTCAAACAACTATATAAGCCAATGTATTTTCCTTGAAAGTATATTTAAGAAATGAGTTAATAGTATATGACAGGTTGTTAAAATGAATCATATATATATCAGGTATGATGTCATCGTTGCATTATTTGTTAGGTGGTATTCCTTCCTTGAAGAACCTCCCATGCATACTCGCATTCGTCCACATCTTTTAGCCACATAAAAAACTCATGTTATTTGTTAGATTATTTCTATGGTATTTATTTATTTCAAAATAAAAATGAAAGTAGTCAGACTCTTGATAACTGTAAATTTGGACGGCTGAGATTGCTTGGGGTGCAGGGAAATCTCGAGGAATAAAAGTATGTGGCGTAGATCATCTGCCTAATCCAACGCTTTTAAAGAAAACTAATAAATAAAATATATATAATTTGGGCTCGTGAATCACGCGATGGTATTAGAGTTTTGGTTATCGCTTTGTGTCCCCATTTGGGCAAAATATTTGCTCTTACACGACTCTGTTCTTGTTTGATTAACTCTCCTCTTACTACTCATAAAGCTCTCGTCTTTCTCTCTACTCTCTGTCGGAAGAGTTTGTGTGATCTCCTCATCATTCAAAATAAAACTTTTTCAGTGAGGCAATTCGTCGAACGAGTGAATGGCATCAGTTGCTGACAGCACTTTCCCTCTTCTGTGTCAAATCAAGAGTCAGCCTCGCGTCACTTCCTCTTCGCTGAGGAACTCGAGTCTTGTCCGGCTTTCTTCTCCTGATTTCGCTTCTGGATCGCTGTCATTTCGCCGCCGGAGCTTCGTCCTCGGACATCGATGGAAGTTTGCGAGGTGCGTTGAAGCTACGGGCCCAGATTCTTCTCAATCTGCGAGTGGAGATGATGAGCAGGAAGATGCGCTTCAAGCTACCATCGATAAGAGCAAGAAGGTTCTTGATATGCAAAGAAACCTTCTTCACCAGGTAGGTAGATCCATCCTTGAAATTAGCACTGAGCTTGATGGAACTTCATTGTCAAAGTCTGTTTCTTTTTTCATATTTTTGAACCCTTTTGGCAATTATTTAATGTGAGAATTAGGTCGATGAATTGCTTTGTAAATATAGAAAAAATCCATGTTTTTACACTATGATCATTAGCGAGAGATTGTTATGAAAATATGGTGATTGTGCAAGGATCTTTGTTAACATGATTCTTAACTCTGCTTTGGAGGCTGCTCTTGAGTAGTTTTAGGCTTGGAAGTATTGAGTTGTTCTCTGACATCTGCGTTTAAGATTCTTTCACTTCATCTATCCTGTTACTCTCCAGATTGCTGAAAGGAGGAAGCTGGTCTCATCTATAAAACAGAGCACTCCTAACTTGGATGATGGAAAACCTTCTGCTAAAGAAGATGCAACTAAGATAGATAAGATGGATGGAGACGGGAACGGTAGTGTTAGCTCAAGCAGCTATGGCAAGTCATCACTTAACCATGAACCAGAAGCTAAGACTTTACCTCTCACTACCACTCCCCTAAAGAGCAGCAAACAAAGCTCACTGTCTGCAAAATCTTCTTCCCCGGTAACCTCTCCTGATAAGGAGAAACCATCCGGTGTTCCCAATAATGGGAAACCTTGGTCTAGCGTAGTAGCCTCCAGTGTAGATCCTCCTTATAAACCATCTTCTACAGTAACCTCTTCGAAGAAAACTTATGATCCTGAAATTTCCCCTGGCAATCCGAGTAAATCTCCCGCTGGTGCATTTTGGTCAGACCCACTACCGTCTTACCTGACTAAAACACCAAGTATAAAGACAGAGGAGTACTTGGAAACAAAAGAGGAAAAAACATATGAAGAAGCCAGTAGTTATACTAATGAACCTTCGAAAGACGAAGAGAAGCCGCCTCCACTGGCTGGAGTAAATGTCATGAATGTGATACTGGTAGCAGCAGAGTGTGCTCCATTTTCCAAAACAGGTAATTATTACTGTCTTTGATCAATTGTACGGTTTTATATTGCTCGTACATAAGTAAGCTTCGCTTGGAGTACACATGCTGAAGACTATGTGAAATTATATAGGTGGCCTTGGAGATGTAGCTGGCGCTTTGCCAAAGGCTTTGGCTCGGCGTGGACATCGGGTTATGGTAATATTTATCAAAAAGTGCTATTTCGTGTCATATAAGCTCTCTGATTGGTTATGGACATTTTTTTGTTAGGTTGTGGTTCCTCGGTATGCAGAGTATGAGGAAGCCAAGGATGTAGGGGTACGGAAGAGATATAAGGTGGCCGGGCAGGTATAGCAGCTATTAATGTATCAACATTATAATTTTCTTTCTTGTTCATTTATAGTTCATTGACAAACACATTTGAGGTAGAGAAAATTTCACATGGTGTACACTCTACTGCAGGATATGGAAGTAATGTACTTCCATGCATATATTGATGGTGTGGATTTTGTTTTCATCGATAGTCCTGTGTTTCGGCATCTGAGTAGTAATATTTACGGTGGAAATCGACTCGTAAGATTATAATATTTTCCCTGTTATTTACATATAAAATCAGTATCGTCCTATATGGACATGAACTAAGTTTGGGTTTTGTGAATCCAGGATATCTTAAAGCGGATGGTTTTGTTTTGCAAGGCCGCTGTTGAGGTAAACCTTTACTCCAGTAAATCGATATATTTTGTTTTCTTCTTAGACCAACCAAGTTCGGATTCTGGGGAATGGTGGCAGGTTCCTTGGTATGTTCCTTGTGGAGGTGTTTGCTATGGAGATGGAAATTTGGCTTTTATAGCAAATGATTGGCACACTGCTTTGCTACCTGTCTACCTGAAAGCCTATTACCGAGATCACGGTTTAATGAAATACACACGATCTGTTCTTGTAATCCATAACATTGCTCACCAGGTTAGTATGCCTATATTTACTTATTCTTATATCTAGAGATTTATGCATAACCTACTCTGGTGGTAAATTAGGGTCGAGGACCGGTAGATGATTTCTCATACGTGGATTTACCGGGCCATTACTTGGATAGCTTCAAGTTGTATGACCCTGTGGGAGGTGAGCACTTCAACATTTTTGCGGCTGGTCTTAAGGCTGCGGATAGAGTTCTCACTGTTAGCCATGGATATTCCTGGGAGGTTAAGACCTTAGAAGGAGGTTGGGGTCTCCATAACATCATAAATGAAAATGACTGGAAATTTAGAGGAATTGTCAACGGTATCGACACAAAAGAATGGAACCCGAAGTTTGATATTCACTTGCACTCTGACGATTATACAAACTATTCCTTGGAGACTCTTCACGTTGGTAAACCTCAATGTAAAGCTGCATTACAGAAAGAGCTCGGTTTACCTGTCCGACCTGACGTTCCGCTGATCGGTTTTATTGGAAGATTGGATCACCAGAAAGGTGTTGATTTGATAGCTGAGGCGGTTCCATGGATGATGAGTCAGGATGTTCAGCTGGTTATGCTAGGCACAGGGAGACCGGATCTTGAAGAAGTCCTCAGACAAATGGAGCACCAATACAGGGATAAAGCACGGGGATGGGTTGGTTTCTCGGTTAAAACAGCTCACAGGATAACAGCTGGGGCAGACATTTTGCTGATGCCTTCAAGATTCGAACCGTGCGGTCTAAACCAGCTTTATGCAATGAACTATGGAACAATTCCGGTGGTCCATGCCGTAGGAGGATTGAGGGATACGGTTCAACAGTTTGACCCGTATAGCGAAACTGGTCTTGGATGGACATTTGATAGCGCGGAAGCAGGTAAGCTGATTCATGCTTTAGGAAACTGTTTGTTGACATATAGAGAGTATAAGGAGAGTTGGGAAGGGCTTCAGAGGAGAGGGATGACACAAGATTTGAGTTGGGACAATGCTGCAGATAAGTATGAAGAAGTTCTCGTTGCTGCTAAGTATCAATGGTGAGGTTAATAAAAGTTATTTTACTTTGACTGTCTATAAAGGAATCTGTCTTTGAAATTGTTAAGAAGCATAGTTTTGTAGATTTTGTGAAAAAAATACATTGGAACTTGGCAAATTATCATGCTTTGTAAGCTCCTTGTGGTAAAAAGATCAAGCTATTGTAGTCTCTTGATCTCTCTCTAAGGTGATTCTAAAGTGATAGACTTGGCAAAGCAGAACAATAGTTACAAATTGCAATAAAAGAGTACTTTATGAATTCAAAAAGATGGGAACAAAGCAGGAATTTTTGCTACCACGGAAATCAATGTTGTTGAGCTAGTGTTGACACCATTTGAGGTGAGATGATCAGACCAAAGACATTTGCTACTGTCAGATCCACAAGTCCATTCCTTTCAAATCTACATTGACCATAAAGTTGTCCAAGGTGTGTAACTCTGCAGATTCCTCAAACAAATCAAGAAACCCAAAACAGTGATATCCAGGAATTCAGTAGTTAAAAGAACGAGATCTCCAAGTTCGAAGCTCATGACTTCTCAAGCTCCATAACAACAACACAACATCAAAATAACATGGAACGGTAACAGGCGCACAAACACACACATGATGCTCGTCATTGTCAGTAACAGACTAACAGCTCTTTTGCTAACCTGCATAAACGTTCCAACCTTCATGATTGAAAACACAACCAAGTCTACCAAAAACAAACACCAGTGACTAATTCCCATATAGGGCTCGATCCAAAACGCGAAACTTAGCACAAAGCAGAGATGATAACCAAAATGTTCTTTCACTATAACAAGTTTCCACATTATCCTTACAATGCTTATTCCCATTGTACCTTATTTTTAAACACATAGATTAACATATATATATATAAGTTCTTGTAAAAGAAGTTTTTGTGAGAAACAAAAGAAAAGTATAAACGATCCCCATCTCATTTTCTCCTCTTTCACTTCTTGATCTTACGCTGCTGTTTCTTTGGCCCTGAAACCACTAATCTCCTAACAGAACAACCACACCTGGCTCTGAAGACCAGCACGGCACGACCATTAGGAGGTGCCATCTTCTTCAGCTCGGCTTCCAATTCACGGTGATGGACACGAGGCAACTCAAACATCCTATTTTTCCCATTGCTGTTGGAGCTCTTGATGGACTCCTCGGTCTCAATCTGAATATCAAACTCAACAGCTTTCCTAAGGCCTTTGCAATTGGGTTTACCACATCTGTGCATAGTACACAAGAGAATGACAAGCCAAGTGGAGATGGCAGCGCAGAAGACACTAAGAGCTAAGGATCCGTAGACAATAGGGTTGTGCAGAATCTCTTGTTTGACCAAAACAGAGATATCTGAAAAGATGTGGATGGATGTGAGGGTGATGAGCTTGAGGTAAGGGAAGAACAAGAAACCGCAGGCAGTGATGACAGCGATGAGGATGAAGAGGTCAATAGCAGCAAAGTGAGAGCCTTGGCAGACAGGGAAGTTGGAACAGGTAGGTGATGTGGCGTTAAGTCTACGGGTGGTTCTAGAAGAGTTGGGCATAGCTTGGTCGACGGGATTGCAGACCGAGATTGAGCTATGCAAATATACCATCGAAGGAGCCCCAATCTAAAAGCTTTGATCTTTCGTCACTAGAATCCAATCGAACTTAGGAGGAATGGATTGGATCAAACCGATAATCGATCGATCCCGGATCAAAGTAAGTTATCGAATTGAAAATGGATATATATAGAGAGAGAGCTGTGTTTGAATCTGATGGATATACCTGATTGAATTGGAATGGTAAACCAAAGAAACCGATACAAAAAAAGAGAGGCACCAGAGAAGAATCGATTCGAAAGAGAGTCACCAGAGAAGAGAAGGAAGGGTTATTGAGTCCTCAGGCAGGAATCACAATCATCGTCATCGTCGTCGTCATGATTTCAACTTGATGAATCTGAATGGAATGGAATGGATTCGTGTGAGAGAGAGAGAGAGAGAGGCCAACAAGTGACACGCGTTTAGATAACTCCTTTTAAAATGACGTCGTATTGTGTTTTATTTTATGAACGTCATTACTCAATTGTTTTAAAAACCCTAAAAAGTGCGCAGCCTCTAAAACCCTAGAAAGAAGTGTTGTTGAGTTGATTCAACAATGGGTTCCAAGGGCGGATCCGGTGGAAAAGAGATGATTACGGATACGAGGTTTTCCAATGCTCACACTGACCCCAGATTCCGTAGGCTACCCAGGCGTGAATCCAAAGTCACTATAGACTCTCGTTTCAAAGGTGTCCTCTCCGATAAGGCTTCTGCTCCGGTCGATAAGCGTGGGAAGCGTAGAAGACGAGGAACTGCCAAGGATTCTCTCAAAGAGTATTATCGCATCGAAGAAGATGACAAGAAGAAGCAAAACAGGAAGGATGAGGATGAGAGCGAGGGTGAAGAAGAATTGATGGCTTTGGAAGCTGAGGCCAGCCGGAGGAAATCCGAACAATCTAGAGAGCAAGTATCTGAAGAAGAGAGTGAGATTCCTTTGAAATTAGCTTCTTCGGATGAAGAATCCGATGAGAGCGCGGAGTCTGACAGCGAGGAGCTATCCGAAGAGATAGAAGAGGAGGATACTGACGAGGACGATGAAGCTATGTATGAGGAAGATGGACCCGAAGTTGCCGTAAGTACATGATCCATATATGCATTTGGCTATATGAACTATCATTCAAGTTTTGGTTTTATGTTTTGTAGGAAGAGGAGATAGCCAGTATCGAGAAAGAAACTCACAGACTCGCTATTGTCAACATGGACTGGAGATATGTCTCTGTATGTTCTTCTCTATCTATTGTTTCAATATTAGCTTCTCTCTCTCTTTTTTTTGTGCTATCTGATTGGGAATGAATACTCAAAGGTTTTAGCTTTTTGTTCAGTAGACAGAGCTTGTCCTTGTGTTGTATGTGTTTAGTAGTATTTGTTCTTATGGCTGCTATCTTATTTGTTACTTAGGCCAAAGACTTGTACGTTGTTTTCAATTCGTTTCTGCCGAAAGATGGTCGTCTTTTGTCACTTGCCGTCTATCCATCAGAGTTTGGACTTGAGCGAATGAAAGAGGAGGAAATCCATGGCCCCGCAATTGGTGGAGACAAGAAGAATGAAGTTAACAGTGATGATGATGAAGAAGAAGAAGAAGAAGAAGAAGATGAGGACGTCATCAATGAGAGACTTCGTGATTACGAAAAAAGCAGATTGAAGTAAGTTGAAAACCCACCTATGTGTTCAAGGAGATATATTATTAAAATTCACAGTCGCTAATCATCTGTTTCAGGTACTATTTTGCTGTTGCCGAATGTGATTCGAGTGCCACAGCTGATTACTTGTACAAGTCATGTGATGGAATCGAGTTTGAGAGATCCTCTAACAAGCTCGACTTAAGATTTATTCCCGATTCCATGGAATTCAAACATCCGCCTCGTGATATTGCCACGGAGGTGCATTGCTGCTCTATTTTCTGTTAAATCTGATGATCTTGTTGCTTTCATGGTGATCTGAAAGTTATAAAAAAAAAATTACAGGCACCTGCTACTTATCAAGGTTTAGATTTTCAAAGCCAAGCACTGCAGATGAGTAGGGTTAATGTTTCTTGGGATGAAGATGAGCCGCACCGTGTGAAGACCTTAAACCAGAGATTTAACCCTGATCAGGTCTGTATGCTTATTTCTTCAAAAATCAGCCTTAGAAGCATATATTTTGTGTTCTGATGAATTTTCACAAATCATAGTTGGCAGAACTTGAGCTGAAGGAGTTTTTAGCTTCTGATGAGAGTGAATCTGAATCTGATGACTGTGATGAGGAAAAAAGAAAAGATAAGTACCGAGCTTTAATGGAATTCGGAGATGTTGATTCTGATAAAGACGAGGATGAGGAGAATGACCAGGATATGGAAGTAGAATTCAATACCGGTTTAGAAGATCTGAGTAATAAATTTCGTGAAAAGAAAGAAGAGAAGTCAGAAACGGTCTGGGATGCACAACTAAGGAAGATGCGGGAGAAGAAGAGAGCTAGGAGGATGCAAAAGAAGGAGGATGATGATTCTTCAGATGATGATGATGACGACGACTATAACATTGATGATCATAAGAAGAAGAAGAAGAAGATGATGAACAAGAATAAGAAGGGTTTAGAGGAGAAGTTAGCAGCGGACGAAAGAAGCATAGCAGAGCTGGAGTTGATAGTAGCTGATGAGAATGGAGGAGATGGTAAAGGTCTAAAAGGATATAATATAAAAGGGAAAGGCAAAAAGAGAAGTAAAGAGATGGCAGAAGAAAAGATACCTTCAGCTGATCCAGACGATTCAAGATTCTCAGCTGCATTAACGGATCCTAACTATGCTCTAGACCCTACGAATCCACAGTTTAAAAGGTAAGTTGATGCAAAGTTTGAGGTTTTGATGTATTGCGAATTGTGAAGTTGTTTTTTTCATAAAGTTGTGGGGGGTTTGTTTGATACTTGTTGGCAGGAGTGCGACTTATGTTAAGCAATTAACTCAGAAGCAAAAGGAAGATCCAAGAAGCCAAGAGCAAGTGAAAGATGTGGTGTCGACAAAAGAGGGCACGGGGGGATCTTCTAAGAAAAGGAGCTTTGCTGAGTCAGCTACTGTCAAGTCGTTGAAGCTCAAGATGCAGCAGAAGGGTTCGGAGAAGAAGAAGAAGAAAGAAGGGACTTCCGACTTGGCTCAGCGGGTGAAGAAGAAAGCCAAAGCTTTATCAAATCAGTAATAATTGTCTTTATTTCTCTTTTTGATTATGAATTCAGTGCGCACTCATATTTTTGAAATGTTAACAATTTCAGTTTTGATTTAGCATTTAAATCGGATATTTTATCATTCTCCTATGTCGAGAATCAAACTGGTTCATTGTGTATCAAAAATGTGGTTTTAAGTATCTCTAAAAGTGATGTAAATCAGTTTCTATCAGAGTTGCTTTAAACCTTGAATATGAAATGCTTGCTCTTGTCGGGACCAGTAGCAACTGGTTGTAAGTACTTCATTTTCTATTCAATGAACTCACATAACATTTGAAAATAGCACACGCAACACTAAACGGTTCTTGCAGGGGCATCAGTTATTAATCTCTTTCCCAAATCTCAAGAAAGCCACTGATCTTTTGTAACTTTACATTGAGATCAGTATGACGAGAGAGTATGTTAGTCGAAGCTTACAGTAGTCACCGTCGTCATATATGCAGTGTCCTTCAAGTGCTTCATTCGCTATTCCCGCCGTTGCTATATCTACAGAGAGTGATCAAACAACCATGACGGTAGTATCCATAATAAGCTAATTTGAAAGATAACCGAAAGAAGTGTAGGGTTCATTAAGGGGTTTGGACCGGATCACAATCATATCATCAAGGTACATGTACCAGTATATTGAATTAAGGCTTGTCTTGAACCATTCTTCTCAAATATGGGACAGTCCCATACGCCGAAAATACAGTAATAATTTTGACAGATTTTAAAGTATGCAGAGAAACAGATACGTGCATACTACTGTTGTTCCTCACCGTGTGAAGAACATCCACGGTTACAGCATACTGCAGATTCTCAATCAAAGCAAGCAGGACATTGCTCTGAGTTTCTACCTTCTTCCCATCAGCACCCAACGCAGGCTGAATCCAGTGATGTCAAGACGATGATCAGTAATATAAACATAACACAGTCAATGTAAGAAAGGTCAAAGGTCGTGGAGAAAGATTAGAGAAAAAGAGGTGGCAAGGGCCTTTGAAGGAATATTTTACCTGCATACATTGCGGTGCGTATGATTCACTGGAAAGTATGGATTTGTGTAATCCCTGAGTCGTACGTATGTTGACTCGATCAACAAGAGCACTAGGTTTCTGTCGACGATGGGTGACGTTAAAATTCAACCGAAAACAAACGTTCCATCCACAATTGTTTGTCCGATGTTGTCCTCTGCTAATTACACGGTATGGGCGAAGAGGATGAAGGTGCTGCTAAAGGTCCACAAGGTGTGGGAAACAATCGATCCTGGTTCAACTAATGAAGAAAAGAATGATCTTGCAACGGCGCTTCTGTTTCAGTCAGTACCTGAGAATTTTATTCTACAGGCCGGAGAAGATGACTCCCCTAAAGAAATTTGGGAAGCTATCGCGTCTAGAAACATTGGTGCCGATCGTGTAAAAGAAGCACGCTTACAGACTCTAATGAACGAGTTCGAACGCTTAAGAATGTTGGATTCGGAATCTGTCGATAGCTTCTCGGGGAAGCTAACTGAGATTGCCGCAAAGTCAGCCTAGGTCAAGCCACCGAGCAAGGTTGCAACGTCAGAATGAAAAACGACTATTTGACCTTAAGAGATCCCAATGGGAGGTTACTGATAAAAGTGAAAAGAGCTCCTAACCGACTATACAAGATCTCTCTTAAAGTAGGTAAAGCAGCATGTTTCCTTGCAAAAGTGGAAGAAGAAGCCTGGAAATGGCATGCTAGACTTGGGCATATTAGCTTCAAAACCATAAGAACGATGGCAACTCAAGACATGGTCCGTGGGCTTCCAAATATCGAAGAAGAAAAGGAGATTTGTGAATCATGCTTGGTCGGAAAGCAAACCCGACACACCTTTCCAAAGGCAACAAGCTACAGATCATCACAAGCTTTGGAGCTTCTACATGCAGACCTTTGTGGTCCCATCTCACCATCAACGCCTTCATGCAACAAATATATTTTTGTTATAATCGATGATTGTACCAGATATATGTGGTCTATTCTGTTAAAGAATAAAAGTGAGGCGTATGAGAAGTTTAAAGAGTTCAAGAAACTTGTCGAGAAGGACATCAACAAAGAAATTCAGACACTTCGAACGGATAGAGGTGGAGAGTTTACATCAAGAGAGTTTCAAGATTTCTGTAGCAAAAGTGGTATTAGACGCCATCTCACTGCGCCGTACACACCGCAACAGAACGGTGTGGTTGAAAGGAGGAATCGCACTTTGATGGAGATGTCTCGTAGTCTCCTAAAGGCAATGAATGTCCCAAATTATATGTGGGGTGAGGCTGTACGTCACGCCACTTATTTGATCAACCGTGTTCCTACAAGGGCATTAAAGAATCAGACTCCATATGAGAGTCTAAGAGGGAGAAAGCCGAGCATCAGTCACTTAAGGGTTTTTGGTTGCCTTGCTCACGCAAAGATAGATTCTGCACACTTGAAGAAACTCGATGATCGTTCAATCACACTAGTACATCTCGGTATAGAACCAGGATCCAAGGCTTACAGATTATATAATCCCACTACAAGACATATAATTGTGAGCCGCGATGTGGTATTTAACGAGAAAGAGTGTTGGAATTGGAAGGGAGATGATGAAAAGAAAACAAGTGAGCCTGAAATGTTTCAACTATCTTGGGGAACGACGATGGATGAAGGTAATGGTCCTTTTACTGTTGTACCACTACAAGAACAAGTTACAGTCGCAAGCGAGGAAGCCACCAATGAAGACGATGATCACATGACGGAAGAAACAGAGGAAACTGAAACAGAGCATCCTGAGCCTAGAAGATCAACACGTCAAACCTCTCGGCCAGCCTACCTAGATGATTACCTTCTTTTGGCTAATCTTGAGTGTGAGATTCTTCTTCTATCACTCAACGATGAGCCGGTTAACTACCAGGAAGCGAGTAAGAGTAGACGATGGAAGGTAGCATGCTCCGACGAGATTGACTCGATCAACAAGAATGAAACCTGGGTCTTAGTCGATAAACCACCTGGAGTAAAGGTTATAGGTCTTCGATGGGTTTTTAAGATTAAGCGTGATGCTGATGGCAAAATAATCAAGTTTAAAGCAAGATTAGTGGCCAAAGGTTACGTTCAAGAACTTGGGATCGACTTTGACGAAGTATTCGCACCCGTAGCTCGCATAGAAACAATCAGACTTCTAATTGGCTTAGCAGCTACTAGTGGTTGGGAAATTCACCATCTCGATGTCAAAACTGCTTTTCTTCACGGAGAACTCAACGAAGATGTATACGTCACACAACCTGAAGGCTTTGAAAAGAAGGGAGAAGAGCACAAAGTTTTCAAACTCTCTAAGGCATTATACGGACTTCGACAAGCTCCAAGGGCTTGGAACACAAAGTTAGATCAGATTCTGAAAGGCCTAAAGTTCGTTAAGTGCTCTAAAGAAAGCTTGGTTTACCGGAAAGAAGAAGGCAAAAAGCTTCTAATAGTGGCTATCTATGTTGACGACCTGTTTGTAACAGGAAACACACTCAACTCGATCATGGAGTTTAAGAAGTCAATGGCAGAGAAGTTTGAGATGTCAGATCTTGGTAAATTAACTTATTACCTCGGCATTGAAGTAAGACAAGGCTGCGATGGGATAGAAATAAAGCAAGAAGCTTATGCACGTCGCATACTTGAAGAAGCAAAGATGGACACCTGCAACTCAACTTCGATACCAATGGAGTTCGGTTTAAAGTTGTCCAAAGGAACAGAGGAGGCAGAAATCGATGCAACTACTTTTAGAAGAAGAATCGGATGTCTGAGGTATTTGTTGCATACAAGACCTGATTTAGCTTTCTCCGTCGGCATTCTCAGCCGTTATATGCATTCCCCTCGTGCATCTCATGGAAACGCGATGAAGCAAGTTCTTAAATACTTGCAAGGGACTATGGGATACGGTCTAAAGTTCAAAAGGAATGGACCACAATCAGTCACCGGCTTCAGCGACAGCAGTCACAATACAGACCTTGATGATGGCAAGAGCACCACCGGACACTTGTTTTGTTTCGGGGAAACTCCTATAACGTGGTGTTCTCAAAAGCAAGAAACTGTGGCTCTCTCCTCCTGTGAAGCCGAGTTTATGGCTGCAACTGAAGCTGCAAAGCAAGCCATTTGGCTTCAAGACTTGATGAGTGAGATTACAGGTAAGAAGATCGCAAAGACACTGATTCGTGTGGACAACAAGTCAGCTATTGCCTTAACCAAGAATCCAGTCTTTCACCGGCGAAGCAAACACATTCATAAAAAGTATCATTTTATACGAGAATGCGTAGAAAGAGGTTTGATCGATGTTGATTATGTCCCTGGAAAGGATCAGCTTGCGGACATACTAACTAAGGCTTTGGCGAGAATTCAGTTCAAGGAAATGAGGGATCGAATTCAAGTCCATAACTTAAGTAAAGAAGATTTGAAGCTTAAGAGAGAGAATGTTGGATAAGCTTCAAATAGGTTACTTATCCAGCAAGTTATTCCAAAGTTAAGATGAATAACTAATTAGTTTAGGATAAAGCTAAGACTCCTAAATCATGTTGTAATAGGATAAAGTTAAGATTTCTATTACCTATATAAAGAGATCTAATGTAAGATGATCTCAAGAAAGAAAAGAAGGATTAATAAAACAAAGCAACAGTTTTATTATACGAAAGTCTTACACAAACATATACGTTCTAGTTCGACTTTAACAGAATCAAACACATGAATCAACTATTTGGCTCATTAAGAATGTGAGCATACTTGGGTATACTTCTTCCATCTAAAGCACTCCTTTCCTTGCCGCTGAAGCAGTATCCACATGAGTCAACTGAACTAGTGCCTGGCAGGTTATGACAACAGATAATAAGTTCAACATCAATTTATTTTCTCCATAAAAGGCAAGACCTTGGAAACAAAAACTCGATGATATCTAACCTGGAAACCAGCAGCTTTTTCAAAAGTAGCAATTTTGTGAACGAATCCAAACCTGGAAAAGCAAAATGTGCATGGTCACAGACAATATGGGGACATCAAAGCTTACAGCTTTGAGCTGTTTCTTGGCCCTACATGAACGAACTGCCAGTTAGATCTCATGTGTTGGCCTTGGTCGGGAGGGTCTCAATAGTCTCCACTGTTTGTGAAGGTACCCATCCATTAATACTGATTTGGTTGTATTATAAACTAGTCTTCTAACACTGTACTAAGTTTGTTGTAATCTCTTTCTTATTTGCGTGGCTAGTTTCTTGCCACAAGTTCTCTCTATTAATCTCATGTGCTTTGCTTGGCCTACTGTGATTAAACAAAAATGAGAGCATTGATGTGGTTCTTCATGCGTGTCACTTGTTGTTCTTTTCCAGAACAAGCACAGTAATGCAAAAGACTTGGAGCATTGATGTGGAAATTTAAGAAACTATGATGGTATTCAATTGGTTATGGTCCAGAAACTGACTTAAAAATCTTTGGCCCCTCTTCTTGGCTCATTGGTGGTTCTTACTTGTCTCTGTTTTTGCATGGGAGGTTGTGCTACGTGGATGGATGTGAGTTTGGCAAGTGGCATCATTATCATCATCTATGGAGCTGAGGGTGCCATAATGAGTAGAAGCTGTTAATATGAATCAGCAAAACAATTAAAAGAGTTGTCCCCATTGCCTTTACATCTTTTGCATCCAATGTGAATTTTTACTAAGAAAAAAAAACCTGTTGCTTTTCTTTTTGTTTTTATTGGTAGAATTCTTGGGCCTATGAGTTTTGTCTTATGGTTTTAAGTCGATGAAGATACTTTCTTCTCTCCCTACAAGCTTGGAGCCCCACCTCAATAAATCCTTTCTTTGCTGCCATGGAACACTATGATACTCTTTCTTTGTTTGTTCTAGTAAAATCTCTTTAATGTCACCGTCACCTCCATAAATCGTCTACCTTTCTTGGCAGCAAAAGTTACCTTTGTCAACCAAGTTTGATCACCTGTAAACTATCCAAACCATGTATGATAAAACCAAAACACTATATATAGTAAAAGATTGCATGATAAACACTTGAGAAATAAGGTATCAATTCTCAGTTAAATCTAGGTTAATCAGTTTCCAGCTAGATTATGAGATAAGTTAGTCAGTTTCCTGCTAGATTGATGAGAAATGTAGTTGCAGAAATCATGTATGATCAAATGTACGGTAAGCTGCATAGTAAATAGTAAATACTGGTTTTTACATCACCAGTAGCTATTTTGTGGTTAAGTTTCTGGATGCTTTTGACCATTCACTGTCTATTTTTTGTTTATCTTTGTGAAAAGAAAAGATCTTCTGATGACTTGACATCAAGAACAGTGTATCAGCTAGTGGGATTTTCATTAAATGGTGAATGAATCACACAAGGAAAGGTTTTTCATCTCCTTTCTTCTTGCTCCCCTCCACTAAAGTGCTTCCACTATTCATTTATAAGTTTAGCAATATCTTCAATAGTTAAAGTGGCCTGTACTATACCGAAGACACTGTAAAAGTTTCAAATCTATTTACTACCATCATCAATCCTCTCTGTCTGATTTGCTTTTCCAGTTATAGTGCCAGCTTCCTCTTCTTCACCGCCATTTAACAGCATTTAGTACTGTGGAGTTTCTAGTAAAAGCAAACTAAAATGTGAAAGGAACAAAACAAATCAATAAAGACGTTTTTGATAAGGAAATGTAACTTATCACGGTAACTAGTTATAGGCTAGCTAAGAGAGAGAAGACGATAGTATCTTTGTAGTTTGTCAAGAAACCATAGCTCATTAGGATACCTGTAATAAGAAACCTAGAGCATACCCTAGTGTAAGACAAAAGTTTCGAGATTAAGTGAGATGAAGTAATAGCGGATGTAAACATGTAGGGATCAGAGACTGACCAAAGTAAACCTTGACGCGAGTGAAAGCTGGCGAAAATAACAAAGGATGTGGTTTAAGATGTCAAAGCTTTTCAAGATCATGAATGGACCAAATACAACTTTGTTTAAGAGTATGTAGAAAAACATTCTTTATCTGTTACGTTAGAGGGTCATCAAAGTGAGAGCTATGGGGATAGATGTTGACCTGAAAACTTACTCCTGGTTGTTCTGAAATTAACCGTTTTACCTTGGTGTAAGAATCATTTGGAACTCTGTTGAGTCTTTAAAAGGAAATCAAGGTGTTTGAACCACAAAGGTAATAATTTTAAATAGGCCCCATCTAAATTGAATGCCAATCCATGTCAAAGACCAGGAAAAGGGGCACTTACAGAACCTAAACAGAGACATCTTCTGTTGTGTCTCTCCCCTCTTATAAATCAGAGCCAAGCCAAGAGAGCAGATGTTGTGGATTATCATGTTCTTGTAATGACTAGTACTATCTACATACATTACATTATTGAAGATATTTTCTTCAGTAGGTTAGCCTAGTAATGGGTAGGTCGCCGTGTTGTGATAAGGATGGTTTAAAGAAAGGGCCATGGACACCAGAAGAGGATCAGAAACTTTTGGCTTACATTGAAGAACATGGCCATGGAAGCTGGCGCTCTTTGCCTGAGAAAGCCGGTAACTTCAACATCTCCTGCTCTTGCCTCTTCCCCAAACCACACACATTTTATTTCTTTTCTTCTTCTTAATCATCATCTATCTCTATTCAAATCTTCTTTGAACTACATATAGGTCTCCAAAGATGTGGAAAGAGTTGCAGACTCAGATGGACTAATTACCTAAGACCTGACATCAAGAGAGGCCAGTTCACTGTACAAGAAGAACAAACTATCATTCAACTCCACGCTCTCCTCGGAAACAGGTGAGACTCAATCACCAAAGAGTTGATGTTTTTGCCATTTCTGATGTGATCCTCTTGATTTCCTCATAGATGGTCAGCGATTGCAACTCACTTAGCAAAAAGGACAGATAACGAGATCAAGAACTACTGGAACACACACTTGAAGAAACGTCTAGTTAAAATGGGGATAGATCCAGTGACTCACAAGCACAAAAACGAGACTCTCTTGTCTTCCACATGCCAGTCCAAGAACTTAGCCACGCTTAGCCACATGGCTCAATGGGAAAGTGCTCGGCTCGAAGCAGAAGCAAGGCTAGCTAGAGAATCAAAGCTTCTCCATTTACAGCATGACCAAAACAACAAAGCAGCTCCTAATCATTGCTTGACTCACAAGGCAGCAACAAATTGGACAAAACCAAACCAAGGTAAGAAGAGATATTGTGATCTTGAAAACTAAATATTTCTTGATGATGTATATATATATAAACAGGAAACGGAGATCAACAGCTTGAGTCCCCGACGTCGACGGTGACATTCTCCGAGAATCTTCCTCCGGTGATCAGTAGAGTCGCCGTGATCTCTTCTTCCACTTCCTCCTCCGAAGTCAAAGATTCCGAACACAACTGGTTGAGGCAAATGAACTGTCCGACAGAAGGATTCACGAGCCTCCTCCTGCTCGGAGATTCAGATGATCGTAGTCTCTCCACCGGTAAGTCTACCGCCGCCGGCGCGGTTGAGGTCAACGAGAGTGAGTATAGCTACTATGAGGATAACAAGAACTACTGGAATAGCATTCTCAACTTGGTTGATTCCTCACCCTCCGATTCATCAACGATGTTCTGATCTAAGGGTCCACAATGATTCCGCCAAATTTTAAAAATTTATGTTGATAGCTTTCAATACTTCTTATTTATTTTATTTTTACAATAATTACATCCTGTTATTGTGATGGAAACTTCATGAAAATGATATTTTGACAATATATATGATATTCCTTTGGTTTTTGCATAATTGAATGATAGTAAATCCATTTACAATCTATATGTAAAATGCTTTTATGTTGGGTATTTTAGAAATTTAGAATTAGTAAAGAATTGATATTTAAAATACATTTTATTTTTTAGCACAAAATACATTTTAGTTTAAAAATTTTCAAAATCCATTCAAATCACTTGTTATTCAAAAAACTTAGTTTTTACAAATTTTCTAAATCTAACTAAATCTAGTGTTATTGGAACATGAATTCTATTCATTTTTACTCATAAGACTAAACTTTCAAAATATGATATGTATCCATAAGATTTTCAAAATATATGTGATAAAAACTAATAATTATTCTTATCAAATATCTATTGAACTTTCAATCTAAATTATATGTCCAAAATTGAGTCTTACAATTTTGAATATATAATTATATTTTATATACTTATATTTGAATATATAATTATATTTATATATTAGTCATACATTAAATTTTATATATTTTCATTTTTGAATATATTATTATATTTCTATATTTTTTATCATTGCTTATTAAAACTACATATCAATGACTAAAAAATACAATACGGTTAAATTTGTTATTATAATAATCATCTTATCTTATTAATATAATTTTGTATGTATCAGTATTATTTTTCTTTTTAACAAAAGAATATGTTTTGAAAAAAAAATCATGATATATAATTTAGAATAATATCAATTATATATTTATTACTTTACAAAAAGAATGATAGAAAAGAGGTAATACAAATTCATAAAAATCTAATAAATCTAAAAAAACTTATGATTAAATTTTATAAGTCAATGCATATGTAGTTTCAAAATCCACATAACTTATAAAATCTATCAACTCTTAAATTCACAAACTCTACACAAATTCTTTTCTCAACAATCCCTTTTAATTATTTTGTTTTATTTTTATGTAAAGAGATATGAATGAAGGGGTGTATTAAAAACAACACGTTGACATGTCGAGTAAAAGAAACAAAATTAAATGTATGGTAGTTTCATGTCACTTTCTTTGTAATAAATAGAAATATAAATTACATAGTAATATATGAATATTCTTACACTCATCACTTATTAAATACACACAAAAAATCATTGTTGTCGATCTTATTTTGTAGATTTGTTTATGGGTAAACGACATATTTTCACACTATAAATATTTTTTAGTAACAGTTCCACACAATATTTTATGTTCATCTCAATTGCAGACATTTTATGTATATGAACATAAATGCATATATTTTAAGTATATGAATCTATTTACCCTCATTTTCAAAGATGTAAACTAAAATAACACAGACGAAAGTTTAGCTTGATTTTGAATTTAAATCGATATCAAACTAATTAAAACACTTGGTGTAGAACTAAAATTAAAAACGACCCAACATCCTATTAAAAAGTTGGGTCGGATTCTATTTGGATATCACGTTAAGTCGGGTTTTAATTTCAGTTTGAAACAAATAAATTTGATTATTTTAACTGGTTTGATATCGATCTTTGAAAATATGGGTAAATAGGTTCATATACTTAGAACATGTGCAATTAAAACGAGCTTGAAGAAATGTGTGAAAAATTACTCTATGATATTTCTAGTATGGAAATAGTAATTTACCCTTTGTTTATCAAGTTAAAGTTTAAGAGACAAGGATTGGTGAAGGTGAACAATAAAAGAAAAGAAGAAGATGGGCGTAATAAGGGTATGAGTATGGGCTTAAGGTATTTCCATTGATTAAGGCCCATAGAAACCCCAGATGCGACCTTTCTAAGTGAAGACGGAGACAAAAAAACAAAGGGAAACACTGTTCTGTAATTACCTACCAATCCAGGCGAATCTGAGATTTTCGGATCGAAACTGAGGTTAGGGTTTTTCGCCGCGGACGAACTGCTTAATAATCTGACCAATGACGCCGCCTCCAGGACTTTACTCCGGTAGCAGCACTCTTGCCCTGGTAACAATCTCTTTCTATCTGATCTGTATCTTTGTCTCCTCTTTGAGTTGTAGAGTTTGGGGTTTTTGAGTCTGTCATCGTCTTTTTTTGTATGGATCAGGTGGCTCGTGCTTCGGCTTTCGGGCTGGGTCTCATCTACGGCAACGTCAAGCTCAAGGCTTTGAAGGTACTTCTCTCTCTCTCTCGAATCACTTTCCGTGAAATGAGAGAATCTGCTGTTCTTGATGTATAAAGGTGGTTTCGATCACTGGGGGCTTTTGAGTTGATGGGAACATGATCGAATCATATAGCTTGACCCTTATATGCTCTGAAAGTTTCGATCTTTTTTTCATTCTGATTAGAGAGACCTGAACTTTGTTTAGGTAATCTAGTTTTGCGAAGCTGCATCTCATATTCCATTTAATGATCATATTCTACTCTATCAACACTCGGATTTTCATATTGTTTAAACTTTGTTTTAATTTGCAATGCAATTTTTTGCCTTTTTGAAGCATAAGTAAATGAGTAGATGATAGATACTTGCAAATAAGTGCATTGTCCTCTGATTATACATGTCAGGCCCCAGATTACTTCCTTATAAAAGCATTCCCAACTTTTTTTGTTAATCTCTGTACATTTGATATTTCAGCCTACAAGATTTGTCTTGTGTATAGCTGTATTGACAAGTGTGTTTATCTTTCTATAATGTGAATTGTCTACTGAGTGATTTATTTACAAATGCATTTACCATATGCAGATAAAGAAGAACTCACAGATTAAGGCTGAAGCCAAGGCTCATCACTAAACCAAACATCTTTCTCTCCCTTCAAACTAAGAAGCCCAGTGATTGTTCTCCACAAATGTAGCTGTTTCTTCTTCTTGAGCTATATCTCCCCTTTCCGGTTTTTCTTTTTTCTTTTTGGCTATCGTTGACGAAGAAGAACAAAAAAAACTTTTGTCTGAAAACAAGCAATCACAATACCATTTTGTTTTAAACCCGATGCTATTATGTTTATGATTTTAACAAGATTGGTTACATAACCAAAGTATTCATAAATGACTTGTTTTACTAGATGGTCTTCCTTCAGGTGCTTACCTAGCTAAGATTACCAAACTGGCAATCATAATTGATACTTGATTTCTTATCTCACTTAATACGTAACTTTAGCATAAGCGTGGCTTGTACAAAATGTGACTCAGAGACCATATAATACACATACTACTATCAACATTAAGCACTATAGAGTTTAGTGGGCCACGTAGTTTTCGGTTAATTCTAGTGTTGGTGCTTTCTTCATTGGATGGATGATAACCTAAAGAATAATTCTGTATGCTTTTCTAATAAAGTAGTACAATATATCATTTCCAAGACAACTTTTTGTTGTGGTCCATTGGCTATCATCATTCATCAACTAGAGGTGTTAAGTCCTGGCGTAGGATAGAGCTCTAGATAGAAATTATTTGAGTAGACACAAATCAAACATCTATTATTTGGCTGATGATCCAATATATTTTTATGCACCAAGGAAGTTGAAGGTCTTATATCTTAGTACTCTTAGCAAAGTTTATCATATGAGTTCTAGTGCTACATGGCATTAAACATACACTTAATCTAGTAATATAGCATCTGAAGAACAAAATAAATAGAAAAGACAGAAAGTGATACAGATAAAAGATTAAAACTACGCACGACCTACCCTGATGTCTCAAAACGCACGTTCACAATTTTGAAGTGGCATTCCCGTAAATAAACTTAAGAACAGCTTTGTCTAAATTATTTTGTAATAAGATCAGTGATAATATCTTTGTTCAGTGATCGTTATGAGGCTCAGGGCTACGAAAGTGATTGATGGCTACGTATCTTTTTCTTCTGCTATTCAATATATGCACCACCGCTAAGCTTTGTAATGTGATGGTATTCTAATAAAATTTTGGTCAGATCATTATTCCACACATTCTAATTAATGGACTTGTCTTCACTTATACTTTATATTGTTGGAGCAGTTTCTAAACAAGATACAACTAAAAACAATAATTCTATTAGAGAAATATCTTTGAACTTTGGTTTCAAGTCATATTCTTGTGTGTTACCACTTACCACTATGTTTGACTTCTAATTAATCTAAGTATAGTTGCATTTTTAACAAATCCCTAGCAAAAATAGAAGCATGTAACATTATCAAATTGAAGATTACACGCTTTTTAAAAGAGGTCATAAGGCGAAACAAAAATAACAATTTGGGGTTTGCCAGCTAAATTGGCCATTCTTAGTACTTATCAACTGGAAAAAATCCTAACAACATTCTTTTTGCTAAATTTTGGGAAAAAAAAACTAAACAAACATGAAAATGAGTTAGTTTTTTTAATATAAAGTCATGTATCGTATAAATACTATATACTGTAGGAATCAATTTAAAGATGCTACAATTTTCAAAAGAGCGGGATGTTCAAAATATTCACCATCATTATTCATTAGCATAAAATACTATTCTACCAGTTTCAGTTTAAATGATATTTTAAATTTTTTGGTTTGTTTTATTTTAATTGATGTTTTCAAGTTTTATGTAAAAAATAAATTTAATTTGATATTTTGACCATTTGTATTTTACAGTATGATTTTTTATTAGTTGGATTAATGTTAATTATTTTTATTTTTATACAAAAATAAATTGAATAAAAATTTGTAATTCTTTAATCAATGGGTGAAAATATTAAAAACCAATTAATTTTTAAAAAGAGGAAGTATAAGATTATGTCTAATGAACAAATTTTCAACATGCATGTACTATGACCAGTTAACAATTAACAACTTATTCTCAAATTCCAATAAATATATTTTTACAGTAATTATCCTCTACAAAAATAAAAAATGCGAACACTTGGAACTAAAAAAAAAGTGCGTTCTATTTTTGTAACGTTGAAAATTAGAAAAATGGTGAAAAGTATATATAAAAGAAAAAAAGAACTAAAACCGTGGGGTTAGTTTTGGAAGATGGTTAAGTTAATCTAAACTCAAGGAAGGAGTGGTTAAGTCACGGAAACGCAAAACGACAAGCAGTTTGGCTTTTTAAAAACCCGCCCGTTCACCAAGCCATCACGCACCTCCTAACCCAAACCCAAACCCAAACCAAACCCCTTAGCGAGAGAGAGAGAGAGAGAGAGAATGGCCGTCTTGTCGTTCCAGAGCCCTACCACCTTCTCCCCAACCTCCATCCCCGGTTCATCTCGCCACACCGCCGGTATATCGTCGTCATTATCAGGCGACGGTCGTTTCTCCTCAATGATCTTGAGGTTTCCTCCTAATTTCGTCCGTCAGCTGAGCATCAAAGCCCGCAGAAACTGCAGCAACATCGGCGTCGCGCAGATCGTGGCGGCTAAGTGGTCCAACAACCCTTCCTCCGGTTTACCACCGGCGGCGGTAGCAGCCTCGTCTGCTTCCGCCGCCGCCGATGCCCCTCCGGTGGCTGCCGTGTCTCCCGTCACGCTGAATGGCGTAGACGAGGAGGTTATGGTGGCCGAGGGGACCAGGGAGATAGGTAGTGTACAGTTGAAGGATTCAAAACCCTCATTTTTGAGCTCCGACGGGAGCCTCACTGTTCATGCCGGTACGTCGTAGATAGATCCATGTCCCTAGTCTCATTTCATTGGAGATAATCTGAGTTTTGGTGGGTGTATGATAGGTGAAAGATTAGGTCGTGGTATAGTCACGGATGCTATCACCACTCCTGTAGTCAACACATCTGCCTACTTCTTCAAAAAAACTGCTGAGCTTATTGACTTCAAGGTCCCTTTGCTTTTATCATCTATTTTCTTTGAATATAATAACTTTATTGTGGAAGAATCTTTCTTGACTTCTTCAATTATTTGTAGGAGAAACGGAGTGTCAGTTTCGAGTATGGTCGTTATGGAAACCCTACGACTATCGTACTTGAGGAGAAGATAAGGTTATTACAATATCTTGTCTTAATGTCTATTTACAATCTACACTTTATCTCCTTTTTCTCTTGGGGATTGTGTTCTTAATGTTTTTGATCAATATAGTGCACTTGAAGGTTCCGAATCAACCTTGGTTATGGCTTCTGGGATGTGTGCAAGCACTGTTATGCTTTTGGCTTTGGTTCCTGCTGGTGGACACATTGTCACTACTACAGATTGTTACAGGAAGACTAGGATCTTCATGGAGAATTTTCTTCCCAAGCTGGGGATCACTGTAAGCACCCTCTGAAACCCAAATCTTTAATGACAGTCTTCCTTTTTTTCATATCTAGTTTCTCTGGTTCCTGAAAAATATAGAATTTCAGCCTGAATGATTTACATCATGTTTATGTCTAGGTCACTGTGATTGATCCTGCCGATATCGCGGGGCTTGAAGCTGCTGTGAATAAGTACCAAGTCAGTTCTGTAACACTTGTTGTTCTCTCATAGTCTTTCTTCGAGTTGGAAAACTGTCTATGTCTGACAGTTTTAATGCAACTGGTCCACAGGTTTCTCTGTTCTTCACTGAGTCACCGACAAACCCATTCCTTAGATGTGTCGACATTGAGCTAGTTTCAGAAATATGCCACAAAAGGGGAGCTCTTGTTTGCATCGATGGCACCTTTGCAACACCTCTGAATCAGAAAGCCCTTGCTTTTGGTGCTGATCTTGTCGTGCACTCTCTTACAAAGTACATCGGAGGACACAACGATGTGAGTATTATAAAACATAAATAAAAGCTCCGGTTGGCTGTATACTTTATTAACAAAGACTGGTTCTCTCCTTGACTTAGGTTCTTGGTGGGTGCATATGTGGCTCACTGAAGGTGATTTCAGAAATTCGCAATCTGCATCATGTGTTGGGAGGCACACTTAATCCGGTGAAACACCTGACCCCTCTCATGAATATCTCTTGCTATTGCCCTTTATTTCATGAGTCTCATGAGACGTATGTTAAAACAGAACGCTGCGTACCTAATGATCCGAGGCATGAAGACAATGCATCTTCGTGTAAAGCAACAGAATTCTACTGCCTCAAGGATGGCCGAAATTTTAGAGGCGCATCCTAAGGTATGCAATGTGTATTTCTGTGTGCTTACTTTTTTTGAGTAAATTCATTCACACGGCAGTGTGAAAATCAATGCGGTTTTGATTTTTTGGCAGGTGAGTCATGTATACTATCCAGGCCTTGCAAGTCATCCCGAGCATCACATTGCCAAGCGACAAATGACTGGTTTTGGAGGTGTGGTCAGTTTCGAGGTAACGATCAACCACTCAATATTCATCTTTTCTAACTAAAAAGAGTAAAAATGATCCTCATATCGTTTTGGATGGTAAGATTGATGGAGACATTGAAAGAACGATAAAGTTTGTGGACTCTCTCAAGATTCCTTACATAGCACCATCTTTTGGTGGCTGCGAAAGCATCGTGGACCAACCGGCCATCATGTCTTACTGGTATGCATCCTTTCGTTATTTAAACAAAAGATGGATCATCATTTCTTTTTTTACTAATTGAACTTGGTTGATTGATTATTTGAAATAGGGATCTGACACAGGAGGAGAGGCTAAAGTATGGAATCAGAGACAACTTGGTACGTTTCAGCTTTGGAGTAGAAGACTTTGAAGATGTCAAAGCTGACATTCTTCAAGCTCTCGAAGCCATCTGAAATTTGACCTCAAAAACAAAAAACGCTGTTGTTTCTGTGATCTTTCTTTGTCTTTTTTTTTTATCACTCTCTATTTCAGTCACTGTAATAATATGTCTTCGAACTATTGTTCGGCGACATTAGCCCGTTCGTAATAATCATGAACTATTTATTATGATTGGTGGGATAACAAATGCCATTTAATCAAATCCTTTCGAAGAGTCTCTAAAAATTAATAGGCCTGCATGGGAGAGCGACCAAAGTGATCATAGCTTTGTGGGTTTGAACACAACGTTCGAAAACTTAAAGGCTTTGGGTTCGAATAGTGGTCATCACCCACCCAATCCTCTCTGCTTTCTCCATCTCCAAAATCACTTTCTGATACCAACATAAAAGGCATTCTAAAATGCCTTTGTTTTTTTTTGTATGTCTACTTAGTCTGATTTACATCTTAGCAATCTTTTCCATTTCTTTTCCATTCAACAATAGTGTGTGCGCTCAAGTATATAGCTAACAACATGAGAAAGGGAAGGAAATTCCTTTTTCCCTTACTCTGCTCTGGGGATGATGTGAGTCTGGATCTTAGTTAATGGGCTACTTTTTAGGTCCATTAATTAAAAAATCCATGTGCAAGTAAGACTTACTAGTATTAATTATCCGATTCCTTTTTGAATCCAGACGCAACATTATCCAATTATGCACAACTCCAGGCTTTAATATTATTGGTAATGGTCAGAAATTCAAAGATGAATGAGAGCACCGCCTTCACTGATTTCATGCCAAAGGTTCTATCTTTTCTCCATCCTCCTCCCCCTTTGTGGTTTTTGAATCGAAAAGCTTCAGCCTTTTTGGAACAATCGTCTCTTGCTTTTGTATTTGATAACCTTTATTATTATGCTTAGCTTGTAGATTTCATAGATTGCTTCTCAGGTTTGTGATCATGATCGGTGTTTTGGGGTCTGATGATTGATGGGTCTATTGTAACTTTGCTAACTCCTGACGACAATCAATTTTGCATTTATTGCCAGGCTTCTTCTCTTAGTCTACTCCTTTGTTGAAACCGAACCATCCTTGTTGGTTTCGGAAGGCACAACTTCAGAGTTATGATTCTTTCAGCACTTTTAACTTCTGTGGGAATCAATCTTGGCCTATGTTTCCTGTTTTTCACTTTCTACTCCATATTGAGAAAGCAGCCTGGTAATGTCACCGTCTACGGTCCACGGCTCATTCAAGCAGGCAAATCTCAGCAGACAAATGCCTTCAACCTCGAGAGGCTTTTGCCTACTGCTGGTTGGGTCAAAAGAGCATTGGAACCCTCCAACGAAGAAATCCTCTCCAATCTTGGCTTAGATGCTTTGGTCTTCACTCGTGTCTTTGTCTTCAGGTGAGAGTATTTGTTTACAAGTTTTTTTCTTTTTCGGATGAATGAATGATGTGAGGCTTTTAAAGCTTTTTGGTGGCAGTATACGAGTGTTTAGCTTTGCTTCTGTGGTTGGCATCTTCATCCTTCTTCCAGTTAATTATATGGGTACCGAGTTTGAAGAGTTTTTTGACCTTCCTAAGAAGTCTCTTGATTCCTTCAGCATCTCTAATGTTAACGATGGATCAAATAAGTAAGAGATCAAAACTTTATTCCTGAACAGAGTCCTGAACTTTTATTATCCTTGGCTTATGCTTGTATGCGGTTTTACTTCAGGTTGTGGATTCACTTTTGCGCAATTTACATCTTCTCAGGGGTTGTTTGCTATCTGCTCTACTGTGTAAGAAGTTTGTTGTTTTCTCCATTCATTCTATACTCCTTTGCATCTAACAGTGAACATAAAACAATGTTTCGACTAACTCTGCAGGAACACAGGTACATTTCATTAAAGCGGATTGATCATCTTTATTCATCCAAGCCTCAGCCACAAGAGTTTACAGTTCTGGTCAGTGGCGTCCCTCTTGTGTCTGGAAACAGTATAAGTGAAACTGTAGAAAGCTTTTTCAGGGAGTATCATTCTTCCACCTATCTTTCTCACGTAGTTGTTCATCGTACAGACAAGTTAAAGATTCTCATGGTAAAGCTTCTATCTACCAATGGTTCTATATTGCCTTAAAATTCTGATGGTTCTTTCTTGATTTCATATTATTCGTTTAACACTTGTAGAATGATGCTGAGAAGCTATACAAGAAACTTACTCGAGTGAAATCCGGAACCATATCTCGTCAAAAGTCTAAGCGGGATGGGTTTTTAGGGATGTTTGGGAAGCAAGTTGATGTGGTTGATCATTACGAAAAGAAGCTTGAGAAGTTAGAAGACGACATGAGATTGAAACAGTCTTTATTAGCCGGAGAGGTGAGAGTTTGTTTGTCTTTGTGTGATTTAATTGCATTCTTCAGCATATTCATTCTCCTCCTTATAACCCTTTTAGGAGATTCCAGCCGCTTTCGTTTCCTTTAGGACAAGACATGGTGCTGCAATAGCATCAAGCATTCAGCAAGGAATGGATCCAACACAATGGCTGACTGAGACAGCCCCGGAGCCTCAAGATGTTCATTGGCCATTCTTCACCGCATCGTTCGTGAGAAGATGGATCTCCAACGTGGTGGTATTCGTGGCTTTCGTAGCTCTGATAATCCTATACATTGTCCCTGTTGTATTGGTTCAAGGTCTTGCTAATCTTCACCAGTTAGAAACATGGTTCCCTTTTCTTAAAAGCATACTAAATATGTAAGTAACAACACCCTGTTCTTTGTTTCAGTTGAACCAGCTACAAAAGGTCTTAATCTTTATTTATTTTTTCTTGTTTGCAGGAAAATTGTGAGTCAAGTGATTACGGGATATCTTCCGAGTCTAATTTTCCAGCTTTTCCTTATGATAGTACCACCTGTTATGCTTCTACTTTCCTCAATGCAAGGATTCATTTCTCATAGCCAGATCGAGAAATCTGCATGTATCAAACTTCTAATCTTCACCGTATGGAACAGTTTCTTTACAAATGTACTGTCCGGATCTGCTCTTTATCGTGTTAATGTGTTCCTTGAACCTAAGAATATTCCCCGTGTGCTTGCTGCAGCTGTGCCAGCACAGGTAATAACACACAAAATCAAGTTTTGAGGTTTCCACAATGAATCATTGTTTAATCTCATTTGTGCAGGCATCCTTCTTTATATCTTATGTAGTGACCACTGGGTGGACTGGTTTATCATCAGAGATCTTCCGTTTGGTACCTCTTCTCTGGAGTTTTACGACGAAACTCTTCTGTAAAGAAGATGACAAAGAATTTGAGGTCCCTTCGACTCCCTTCTGCCAAGAAATCCCAAGGATTCTCTTTTTTGGACTTCTTGGTACAACTTACTTCTTCCTTTCTCCACTGATACTGCCTTTCTTGTTGGTCTACTTTTGTCTTGGATATGTCATCTACCGCAACCAGGTAATCGAATCTATCTTCCTCTTTTGTTTCTTTATGTGGAGATCGTATCCAATGATTTAAAAGCTAAAAAACAAATGATTCCATTTGCATTCTATTGGACAATGCTTGAGTATATTCTCCTTTTAATGCTCCCTCAAAACTCTCTTGTAAGCCATATAGGAATCTACCCTACAACCTATGAATCATCGTCTACACATCTTTTCTGTTATGGAATCTCACTTTTTATGTGTAAACCCGTTTCTAGATTCTCGATTAGCATCTTATTAAAAACCGAATGTATGTTTCTAGCTTAAGGACACGACACTAACGTTACATCAATAATACATTTTGTTGTCAGTTGATTCGTTTGTTTCATCGCAACTTGGTGGTAGTAGAATGAAGTTAACTTTTTTTTTTGTGTGTGTGTGTATGAGTTGCAGCTCCTAAACGTATATGAGGCCAAGTATGAAACTGGTGGAAAGTTTTGGCCAATAGTACACAGCTCCACTATCTTCTCTTTGGTGCTAATGCACATTATTGCAATCGGATTATTCGGCCTTAAAAAGCTTCCACTGGCATCTTCTTTAACGATTCCTCTCCCGATTCTCACCCTCCTTTTCAGCATCTACTGCCAGAGACGATTCTTGCCCAATTTCAAATCTTATCCTACCGAGGTAAATGCTTTGGAGATCATTGCTTCTTTTTACATGACTGTTTGGGAACATAAAGCTGACTACTTTGAATCAATTTCATGATCTCATAGGCGGCTACAAAAACAGAGCATAGTGCTTAGGATTTAGCCCGGAACAAGAACCTTTTGCAGCCTCATATAAATCTTAGCATAGCATAAAGTTCTGTCGACATTACAGCTGCTTCTCATAAACTTTATATTGTCTTTACCTGTTTGCAGTGTCTAGTAAACAAAGACAAAGCGGACGAGAGAGAAGAGAACAACATGTCTGAATTTTATTCTAAACTCGTCAATGCATACCGTGATCCTGCGCTTTCGGCATCTCAGTACTCACGGGACATGTCACCTGAAGATCCTCCGCTTCTTCGTTCATATCAATCCTGAGAAGGAAAACAAAAAAAAAACATTCTTAGACTAGTCTTTTGCTTGAGCTTTTGAAGTTGCTTATGTTAGTTACTATACCCTGTTTGAGCTCTTTAACCGATGGAAGAAAACACTAAACCGGTGGCTTGTGCAGTGGCTCAACGTGTTCTAATCTTTTGTTTGAGGTTTTTTTTTGTGATCTTATATTATATTATTTTGTGTTTTTTTTTCCCGTTAAACCAACGAGTAAAGACTGTAGAGAAAGCTACGCTTGCCCATTTGCTCAACGTGTTTGGATCACTAGAAACTTCAAGGTACTGGTATTTTTCTAAGCCGGATTGATTCTCTTAAGAAGGTAGTTCACAAAAGAAAAAAAAACAATGCAACGGCTACAAATAGGAACACAAAAATATATGACCGTTGTAAAAAAGAACCGTTGGCTCCTCTTTATAAAAGACAAGACTCTCTTGCCTCTTCTTTTTTCATTTTCTGAAACAAGTTATTCTTTTGAAAGCAAAGGGAAATGTTACAGCTTGGAAAAAAAAAAAGAACAATAATAATAGAGCATTAAACTGAAGACTGGGGATACAACAAGTGCTCAAGAAAGGATACTCAAATGGAAGCAGGCTGACAAGGCAAACACCGGAGACAGTAGAGGAGAGGAGAGACCGAACAACTAAAGAAGCTAAGGAGCTAAAAACCCAATCCGAAGAGCTGATCCATCCTGTCTTGAGGATCGAGAAGCCAACCAACCGAAGAGGAGAAACCTGCTAGAACCACGAAGCCACACCACCCAATCCAAGAAGCCAAAACTAAAGTCCCAAGCACAGGACCACTGAAGCAAGAGATGAGCGAGATCACAACCGGATGAGCATGGAAGAACCAAGCATAAACAGAAAAACCAAAGGCAAGGAGAAGTGGAACAGGAACCTCCACTTCTAGCACCACTCACGCTAAAACCGACCACAGAACCAGCCAATACCAACGGAAGTCTAACGCCAAACGGATCTAGAGTGCAAACACAAAACTGAGGAAACTCAAGGAAGACCCTACTCCGAAATGACAGAAGAAGCAGAACTAACTAGCCAAAGCAAAAAAAGAGTTGACTGGAGGGAAACAAACCTGAGACCAGACCAGCGCCACCTAGAGAAAGGTCGAGAAGAGCCAAAACAAGCAGCTACTGAGCTCACAACAAAGGAGGAGAGGAAGATCTGGCACACTGAGAGAGGAGAGATAAACCCCACTCAAGGAAGCGAGAGAGCAACACCAAACCAGAGGCACGGTATATGTATCTCTCTCGGCTTATTACTGGTTTAGAGATTCTAGATTGGATTTTGACATGCAGGAGAGAAGAAGAAGCCGAGAATGATAATCCGGCCGAGGTGGAGCTTATGCGACCACTATTACTTACTACCATTGTTTAAGCTTTTTATTACCGACACAATTCAATGTCGCCGTTACGCAAACCACTCAGGTATTATCTTCTTCTTTTTTCCTTTTAAAGGTTTTTGATTAGCTTGATTGTTTGAACTATTTTTTGGTTTTGTTTTTGAAATAACCAATTTTTAGACCATCAATATTTTAGAAAAACAGATTCCCAATAATCTTGAGAAACTAAAAATCCACTTTTGTTAGAATTTTCAGTACATCACATTAGCTTTTCTCCGTTTTTCTTTCAAAATATTACTATTAATTTTGTTAATCATATTTTAGAAAAATGTTATTTTATACTATATAAAATATCAAAGTATAAATTATAAAAAATTTAAATAAATTCAAATAAATACGTAATATGTCTAAATTATTAATAATTAATTAATTATTATAATTTGTTATTCTTATAAATTATTTTATTTCTTAATTTAATCTAAAATTTTAAAACTCAAAACTAAAATCTAATTCATCATTCAAGTTTTTCAAAAAACTAAAATATTTATAGAAAAATCAAAAATGTTAACTTTTTCCCAATTTTCTTTCAAAATATTGCTATTAATTTTGTTAATCATATTTTAGAAAAATGTTATTTTATACTATTAAAAATAACACAGTATAAATTATAAAAAATTTAAATAAATTCAAATAAATACATAATATGCTTAAATTATTATTAATTAGTTATTATTATTATAAATTATTTTATTTATTAATTTAATCTAAAATTCAAAAACTATAACCCTAAAATCTAATTCACCATTCAAGTTCTCAAAAAACTAAAATATTTACAAAAAGAATCAAAAATGTTAGTTTTTCTCCAATTTTCTTTCAAAACATTGCTATTAATTTTGTTAATCATATTTTTTTTAAAATATTTTTTTATACTATTAAAAATAACAAAGTATAAACTTAAATAAATTCAAATAAATACGTAATAAATATATATATATATATATATCCATATACACGTCATACATAATATATATGATTAGGATTAGGGTTTAGGATCTAAGGATTAGGGTTTGAGGTATAGGGTTAGGGTTTAGAGTTAGACTTGGGATATAGGGTTTAAGGTCTAGAGTTAAGATCTAGGATCTATAATCTAGGGTTAGGAT
>CAJHQQ010000437.1:0-197350 GCA_905132885.1 Moricandia moricandioides
TCAACGTGATTATGGGTGGATCGCCTCCATGCGAAGACTCTGTACGGTCAATAAAAAATTATCATCGACAAGCAGTAACTTCCCAGAAATGGCCAGCACAACCCGAGAATGATCCTTCAATCACTTTCTCGGTAGTCGACACCTTCGGCATCCACGCGCCTCACAATGACCCACTTCTCGTAGGACTTGGGATCGCCGCATGTGATGTTACCAAGGTTTTGATTGACACCGGTAGTTCCCTTGACCTTATATTTCACAACACCCTTGAAAAAATGGGAATCCACCTACGCAACATGAAGCCATCTTCTCGTTCCCCTCACCGGCTTTAATGGATCCTCTGAATTGATGATAGCGACAATTCGGCTACCGGTATACGCCTGCGGTGTTGTTCGCACGGTTAAATTCTCGGTGATAAGCACGGACGCCCCTTACAATGTCATCCTCGGAACCCCGTGGATACATTCGATGCAAGCAGTCGCGTCGACATATCACCAATGTGTTAAAATCTCGGGACCGGATGGACAATACATACACTGCGGGGAAACCAATAAGCCCCGCGGGACCTTTTGATCGCCACGGTCAAGCTACAACGATCATCACCTCACGTCAACTCGATCTCTCAAAAAACTAGTCGTTGGGCTCAGTCCAACAAATCATGTCCCCCACACGAGGAAATCTCAGAAGTCATCATCGATGACGCCGATCCAAGCAAAGTTATCCGAATCGGCGCCTACCTCTCCGATGACCTACGCGCTCAGATCGTTGACTTTCTCAAACAAAACTCTTCCACTTTTGCCTGGAAAACCACGGATATGCGGGGCATAGATCCGATGATTATTACGCATGAGCTGAATGTCGACCCCACGTATAAGCCGATCCCGACAGAAACGACGTAAGCTTGGTTCCGAGAGGTCAAAGGCGGTGAACGACGAAGTAGAGCGCTTACTCGCAGCCGGCTCGATTGCCGAGGTATGATACCCCGAATGGCTTGCAAACCCCGTCATGGTCAAGATAAAGAACGGCAAATGGCGCGTCTGCGTCGATTTCACCGACCTCAATAAAGCATGCCCAAAAGATTGTTATCCCCTCCCCCACATCGACAGACTGATCGAGTCAACCGCTGGAAACGAGCTCCTCACTTTTATGGACGCCTTTTCGGCTTACAATCAAATATTGATGCACCCGGACGACAGCGAGAAAACCGCATTTATCACCGACAGGGGAACATACTGTTACAAAGTGATGCCCTTCGGTTTAAAGAACACCGATGCCACTTACCAAAGACTCGTGAACCGAATGTTCGCTGATAAGCTGGGGACTTCGATGGAAGTATACATCGACGATATGTTGGTTAAGTCACTCCACGCGACAGACCATCTGGAACTTCTGCAAAGCTGTTTCAAAACGCTAAACCCAGCCAAATGCACCTTTGGCGTCATGTCCGGCGAGTTCCTCAATTATATCGTAACACAAAGAGGAATCGAAGCCAATCCAAAACAGATCTCCGCCATACTCGATCTACCCAGCTCGAAAAATAGCAAGGAAGTCCAACGGTTAACCGGCAGGATAGCAGCATTGAACCGATTCATATCTCGATCAACCGACAAATGCCTTCCGTTCTACGATTTGTTTCGAGGTAACAAAAAATTTGCTTGGGACGAGAAATGCGAGGAAGCGTTCACACAGCTCAAAGAATACTTGACTTCTCCCCCCATACTATCTAAGCCTGAGAATGGTGATACCCTATCGCTTTACATCGCCGTCTCTTCGACAGCTGTCAGCAGCGTCCTTGTCCGCGACGATCGCGGCGAACAGCGACCCATCTTCTACACAAGCAAACACATGACTGACCCTGAAACTCGCTATCCCACCTTGAAGAAGATGGCTCTCGCGGTTGTCGTTTCTTCACGAAAACTCCGGCCCTATTTTCAGTCTTATTCGATTGTGATACTGACGAACCAACCGTTGTGCACCATCATGCAGAACACTAACCGATCCGGTCGTTTGTCTAAATGGGCGATCGAAGTCAGCCAGTACGATATCTTTTCTCAGAACCGAATCGCCGCCAAATCTCAAGTGCTAGCCGATTTCCTAATTGAACTACCACCCGAGCTTGAGCAAGATCTAATCCTCTCAAACAGCACCTGGATCTTACATGTCGACGGTTCTTCTACCGTCAAAGGACCTGGAGCCGGGGTACAACTACAGTCGCCCACCGGCGAACTCATTCGACAGTCTTTCGCATACGATTTTGCCGCTTCAAACAACGAAGCCGAATACGAATCTCTCATCGCTGGACTTCGACTCGCCAAAGCTGTGAAAGTCAAACGACTAAGCGCCTTTTGCGATTCCCAACTTGTCACGAGCCAATTCAACGGCGAGTACGATGCACGCAACCAGCGAATGGACGCCTACCTCAAAGTGGTCCAGTCACTCGCCGGTGATTTCGAATTCTTCAAACTCACAAAAGTCCCCTGGGGAGAGAACGTATGCGCCAACGCCCTCGCCGCTTTAGGCAGCAAACTCCGCGACCAAGTTAAACGCACGATCCCAATACACCGCATCGAAAAACCAAGTATCGATCTACCGGAAGACGGACAATCCCTGATCACCGCGATAAACGAAGGCCCCAGTGACGATCGACTGCCTACTGAGGAAAATCGAGAACGACCTGACCTCGACTGGAGGAACGAATTCATCGACTACCTTGAACATAACTCGTTGCCCCCGGAGAAGTGGGCATCCAGACGACTTAAAGCGCGCAGCGTACATTATGTCGTCATTGATGGGGAATTATATCGGTGGACCGCAAACAAGGTGCTGCTTAAATGCATCGCTGGTGATGCGATACGGATAGTGATGGCTGAAACGCACGATGGCGCCGCCGGTAACAATTCGGGAGGAAGGGCCCTGGCCCTTAAGGTTAAGAGCCTTGGTTTTTACTGGCCGACTATGAACACCGATTACGAAGAATATGCACGGAGTTGCGATATGTGTCAACGACACGCCCCCAACATCCATCGTCCGACAGAACTGTTACGGACAATCACAGCCCCCTACCCATTCATGAGGTGGGGGATGGACATTATCGGACCTCTACCCAACTCCCGACAAAGAAGATTTGTCCTAGTCCTAACCGACTACTTCACAAAATGGGTGTAAGCGGAAGCGTTCGTTCAAGTTACCGACAAAGAAGTCCAATGTTTCGTCTGGAAAAACATCATCTGTCGACACGGTCTGCCATACGAGATCTTCACCGATAACATCACTCAATTCATGTCGGGAATTTTAAGAGCTTTTGTGAACGCTGGAAAATCCGCCTTAGTTCCTCAACACCGAGATATCCACAAGGCAACGGCCATGTCGAATCTTCGAATAAACTAATCATCGACGGCATCAAGAAACGCCTCGACTTAAAAAAAGGAGCATGGGCCGACGAAATCGACGGAGTCCTCTGGTCACACCGGACAACTCCCCGAGGTGCGACAAAAGCCACCCCCTTTTCCTTAGCATATGAAGTTGAAGCAATGGCACCAGCCGAAGTAAACGTTATGAGCCTAAGGCGCAACAAAATTCCACACCTCGATTCTCTAAATCGCGATATGTTGATGGATGCTCTGGACCAAATCGAGGAGAAGAGAGATCAAGCTCTCCTGCGAATCCAGAACTACCAACATCAAATAGAGAGCTATTATAACAAACGAGTCAAGTCGCGTCACCTCGACCTCGGCGATCTGGTCTTACGCAAGGTATTCGAAAATACCAAGGAATGGAAGGTAGGCAAACTAGGAGCAAACTGGGAAGGCCCCTACAAGTTCGTCGAAGTCATCCAGCCTGGAGTCTATCGGCTGGAAACATCTACAGGCGACCCCGTACCACGCGCATGGAACGCTAAAAATCTCAAAAAATACCACGAGTAAAAAAAATACAAAAAAAAACGCCAAAAAAAAACCCGAGTAAATGCGCCCTCAAGGCCACTTTTACCGACAAAAAAAGCGAGTAAATGCGCCCTCAAGGCCACTTTTACCGACAAAAAAAACAGAGTAAATGCGCCCTCAAGGCCATTTTTACCAACAAAAAAAACGAGTAAATGCGCCCTCAAGGCCACTTTTACTCAACACCAACGAACTACGAATGGTTTGATCCCTTACCAGGGTACGTAGGCAGCCCCTCTTCAGGGTTCCAGCTATAATCGTCCCCCAATCCCTCCAGAGGAATCGGAGACGAATCAGCGGAAATGAGCAGACGTTCTTTCCCAAGAGTCACATTTACTCAATCCAACGAAGCTGACGACCAAGCAAATGACTAAAACTCATCCGGCTGGATCGTACACCAGCCATATCTGCCAAAGGAATACGTCCTGATCAGACACAAACCCAATGGCAAAAACCGCATCGCGTTGAGCAGCGGTCCACGGAATAATTCTCATCCCCTTTGAAAATTTCTCGGCAGGTCAGGCCAACCGAAAGCCGGCAAATTACTTCAAACACATAATGAGAACCATTATTCCCTTCAAACCCCACAATCGGAATACCGACCAAACGAATTACTTCGGTTAAGAATGTATATCAAAAGTCCTGGTCGATAAATGATTGAACGAGTCGTTTCGATTTAAAGAATAAAAATTTTTCCGATAATCCTGGTCGACAAACGATTAAACGGGTTACTTCGATTAAATGGACTTCGAAAATCCTAGTCGACAAATGATTAAACGGATTACTTCTATGATTCTGATTGATCGGACGAACTATTTAAAATAACTTCCATTAAAATAAAAGTAACCATACAAAGAAAAGTTTACAATGGTACAACAACAAACCGATAAAACAACAAAAGGAAAGGAAAAGAAGGATAGAAAGCGACAAGATGTGGGAGGAAGAGCTTCTGCGGATAGTGCGTCCGATCCGATCATTCTTCAGCAGATGGATCTTTTGGCTTCTCTCCTGACGGTTCAGGAGCGGTGACGCTTTGGATCTCTTCAAGGTCTGTGCCTAAGCTCATAGCCTTGTCGCTCTCCAACGGCTTAGGCGTCGTTTCATCGCTCATGCCCAGGCTGAAATTCCCTTCGCCCCCCGAGGTCCCAGAAGCTTTAGAAACCTCGACCACAACGTCACCACCCGAAGGACCCCCGAGAGAACCTCCTGCAGTCTGAAGATTGATGGTCGTCTTAGGATCAATCAAATCGGCGTTAGATCCAAACGGGTCGAGACCGGCTAAAAGACCTTCGTCGACAAAAGGTGATTCCAGGACCAACGGAGATAGGGAAAGATCGGATTCGGGAATGCTTCCCACTTCCAGGCGAGTGGCTTCCTCCTTGAATTTCTCCTCTTTAGCGGCAAAGAAGTCTATGGTCTCCTGCGTGATTTCGCTGCCCCTCCTCTTCAACATCTGCAGACATTTCCGCGTCCCGAAAGCTTGGCTGTAGAGAAAGCGAGCCGTATCAAAGGCGTCGCAACGGAACTCTCCATCATGGATGTTGTTGAACCGGCGGTTGCACTTAGCCACCATAGCAGTTTGCACGCGGATCCTCTCCTGGGTGACTTCGAAGCTGCGAGAGTTCCTAAGGCGAGAAACCTCCGCCGCATGCCTCTCCTCCATATCAGCCTTTTCCCGTTCCAGTTCAGCCCGCTTCAACGCCAGCGCGGTCTTCTCCCTGTCGAGCTCTTCCATGGATGCTTTGACAGTCGCGAGCTCTCTCTGCAGATCGTCGGCTCTTTCCTTCTGAGCCTTATCCCTAGTCACGGCTTCTTCTTGTTTGCGGGAGAGCTCACCAGAAAGGGTCTTGACCTCCTCTTTCAAGGAGGCAATACGCTTCTTCTTGACGCGTAACTTCTTCTCGGCCTTCCCGAGCTGAGCGAATGTCGCCTTCAACTCGGTGTCGTACTTTTCGACAAGGAAGTGCACACTCCCGGTGGCATGTGCGACGAAATAACGATTAGACAAAGGACGATAATTAATGCATCTGACGCGAATAAAAAACAAAAGGGGAACCTACCAGCATCTGGTTGCGGGCTGCATCAATGTACGCATTCCTGAACATCAGCTCATCGACAGGGGGTAGGTCGTACGAATCTCCCCTGATCTGGTGAACCAGATTGGCACATTCCGGACTGTTGAGGATCAATGGGGTCTCGGCAGCATACGAGAAAGAGACCTGGTCGGCAAAGGAAATTTTAGGGATCCGAGTAACGATCCTCTGCTAACCCCCATCTGTCGCCGGCTCTACCTCGAGAAACCGGCTGTTTTCCGCATCGACCTCCCCTGGAACGAAGCTCTCAGACTTGTGCTTCTTCTTACTCCGCCTCTTAAGCTTGGCCGCTTCGTCAGAAACTGCTTCTTAGCGTTCCTGTTGAGAGATGGAAGCGCCTTTCTCGCTCCCCCCGGCGGAGTCTCCACCGACTGGTCCGGATGCCCCATCGTCACGAGGACTTGCACCAGATTGGACCCCTTTCCTCATGCTCTTCTTCTTCTTCTTCTTGGGTCGTTCTCCGGATTGCGAACCCCCGGCCTCACCAAAAATATCTTTAGTCGCCGGAATCTCTTCTCGGCGCCTTTTGTCGCTTGTCTTCCTCAGGATAGCGACCTTCTCCTCACTACTCGCGATAAGAGGATCCGCGGCAGGCTGAGGACATATGGGCTCGGTTCCATCCAGTCCCATCCCGTCTATTAGCGACATCAGGCCAGGTGCGACTAACTGATCTTCTACAACCGAACTCAGGTCCGGCAGTTCCTTCATCTTCCTTGCCCTCGTCACTTGTTGTTGCTCCTCTTTCGTGAAAAGCGACAAACGCTTCCTACCCGATACGACTTGGGCAGGCAGATCCGAAATCCAGTCACCTGCATCAGAACAGAGTCAATACGAGAAGAATGCAAATGAAGAAGACAGAAACCAACAAAAGAAGCTTACGTTTTGCGATGCGACTTAAAGCTCGGCGAATCCTCTCCTCACTGGTCTTCGGCCAACGTTGGTGACTCAGCGCCGCTAAAGCTCGGGCGTCGTCAAAAAAACCTTCGGGATAGTCGAGTGTGTTTGGATGATCAACTGCAAAAAAAAGATATATTGGTTAAGATCGCATAATAAACATTTACTCGTAAGCTGTAATCTACCAATTCGCCAATTCCAGAGGACCCTGGAGTCTTTGCTTGGCGGTTCTTCGAAAGCAAACTCATCGGATTTTATGTAAAAGTACCAACGCTGCCAGTCGGGGGTCTTGTTCGGGTGACCGGTTAGGATATTGTAATTCGGCCTCATTTTCACCGAGAAAAGGCCGTCTGGCATCGGCTTTATGAAACAAAGCTCCTCGAAAGCTCGGACACTCAAAGATTTGTCGATCTCTGCTGCCATCACTAGTAGCGCCACCATGATTCGAAATGAACCGTTGAGGAATTGGTTGATGGCAACGTCCCGACAAACAACTTAGCACGTAATCAGGCGAGGGATAGGGAACCACAACTTAGTATGGCGCTGGAAGTATGACTCGTAGACGCACTGATAGCCTACAGGTGGCGACCAGGGTCTCTGGGTATATGTGGGTATGAGGAACGTGACACCCACCGCATTGCATTCCCGCAATAGCTTCTTCACACTGCCCGGAGTGGATCTCGTTTATCCCACGTTCTTCCAAGATTGGCCTTCCACCTCTGCAGGATGGAGACGGTGGGGGGAATAGCCGGAAGAACGACAAAAACACCGTCAGGGCGGTAGCGTACCGGGACAAAGTCAGGACGCGTCTCTTGATCGTCCGAACCCTCTGACTCCACCGAAACGTCGGATGCGTCGTTCCCATCATCTTCACCCCTAAAGAGTCACTCCGCATCTGCGACTAACATCCTCTGTGCTAGGTGTCCATCATAGCGTCCCGATGCACGAGGTCGAGCTCGTCGAGTGTCTCTTCTCCGGCCGGCATACCCTTAACAGGGGAGGAGGACACAGCCACCCCCTTTCCTTTATGTTCCCAGGATAGTATGTTTGTCGGTGCCATAACCCTTTGCAGAATATTCTCGTTTTCTACGACAAAAACCTAGAGAGAGAAGTAGAAGAGCAGAGAGTAGAGAGAGAAAGTACCTTCGCAAGCAGAGAAGAATGAGAGGAGGATAACGCGTACCTCCTATTTATAATAAAAAAAGGAAGCACGCGTTCCGAAGTCGCAATAATTAGGTCTAGGGATACCTAATTGGCCCCTAAGAGCCCTCTGGTACCCCAAAAACTCGAGACTCTTCAACTTCCGGCTTAAATGGGCCTGAGCCCTATTAGGAACCCATCCCCTTCGGCGACTCTTCAGCTCCTCACGCCTCTCCAACCTTCGGTCTCCGACAAACCAGAGTCATTAGCGACCATATCGTTCCAGCGACAAAACGGTGCGAAAGAGCAGACGCATCGCAAAAGGAGCAAACCGGGGGTGGATTTACCGCACGCTCGTTCGGTAACCCTTTGGTTCCTCGCTCCATCTCCATCCTTCGGTTCCCCGACAAACCGCGACCGTATCGCTCAGCGACAAAACGATGTAAAAGGAGATGCGCTCTTCATCCTCTTTCTCGCCAAGCCTAGTATCCGTGGACCATAATCCAACCAATTTACTGAGATTGCGCCGAACATCAGTAATCTAGGGGGACTTATTCTAGGAGGAGGGTTTAACCCTCCCTTCAAGGCCCACGAAATACTCGGCTTGACCCATCGACAGGGTGGTCGGACGGCTCGGCTTAACACTGGCGGCAAAAGGTTCGGCTTATGGGCACTTTTAGCCAGGAAGACTACTTCAAGTCGGCTTGCTAATTGGATCAGGAATGGGCGGCTTAAAAGCTCATATCTTTTAGCCTAGACATTAGGCCCGACGAGTAAAGGCCCAGTAAGGGTTAATGTAATTAGGGCATCCCAACTTAGTTATAAAAGGAGATGGGATGGCCAACTAAAAGGGGGCGGTTCTTAGGGAGCACTAGTCACTTTATCTTGTAAACATCTTCTGATATAAATAAAAGTTTTCTTGTGATCAACACACCGACGAGTTTCAATCGTATTGTCTAAACTCGGTTCAAACACCAAGGTAAGTGTTTTTCCCTATGATTTTGTGGGCCCCACCTGTTTCACCCTAACCATACCCCCTCTTCTCCCTCTCTCTCGTTTCAGCCCCCTCCCCCACCCCCCCCCGTTAGGAACCCATCCCGTTCGGCGACTCTTCAGCTCCTCACGCCTCTCCAACCTTCGGTCTCCGACAAACCAGAGTCATTAGCGACCATATCGTTCCAGCGACAAAACGGTGCGAAAGAGCAGACGCATCGCAAAAGGAGCAAACCGGGGGTGGATTTACCGCACGCTCGTTCGGTAACCCTTCGGTTCCTCGCTCCATCTCCATCCTTCGGTTCCCCGACAAACCGCGACCGTATCGCTCAGCGGCAAAACGATGTAAAAGGAGATGCGCTCTTCAGCCTCTTTCTCGCCAAGCCTAGTATCCGTGGACCATAATCCAACCAATTTACTGAGATTGCGCCGAACATCAGTAATCTAGGGGGACTTATTCTAGGAGGAGGGTTTAACCCTCCCTTCAAGGCCCACGAAATACTCGGCTTGACCCATCGACAGGGTGGTCGGACGGCTCGGCTTAACACTGGCGGCAAAAGGTTCGGCTTATGGGCACTTTTAGCCAGGAAGACTACTTCAAGTCGGCTTGCTAATTGGATCAGGAATGGGCGGCTTAAAAGCTCATATCTTTTAGCCTAGACATTAGGCCCGACGAGTAAAGGCCCAATAAGGGTTAATGTAATTAGGGCATCCCAACTTAGTTATAAAAGGAGATGGGATGGCCAACTAAAAGGGGGCGGTTCTTAGGGAGCACTAGTCACTTTATCTTGTAAACATCTTCTGATATAAATAAAAGTTTTCTTGTGATCAACACACCGACGAGTTTCAATCGTATTGTCTAAACTCGGTTCAAACACCAAGGTAAGTGTTTTTCCCTATGATTTTGTGGGCCCCACCTGTTTCACCCTAACCCTACCCCCTCTTCTCCCTCTCTCTCGTTTCAGCCCCCCCCCCCCCCCCCCCCCCCCCCCCGATTCTCACCCCTTAGGCAAAACTCTCTCAACTTCCAAAATCCCAAACTCACTCAATCTTCACCAAATCATCTCATTGCTCTCCACACACTCTTAGCTTTCAATCCCTTAGTCTATTTCCAGATTCCAAGTTAACTCCAAGAAAGGTATGCAATCTCAAATTTTTAGATTTTAGGCTCAAGAACCCTAGAAATTGAAATTTGATTTCTTTGTTTCTCTTTGGCTTGATTCTCATACCTTAGACTAGGGAAAGCTTATATATGATGATGGGTTGACTGATTGGTGTTAGATTAGAGTGGAATTTGAGTTTTGAAAATTAGGATTCTTGAGATTTGGGGATTTTCGAAATTGACTCTTCCCCATGTCAACGTTCACATAGCTTGAGCAAACAAAGTCTTAGAGAGAAAATGAGATGTAATAGGGCTTCAACAAAGTTTCTACCCAATTTAGAACCAAATTGCCTCATGAGTTTTGCTTAATTGTAACTTTCATGCAATTGCTTATTGAGATGTTGACTCCTTGTTCCAATTCCATCTTGCTAACACTCTATCAAGCTTCACTATTTTGCAGGCATTATGGGACACAAAAACAAGGAAAATATGGAGGCTGAAAAGCGTGAAGCTGCTAGAAGGGAGACCTCCCTGAGGGGAAAAGCTTTGCGGGCTGAACCGACTTTCTCACGGGGTGATAAGGCAAAAAGGCAGCAACCTCATGCTGCACCAAGTTCTAAGGAGAAGACAACAGGGAGAGGTGCAGGATCCTCTGCAAGACAAGAGAGTATCGGTAGTGGTGCGGGAGAACCAGCTCCTCACAAGAGAGCAAGGGTTTCCACCTCCAAAGGGAAGGAGATCGCTGTTGATCGTGATCGCAGCATCAAACCAAGTGCCTCCCAGCTGTATGAGCACTTGATGAATGGTGTGTCGTGGCTTCCCACAAGGTTTGCGGACACCAAGATGATGAGATCATTGGGGATTGATCAAGATGTTCAGACCTTGTTGGAGCTCCTGAACATGCCTAGCTTCTACGCCATGGTACACCCTACCCACCAAGAAGTCTCTTGTCAATTCTTGGCCACCCTCGATGCTACATTCCACTTCGATGCTGAGCATATCAGTGAGGGATGGGGAAGGATCAGGTTCAAGGTCAATGGCAAAACTCAGCACATGACCTTCAGAGAAATTGGCGAAGTGATGGGGCTTCAAGATATGGAGGAAGCCAATCTCCCTAGGATCAGGGATGTACCAAAGAATGTCTGGAAGTTGATCACGGGAAACAATCATGCTACAGGGCATGACAAGAATTCAGCCATAAGACATCCTTCTGTACGCTATCTCCACCGGATCCTAGTCCACACTCTCTTCCCAAGGAAGGAACCTGGCACAGTGAACGAGGAAGAGTTGATGCTGCTCTGCCAAGCCCTCAGAACCTTCTCCACACCCGGTCAACTTGGTCTCCCTAGCATTGATTCCTTCAGTGACTTTGGCATGGTGGGGTTCTTCGTGCGGCGCCTAATGTACTATCGGGATTGGGCATGGACGACAACTGACCCGGCTCCTCATATTGGTATTGGTGGAATGATCACCCCTCTTCTCATAGCTAGAGGGATAGACTTGGGCAATGATGCCAAAGGACCATTATTCATCGATGGTCCTTACCTGCGGACTGCCACATACCTTCACGGGCGATATGAAGGCAGCCTTGTCTACTCCTACCTGCTCCACGGGACCCCGGTCGAGTTGTTGCTTCCGAACAGAGAGCTCACCAGTTGGGGGGGAGATCACCAAGTTGCTAATAGTCCCTTTTGTTTTTGATCTTTTGAGTGTTGTATTGCATAGACTTATTGCATAAAAAAAACAAAGCATCTGCATTGTTAGGATAGCATTCATACATTGGGAGATAGCTTAGGAAAGAACTCATGCAAAAAACTCAATGTGACACCCTTCTCAATATTGGTAAGTAGCCTGAGCATTTTCTTAAAAGACTTGCACACTTCGAGCCTTGAAAACTCCTCTTGAAACTTGCTGGATTGACGAAACTTGCTTACTCTTGAAACTAACTCCAAATGAATTAGAGTTTAATGAGTCTTAATTCTCTTGCACATGGGCATTTGCATACTTGGTCATAGATCTGATACACATTTGGGTTACCTTATTCCATTCATTATCCTGTTGATAACCCAAATGGCACCCCACACCCATTATCCCTTGCCGTTCTTTGAAGCCACCATTGATTTGTTTGTGTGAGGTCTCTTATTGATAGCTTGTCATGTGCAAAATCTTGAGAGTATTGGGAGACACATAGGTTTGTTCTCATCTTTTGCTAGCATTAGGACCTCATTTGAGCTAGCGATTAGGATGGTAGTTGAGGTTTGTGTGCTTGTGAGTTAAGATCTTGTATTTGGGAAAAGAGATGAACAAAAAGAGTGTTATGAAAAGAGAAGCCTCTAGGGACAGAAAAGAAATAAGAACAAAAAAGCTCTAAGTTTGTTAAATAGATACCTCAAAAAGAAAAAAAAAAAAAAGAAAAAAAAAGAGAAACAATAAGAGAATGGGGAAAGGAAGAGCTACTATAAGAGTTATCAAAGATAGAAAGTCCCTAGTTGGTTGAGATAAAGAAATGGAAAAGAGAGTGTTCATTGAGTGAGTGTGAGATGAGTGTTATCTATGGGCATTGGGGTGGAGAAGAAGGGTAGAGCATGGAATCACCTAGGACAAGGGTAGTTTGATGAGAAACGGTCTATGTATGCGTGAATTGCTCCTGGTCTTAGATAAATTTTGCATATTTATCAAGTTCATGTTCTTGAGTGAAGCCACTTTGAAAAGATGCATTAGAAACCTTCTCTTCCTTCACATTAAACCATTTTCACTCACCAAACCAAATGACTGAGATCAAGTCCCCATTTGCAAGAGTTCACCCTATATGTTTGTGCCAATGAATGTGAGGGTTGGTTGATTGATTTGCTTGTGGAGTCTTGGTGGTAAGTGTAAAGATTTAGGAGTTGAGATAGGACTAGAGAAGTTAGATTTTTTAGGAGACTGCTTTTGCTACTTGGTAATATTTTGTGAGGATGTCACACTGATGGTTTTGAAGAGTATCTTTCGTTTTAATCTCCCAATCTGTCATTCTTTTTCCCTTTGCACTCGAAAGTTCACTTGTGGATAAGTAAATGACAAGTTGGGGGGAGTTGATATCATGTACATTTAGCTTGATTTTAGTCTTCATTTTTTATACATCTTGATCATTTAGAATAGCATTTAGGTATTTTAGGATCCATTTGCATGCATAAGCTTTTATCAGGTGTTGGAGTACACTTTAGAGGTGTTTGGAGCTATTTGGGTTCTAAAAGGAGGTGAAAATGATGCTTAGACGTGTAGAAGAGACTAGAGCGGGCAGTGGAAGCGACCGGAGGCACCCGTGGTGGTCTGGAGCGGGTCGGTGCAGCGGCTGGAGGCACCCGCTCGGCATCCTAGTGAACTGGTGAACTGGAGTGGGTCGGTGCAGCAGCTGGAGGCACCCATGGCGGTCTGGAGCGGGTCGGTGCAGCGGCTAGAGGCACCCGCTCGCAAGTTGGCATTGATCCAGGTCGGCTGGAGCGACCACATGCAGCGGGTGAAGCAGGCCGCAGCGAGCTGGAGCGGGTGCACACAACGACCCACTGCACCCGCTCTGGAACCCCTTTTTGGACGTTTTCATGACATTTGTTGGGCCCTGTTAGGCTTGTTAACTGGGCCTATGAGTTTGAGAGTTGGAGTATAAATACTTTAGAAACCTAATTTTAGAGAGTATCTTGTTTTCCATCTAAACTCAAGACCATTTTGGTGAAAGTTTGATACTTTAATCTATTTTCTATCTTGTTTCTTGTGTTTAAAGTTGGGATCTTGCTTTCTAATCATGTTTAACCTTGAATCAACCATGGTTTTAAGGATTCTCATGAATATTAGTGAGTAGACTCCTATTGGATCTATGGGTTAGGTAGATTAGGGTGATTAGGTGGATGTTTAGGATGTCTCTTGCTTGATTAACATTTTTCTATGCTTATTAAGTGTTCTTAATGCTAGTTTAGAGTGATCAAGTCTAAACTAGATCTGTAAACATTTTATGCACTACAAGTGTTTGTTAAAATGTCTGAACCAGCTTGATATTGCTTTAGCATGAATAACCAAAGACCTTTGATGTTAGGACTGCTAGATGGTTAGTAGACTTGTGATTAATGCATGCTTGATTGTGTTAGGCCAACGACCGTTGATGTTTAATGCTTGATTAGCATAGGGACTATTGTCATGACCGTGGATTAGTCTATTTTATGAGTTCTAGACCTATAGACTTGTTGATTGTTTTGTTTGAACATCCTAGACTGAACCTTGATCACCTGATATCAATTACCTTTGCCCATGGATCCATCTTTAGCTATAGATTGAAAGTTTGATTCTTGCTCTCACACCTTGCTTAAGTTTTTAGATTCTTAGTTTGTTACCAATAATCTATCTTTTTAATTGTTTAGATTAAGCTTGATGACATGTATTCTTGGTGTTTGAAATCGACTTAGGATGGATTGAATCTTAAGTACTAAAACTAGACTTAGGATTAAACTTATCACTATCACTCATACCAAAAATTACCTTCAATTTCCATTACATGAAAAATCTCTAGTGAGTTCCATTCGAAATGAAATAAGTTATACAAATAATAGTTTATTTTTATGGTTGAGAATAATTAACTTTTTAAAATGAGGTTCTTAAATGAAATTTACAAACATTTACACAATGTTCTATTTTGATAGTGAAAATTTATGTGTTATACATAACAGTTCTACTTGAATAATATATTAGTTTGGAATATTATCATTGTTATGAAATAATATCTTATATCTGAAAATTTCAGATTTTCTATTTCTATTTATTAATTTATAATAAATTCACCCTTATTTCAAGACCTTGAAAACAACATAAAAATTAAGTAATATAACTGAAAGTGAAAATTTGGTCTAAGTATTGTTAACTTAACATACCTACTAATATTTGGTGTTAGATCTCATTTTTCAATATATATAAATATATCAAACATGTCACTGTATTATTCGATGTTGGATTACATTTTCAATAATAATATATGTATAACAAATGTGTTAATTTAATATTAAATGTTATATCTCATTTTTTCAATATATATATATATATATATATATATATATATATTTAACAAACATATCCTTTTAAATTTAATGTTAGATCTCATTTAGCAATATATTTAGATAAATAAAACATGTCATATTCTTATTCAATGTTAGATCACGTTTTTAATATATATATATATATATATATGTTTGTGTATATATAGGTAGATATACAAAGTATCAAACTACAATCATAAAATTTCTGGCCAAGAATTTCCAGAACGTCCAGACCAACAAAATTTCAAATATAATCACTCCATGAATACATCATCGGGAAAACCTCCATGTGATCTCAATGAAAATGGTTTACCACTAAGACCTAATCAACCCATTTGCCCACATTTCAAAAGGTTCGGCCTCTGCAAACTTGGACCAACTTGCAAATTTGACCATTCTACCAAACAACCATCTTCAGAAAGTGATGTAAAATAAATAAATATATATATATTCATATATATATATATATATATATGAAAATTCTGTTTCTTTTTTTTGTGATGCAAATTTTATTTAAATAATATGCCTTAATAATATTAAAGGATGTTATATACTTTATGATCAACTTGATCACCATGTTTATTTTCAAAAATAAAACCTGATCACCATGGAATAGAATTTTCATATCATGTAAACATTTTTTTTTCTTTTCAATTTAATCAAACCAGTAATACTTATTTAGGCTCTAATGTTAATCTCAATGGGTCCAGGATGAAATCTTTAACAATCAACTAATGTTTTAAAAACCGGACCAAACACCGATTATATATAGTTATTTGTTGACTAGTTCTACCAATACAACTGGTCCAATCAGATATTATATTTTCAAGAATTTAATAAAAGAGAATGTTCTCTTCTCTAGTGAAGCCACGCCACTGAAGCCTCGTCACCTTACTTAATCCTTAGCCTGCCATTTCTACTATTTCTCGGGGTTTCTTGCCTTTTGGCGTTTGTGATTAATAGGCTTCTTTGCGTTTGATGGCCTAGCTAATGTTGGCTATAGTGTGAATGTAATAGTTGAAAACGACGAAGGACTCTTAAAATCTATGAAACAAAAAACACAAGTATACACAAACACAAAAATTTTGTACTACATTTTTTATTGTTAAGTGAATGATAATAATAAAAAAAAGAAAATTATAACAAAATCATTAGAGATAACATTATGAAAAAATTCATATTTTTATATTAAGAACATAAAAAAATATCATAGAAAACTTAAATACAAATGAAGCAAGACCAGACAAAATGTTAAAACAATCGTTATTACAAAAATTATATTAATATCAAATAATTATATTGTTCTAGAATTAAAATTATTGAGAAATAATATATATGAAAATTCATGATAATCAATGACAATCAATGATAAATTATAGAAATCTTTGTTATAATTCATTAAATCTACTCAACTTTAAAAAAATTCTTAACTTTTTAAATTCTAAAATCCACACAAATTTTAGTTCGACCAATACAATTGGTCCAATCAGATATTCTATTTTAAAGAATCTATTCTAATAAAGGAGAATATTCTCTTCTCTCGTGAAGCCACGCCATTGAAGCCTTGTCACCTTACTTAATCATCAGCCTGCCACTTCTACTATTTCTCGGGGTTTCTTGCCTTTTGCGTTTGTAATTAATAGGCTTCTTTGCGTTTGATGGCCTAGCTAATGTTGGCTATAATGTGAATTTAATATTTGAAAACGACTAAAGATTCTTAAAATCTATGAAACAAAAAACACAAAGTACACACAAACACAAAGATTTTGTACTACATTTTTTTTGTTAAGTGAATGATAATAAAAAAAGAAAATTATAACAAAATCATTAGAGATGACATTATGAGAAAATTCATATTTTTATATTAATAATATAAAAAATATCATAGAAAACTTAAATACAAATGAAGCAAGACCAGACAAAATTAAAAACAATCGTTAATAAAAAATTATTTTAATATAAAATAATTATATTGTTCTAGAATTAAATTTTTTAAGAAATAATATATATATGAAAATTCATGATAATCAATGACAATCAATGATAATTTATACAAAATCTTTGGTACAATTAATCAAATTTACTCAACTTTAAAAAAATTCTTAACTTTTCAAATTCTAAAATCCACACAAATTTTAGTTAAAATTTATGAAACAAAAAACACAAGTACACACGTACACAAAAAGTTTGTACTACATTTTTTATTGTTAAGTGAATGATAATAATAAAAAGAAAATTATAACAAAATCATTAGAGATAACATTATGAGAAAATTCATATTTTTATATTAAGAATATAAAAAAGATCATAGAAAAATTAAATACAAATCAAGCAAGACCAGACAAAATGTAAAAATAATTGTTAATAAAAAAATTGTTTTAATATCAAATAATTATATTGTTCTAGAATTAAAATTTTTGAGATATAATATATATGAAAATTCATGATAATCAATGTCAATCAATGATAATTTATAGAAAATCTTTGGTACAATTCATTAAATCTACTCAACTTCAATTTTTTTTTTAACTTTTAAATTCTAAAATCCACACAAATTTTAGTTCGACCAATACAATTGGTCCAATCAGATATTCTATTTTAAAGAATCTATTCTAATAAAGGAGAATATTCTCTTCTCTAGTGAAGCCACACCATTGAAGCCTTGTCACCTTACTTAATCATCAACCTGCCACTTCTACTATTTCTCGGGGGTTTCTTGCCTTTTGCGTTTGTGATTAATAGGCTTCTTTGCGTTTGATGGCCTAGCTAATGTTGGCTATAATGTGAATTTAATATTTGAAAACGACGAAAGATTCTTAAAATCTATGAAACAAAAAACATAAGTACACACAAACAGAAAAATTTTGTATTACATTTTTATTGTTAAGTGAATGATAATAAAAAAATAAAATTATAACAAAATCATTAGAGATAAAATTATGAGAAAAATTCATATTTTTATATTAATAATATAAAAATATCATAGAAAAATTAAATACAAATCAAGCAAAACCAGACAAAATTAAAAACAATCATTAATAAAAAAAATTATTTTAATATAAAATAATTATATTGTTCTAGAATTAAATTTTTTTGAGAAATAATATATATATGAAAATTCATGATAATCAATGACAATCAATGATAATTTATACAAAATCTTTGGTACAATTCATCAAATCTACTCAACTTTAAAAAAATTCTTCACTTTTCAAATTGTAGAATCCACACAAATTTTAGTTAAAATTTATGAAACAAAAAACACAAGTACAAACAAACACAAAAAGTTTGTACTACATTTTTTATTGTTAAGTGAATGATAATAATAAAAAAGAAAATTATAACAAAATCATTAAAGATAACATTATGAGAAAATTCATATTTTTATTTTAAGAATATAAAAAAAGATCATATAAAAATTAAATACAAATCAAGCAAGACCAGACAAACTGTTAAAACAATCGTTATTACAAAAATTATTTTAATATCAAGTAATTATATTGTTCTAGAATTAAATTTTTTGAGAAATAATATATATGAAAATTCATGATAATCAATGACAATAAATGATAATTTATACAAAATTTTTGGTACAATTCATCAAATCTACTCAACTTTAAAAAAATTCTTAACTATTCAAATTCTAAAATCCACACAAATTTTAGTTTCAATAACCCCCCCCCCCCCCCCCCCCCCCCTTAAAAAAATATAAAGAAAGATCATTGAGGGGTGTTATTGGTGGTGGAAGTTTAATTGATTTGGAAAATTTAGAGATTCCATTGTTATTGATATATGGATTATAATTTTTTTTGTAGAATCCTTTTGTAACATCCCGAGTTGTGATATGTGAAAAGGCTTAATAGAATTGACTTGACTACCTATGTCACCAAAGTGCACTTACCTTTTCCGTCACACATCCGTTTAGAACTCCAGGGTTAAGCGTGCTTATGCTCGAGTAGTGAAAGGATGGGTGACCTATCGGGAAGTGATTCGCGATACCGTGTGAGTGAGGCCAAAGCACGGGGAAAGGTCATGTGGTGATTGCAGGGTCAGTAAACAATGATTTTGAGCCTCGGAAAAATAACGACCGACCGTCGGATGGGATGGGGCCCACGGGCCGAGAGAGCGGGCGTGGGTGGCCCATTAGCCGTGGGCGGTCGGGGCGTTACACCTTTGTTATTGGCTTATGGTCTTTTAAATTCTATGTAAAATCTCTTGTTATTCCAAATTTTGGCTTTCAATGATTTTGTAATTCTACTAAAAACCTATTGTTATTGGAACATAGACTTTCTTTAGTTTTAGTCATAATACTCAAATTTGAAAATACTATGTATACTCATAAGATTCTTAAAATCTATGAAACAAAAAACACACCTACACACAAACACAAAAGTTTTGTACTACATTTTTATTGTTAAGTGAATGATACTAAAAAAATAAAATTATAACAAAATCATTAGAGATAATATTATGACAAAATCCATAGTTTTTATTAAAGATATAAAAAAATTATAGAAAACTTAAACAAAATTCAAGCAAGACAAGACAAAATGTTCAAGCAACCGTTATTAATTGTTTTTTAATATCGAATAATTATATTTCATGAAAAAGTTTTGTGTTTATAAAACATGTTTATATTATTGTAGAAGAAAAATTTTAGAGAAGAAGATATATAAGGAAATTCATGATAATTAATTACAATAAGTGATAATGTATACAATTTGGTACCAATTCATCAAATTTACTTAACTTTAAAAAAATTCTTAATTTGTCAAATTCTAAAACTCCACACAAATTGTTTTGGGGAGGGGGGTTATTGGTAAGTGAATTCTAATGAACTTTGAAAATTTTGGGATTCCATTTTTATTGGTTCATGAATTTCAAAAATCCTTATAAAATCCATGGTTATTGGATTAAAAATTTTCAAAATTCATTTGCATCCCTTGTTATTCAAAAAGTTTAGTTGTTAGTGATTTTCTAATTGATAAATGACTTCTCATGAACTTTGAAAATTTTAGGATTCAATTGTTATTAGTTCATGGATTTCAAAAATCCTTATAAAATCAATGGTTATTGGTTTAAGAATTTTCAAAATTCATTCACATCCCTTGTTTATTCAAAAAAAGTTAGTTATTATTGATTTTCTAATTCTAATTAAATCTAGTGTTATTGGGAGATGAATTCTATTCTTTTTTACTCATAATACTCAACTTTCAAAATATCTTATGTATCCATGAGATTTTCAAAATCCATGTGATAAAAAAATATAGAAACAAAATAATTATTGTGTAGTTATTATTGATTCTCTATTCATTTTTACTCATTAGACTCCAACTTTCAAAACAATTTGCACCATCAATCCATATTATATGAACTATAATTCATTACATTTTATATACTTACAATTTTGAATGTATAGTTATATTTACATTGTTTTCTCATTATATTTATATTGTTTTATCCTTAATTAGTAAAAACTAAACATGTGAACGACTAAACATACATAATGCAGTTAAAGTTCTTAATATAAATTTCATGTTATCATTATTAATACTTGTTATGTATCACTATTATTTTCTTTTTAACAAGAAATTATATTTTGAAAAAACAAATAATCATGATATATGATTTAGAAAAATATAAATTATATATTTACTTTACAAAAAGAATGATTGAAAAGAAGTAATACAAATTTATGAAAATTTATACCAATCTAGAAAAGTTATGATCAAATTTTATAAGTCAGGGTATATATATTTTCCATATAACTTTTAAAATTTATGAACTCTTAAAATTCAGAAACTCTACACAAATTCATTTCCCAATAACAATGATTCTAATAAAATTTGTAAAATCCATAAACCAATAACAATGAAATCTCTAAATTTTCAGAATCAATTAAACTTCCACCACCAATAACATCCCTTTAGTTTCTTTAAAATTGTCAAAATTTAACATAACAAGTAGACAAAATGCAATAACTACAATTCTTTCCTTTGGAGATTAATAACTGAGATTAAATGCTGCACCCACTACAACAAAACATGCAGATTCCGATAGCCATATTCGTCTGAATTTCGTCGGAATATGGCAATTCCAACAAAATTCCGACGAAAAGAGTCGTCGGAAATATCTCGTCAGAAAAAAAAGTTTGTCGAAATTTTGTCACACATTCCGACGAAATTTCGACCAGTACCGACGGACGTTATTCCAACGAAAATGCCGACGAACCCTGATTCCGTCGGAAAATTCTGAAGAAATATTCCGTCGAAAAATTCCGAAGAACACCATCCGTCGGAAAATTTCGACGAACTATTTTCGTCAAAAATTTCCGACGGATGGTGTTCGTCGGAAATTTCCGACGGACCATGTTTCGTCGGAATATTAATTATTTGCATTTTTGAATATTTAAATTATTTTATTTTTAAATAAATGTGTACTTTATAAAAAAATATAAAAATCAATAAAACAGAAATTAAAAACAATATTATAGAAAAAAATTTTACATGAATAAAAACAACATTTTATAGTTTAAAAAAACTAAAATTCATTTGGGAACAGACGCTTCATCTTTTCAATTATCTCGTTTTTGCTCATGCGATGATTCTGATATATGGGAATTACTCCCTGAACGAACACGCTTCCGAGCTACGGAACGACGTTGTGTTGTTCGTGGTCCATCAAAACCGTCAGACCTACAAAATAAAATCCATGACAATTAGTAACAAATTCATATTTATATATAACTTAAACCCGAGTGTTTGTAATAAGTTCATATATATACATATATACTAATAATAGTAAAATGCTTTATATCATTTAAATTTTTATAACCCAAAAAAATAATAAGTTTTATACAAATGTTTATAACTTGTAAAAACGTTTATATATATTAAAAAATAATTAAAATGTTTTTTATATATTAAAAATTATAAAAATGTTTTATAAATATTTCACATATACAAAAACGTTTATGGAAATAAAAAATATATATTAAAACATTTTATATATATTAATAATTATAAAAATGTTTTATAAATTTATTTAACATATGGAAAACGTTTATGTATATTAAAAATATATATAATTATAATTCCAAAAATCTAATTATAACTTTTATCAAAAATTAAAACGTTTTATATATATTTAAAATTATAAAAACGTTTTCTAAAAATATTTAACATAGAAAACGTAATCTACAAATCTAAATTTTTTAATCTATATATAAACTACAATCTAAACGAAATCTAACAACATATAACTCCTAAAACTATCAATTCAATCATAAATCTATAGATTCAAAACCTAAAATCCACAAATCTAACATTCCAAACCTAAAAAAAAAAATCTAAAGAAGGATTCAAAGACTTACATGTTTGGAGAAGAGATTTGGAGCAGTTGTTGTCAGAACAAGCGATTTTTGACAGGTATAAGAGGGAGAGACGCGGAGAAAATGAGGAAGAAGAGAAGAAAATGAAGGAGAAGAAGAAGGGTTACTTTATATAATAAAAAAACCAACGAAATTCCGACGAAAACGGACCGTCTGTAAAAATCTGTCGGAATACTTGTGTATATCGAAAAAGGAAGCCTTGAGAATCTTTGACTTTGTGCATGTCCGTCAGAATTTTGTCGGTATATTCTGTCGGAATTACGTCGGTCATTGCCGTCGGAATTCCGACGACATATGGCCGTCGGTATAAATCCGTCAGAATTTTGTCGGAATACTCGCCAATACTGAAAAAAAGAAGCCTCGAGAATCTTTGACTCTCTGTATATCCGTCGGAATTTTGTCGGTATATTTTGTCGGAATTTTATCGGTATATTCCGACGGAATTCCAACGAAAGTACGAGAAAAATGAGTTTTGGAATTGAAAACAACAATCTAATGAGCACATACAAATCTTTGATAGTGTGTAAGTAATTTACAAAAGGTTTAACTAAAATATTTAATTGTTTCACACACTCTATTATACAAAATCAAAATCTAGCCTTATATTATCATAAGTATAAGTATTATTTGAGGATGTTACGAATACGTTGATACATATACGAATAATTTTGTTATATTAAAAACACTATAAAGCCTTTATAAACATATATATGTCTTAATTGGATATTTTAAGTATCCAATTATACATTTATAATAACTTTGCAAATCTAAAATAAATGTTGTCGGAATATTCTGACGAAATTCCGACGAAACTGAAACGTTCGTAGGTATTCTGTCAGAATTTTCTGACGAAATTCCGACGACCTTCAAACCATTATCTAAACCCTAGACTTCGTCGGTATTTCGTCGGAATATTCTGACAAAATTCCGACGACCTTCAAACCCCATTCTAAACCCTAAACTTCATCGGTATTTCGTACGATTTTTAAATGGGACTTGAACAACTTATTGAAAAAACTCTTTTAACTTATTAAATAACTCAAATAACTTATAAGAAAACTCCAAGAGATTATTAAAATTAAAATCTCCAATAACTTATAAACAAACTCCAACATTTTATTGAAAAAATAACATTTTATTTAAACGGTTAAAACTTTCCGTCGGAATTCTGTCAGAATCCAAACGGTCAAAACGGCCGTCGAAATATTTTTGTCGGTATTTCACTGGAGCTCACAACGGTCAAAATATCCGTCGGAATTTCGTCGGAAATTTCCGACGACTTTATTTTTGTCGGAATTCCGTTGGAATATACCGACGAAATTCCGACGACTGAAAAAATATATGGTTCGTCGGTTTCTTGTCGAAATTTCGTCAAAAAAAACTGACGAAAATAGTGTTTTGTCGGAATGTCCGTCGGAATGTAGTATGTTTTCTTGTAGTGACCACTGAACCCGACTCAAGACTCCATACGCAAAAGGATCCAACCAGAAGATGAATATGGGTTAGTAGTTGTTCGAATCTTTTTCTCGGAGATATCCATGACGAGGAACATAGAGATTATAATGGCTGTAGCTGCGAAACCATAGGAGATGACTTCAATTGAGTCTTAGAATCGAGATTTAATGAGAGGCAAAGGATGGTTCATGAGTGCTCAAGCTCTCTCATTTCTGATAATTAAAAGTTAGTTTGGCTTTAGTGTTGTAAGTTCGTTATGGTGAAACAGGGAGAGAAGCAAGATTAAGAAGGAGGAGAGAATGAGCAAGTGGGACTAATATGTGAGAATGTGAAAGTTTTGGGATTCTAATAGAAATTAAAAATTTAACTTTTCGGGGACACACATGTTGTCCTTTATTACACAGTTTTTCTTGAGAATTGCAAAGAGATCAATGTTGTTTGATTACTAAAATAATTTAATTTCTGAAAAGCCTAATGTATATTAATAATTTTTAGAGCTTCACATCATCGCTGATTCTTTTTCTTTTTCCAACATTATGCACAAGAGTGCTCGGTTTCTGTGACCAAAAAGAGAGACAAGAGTCTCTAGCTCTCTTTGCCCAAAAGAATGCCGAACCGGGACGAGAGGACCAGACGCAGGAGGCATTTGAGTTTCCACACGTGTGACCAGCGATTTTTAGTCAGTGTAAGATTTTGAGATACGGACACAAGTTTAAATAGGAAATTTGAATTTTAATCAACTTGGGATTGCATTTAGTATTGGGTGGTTGTTGGGTTCGTATTTGGTACAATTAAAATTGTAAGGGTCATAATAAGTCATTTGCTTCCAATATTTGTTCCCCTCAAAATGAAATAAGTTTTTTTTTCTGTTTTGCCAAATTAACTAAACTACTTCTAAATAGATATAGATTCAGAAAGCCAAATCGGGGGGAAAGAATCAACATTAACCATAGCTGAAGGTAAACTTTGAACACCTCTTGCAAGCTTATTTGCCATATGTCTCATCGTAATAGAGAATAACCTCTTACATAGTCAGTTATTCCTTCGGTGTAGATACCATCTTCATGGTTTGGGAGCGGTCTGTTACCACCTTTAGGAATTGTAGAAATTTCATGCCCTTTATAACCCAAATCAAAAGTTTACATTCTGCATGTAAAGGTGATAGGCTTCGTCATCTCCCTCATAATATCATCGGTTCCATCGGTTGCATGTAAAGGCGATAGGATTCGTCATCGGTTACTTCTCCTTTACGATGAACCTTGAAGTTTTGATGAAACAAAGAAGAAGAAATTATGGAATGATGCATGTGAAGATGAAATAATGTCGATAATAAAGAATAAAACGTTTGGAACTAGTTGATCTTCCCGTTGAAGTAAAAGCTATTGGACTTAAGTGGATCTTCAAGGTTAAACGTAACTCTGATAAAGCCATAAATAAGTATAAATCAAGATTGGTAGCAAAGGGTTACTGTCGCATCCCCGATCCAAGATAAGGATCGTTGGGACGGGCCATGGTTCAAGGAAACATACCAGCCAGGTTATGAGACATATTGGCAAGCATCCCATGGTCACGAAAAAGGGTTAAGCATGTCTAAAGACTAAGACTTAACGCAAGATGGTTAGAAACGAGGATATGGCAGTTGGACGAGTGATATGGCAGCTGGACGATGTATATAGGTAGCTCGGTCAGCTAAACAAAGTGTGAACCAGCTCAACCTAGATCACTCCAAACTATATCAGCTCAGCTAGCTGGACAACTATATCACTCAGCTGGGTCAGCTAGATATCAACTCAACTCAGCTGGACGGAGTGTTGGGGTCTCGGGCAGTTGGTCCGGGTTCGGGCCGGTGCCGGGCTGGTTGGTCGGGCGAAGTGGGCTATGGTTCGGTAAGGTCTTGGGTCGGTTTCATGTAGTGTGGGTATCTCATTGGGCCCAGTTTTGACCCATTTAGGGGCAGTTGTAGGCGATGGGGTGTGACTGGCCAAAGGTTGCAACCTTTAGGAAATTGGTGTCCATTCGCCTAGCCACTTGCACCCCTTCGGCCAAGACAAAGGCCGATCCCCTACTCTATAAATAGGGGGCTTCCCCCTCATCATTTCTATCATCAATTCCAAAGTAAATACTCAGAGAAATAGCGAGAGACAGAGAGATAGAGAGAGAGAGAGAGAGAGAGAGAGAGAGAGAGAGAGAGAGAGAGAGAGAGAGAGAGAGAGAGAGAGAGAGAGAGAGAGAGAGAGAGAGAGAAAGAGAAAGTAAGAGAGAGTTCCGACCAAGAGAAAAGGCCGATTAAGGTGGTAGTTATTCCGGCGAGTCCAATCGTTTGGGAAGGGAATTACCGTCTAGGAAATTGGAAGATCTGACAAGGAGAATCAAGTGGAAATCATCGAGCATGTATCCAAGGTATGTGATGAACCAACGATTCCCATGGACTAGTTTGGCGGCCTAAGGGTCAATATCGAGGGTCTTATGGATCAAGGTTACATCCAATCTCTGTTCCATTTCGATCCATTCTTCTTCTACTCTTTCTAGATAGATGCGAAAATGTGTGAGGGTTGTGTGAATGGTTGCGAATCTTAACCCAAACCGATCTCACCCAAACAGCGATCCTAGGCCATAGGCCGGATCCGTGGATGCTTCTCGAGGGTTACTTGGTCAGTGGGGATGGTTGGTTGAAGACTAAAGACTCATGGTATATTGGGACTCACCCAAGGGACACGAGTGGTCAAGGATCACGAGTAGTCAAGGGTTGCGAGATGACAAGAGGCGCTTGTCGCCCAAAGGGCACAAATGACCAAGAGGTACGAGTGACCAAGAGGTACGAGCAACCAAGGGGAACGAGTAACCAAATGTTGTGAGTACCATAAAGGTGCCAATGGATCAATAGCCCTGTGCCGATCCATATGGACCAGTCTGAGACTGGTTAAGCCGGCCATAGAAATGGTTCGACTATCCATAGTATTAAGTCACAAGGTCCGCATCGCTGTATAGTAACCGGATGGGTTTGGGCTTACTCGGATGCATAGGATCCTGGCCTTGAGACGGATTAGGTAAGTAATTCGTAAGTCTTACAGGCTGGACTGAAATGGGTAGCCCTTCGAACATGGTCACTAACATAAGGGTTTGATGGGACAAAGGGTATAATTCAGTTATGGTCTTGATAAGATCGATTGGTATAAGTTTAGACTTGGTTTAGTCTAGCCGATTACCATATAAACACTTGGGTAGAGGTTATGCTATTCAAGGGAACCAAACCGTACATTGCTAAGATCAACCGTATGTATTCGGATCATGATTAATGCTACGTGGTTTGTGGTTTCAGGATCTGAGGCTGATCGTGATCAAGACAAGGGGCCGTGAATACTCTATCAACGAGTAGTTGTGTGGTGTGTGGGTAGATCGACGTAGGAATAAACTTATAATATCCTTTAGTGCAGAACGATTATTGTATTGAATCTCATTTCTTATATTTATACAATATCTAATTGCCTTGTTAGGTTTTAGTTTGTTCGGTTGATCAATGAACCTCGTTATCCAAATATAATTTAGTTAATATTGAACTTGAATGAAATCAAATTAGATTTATGTTACAAGTAAGACTACAAATCTTGCTAGATTTTAAGTTCCAGGAACATGTCTTACAAGTTGTTAACAGAGCGGAGTTTATTCTAGGATATGTTATGATATGCCCAAAATTGAAGGATCACTCTAAGGTTGAAGGATTGGATAAGCCTTGCACCAAATGAACTAGAAAGCACAAACGATCAAGGGACGTGGATCGAATGGTCGCACAAGGGATGCGGAAGACCCTTGATATTCCAACTCCTAAGCCCGAAGATATAACTCACTCCGACGACTTAGAAGCTACGATGTTCGATTAAAAACAAAGGATTCAACAAGAATAAAAAAAGAAAGGTTTTTGATTAAAAATGTTGAATGAACAAAACAATACAATAGCTAGCCTTTATATAATAGGCTATGGGTTAGACTAAAGGTCTAAACTTGTTCTAGGAAATACAAACTATATAAATATGTTGGACTTGACTAAAGACCAAAGTTGACCAATTTTGAAAGTTGTGGTCGAAAAACTCTTCGGTTGGTCTCTTCCTTTCGCATGGTCGACGGTCAAAGAATTGCCTTCAGATTGATATATTATTCGACCATGACATGTAGTTTCTTGTTGCGACTTTCTTGAAAAACTTCAAACATTGATTTCTAAATGAGATCAAGGCCCCATGTTCTGTTTCAAATCCATTAGCTTCTCTCGGTCTAGAACTTCATGGATCAAACCGATAAGGCCCATAAACAGCCCATTAAGCCAAGCTATTATTAGTTGCCTAGCTGGTTCGTACCTGATTTTCATACCTTGGTCCACGATTCTGGTCAGGGTCGCATCAGGTTGGGTATGGGGTAATACATCACAAACGCTGAAGGGTCTCATGGTAGGATTGTCTCGATTGTTAGCCTAGGGACTGAGTGTTTTATTATATATCAGGATTGAGCACTAACTTGAGTTGAATCCTTAGGGTGGAAAAGGAAAATCGGGAAAGAACCGTAAGAGCAAGGGCACGGTTGATCAAGACAGTCACATGGCTGCAGATGGGTCTGATCCAACTGATCTGCCAACCGATCCGGTTGTGGGCAATACCAGTGCGTGATTAACCAAAGGACCAACCGTTCTTGCTGGAACAAGGTTTGAGAATGAGGGTAGGCAACGACAGGATAGCGAAGAGGAATCAGAGTCCTCTAACGTCGAGCCGTTTGCTAACCAGCACGATGGTGCAGCCACTGAGATGGCTAACCGGAATGAAGAACCGTCCATAAAGAATACACTGAAGGCCATGAAGCTTATGGGTAACCGGGTTGATGCAATGGCTAGTGAATTCGTCAGTGGGACAGGCAAACCCGTAGCTACAGCTACGCCCCTGGCCAATGGTCGGGCTGGAGAACCAGCCGAGGTGGTCGAGATCGATCCACCTGCAATAGTTTCAAGGAAAGTGGATTACCTGAGTTTGTTGGAAAACATAACCTGCCTCGGGAGCCGACACTTCTCGGGTAGTACCGATCCTATCGTAGCTGATGAGTGGAGAAGCCGGTTGGTCTGGAACTTCAGTTATACTCGTTGTCCCGATGATTAAAAACGGGACATAGCGGTTCACTTCTTGAAAGGGGACTGTGGGAACCGAAATTTGCACTGTCGATTTTCCGATAAAAATAGGAAAGCTAAGTAAACCTAAATTTCCCAGAGGTCCCGGATATCTGCTAAACCACACGCCAAGCAATCAAACAATGAGAACAAACGAAATTATTATAATCAATAAAACGAAAAGAGAGCAAAGAAGATATTATTCTGAATCTGTGGTTTGAGCGTTACAATAGGTAATCCTAAGAGGTAAGAGCCGTCGATGAGTTCTTAGTTCTAACCTTGTAAGACCTGATTAAACCTAGTTGAGTTGCAGCTTGATAACAGAAAAACGGAGATATGCCTAAATTGCTCTAAGTGCTATGTTTGCATTGAGTAAAGAATTGTGTGTCTTTTTGCTTCTTTAACCTCGACGTCCTTATATACTCCTATTAGAGGTGGTTTACTCTTTCCCTATCTGCCATTGACCGAGTTTATCACTTTTCGAGAATATTCCATTTCCTTCGATCATTGTGTTTATCTTCAAAAACTTTGCATTTATCTTCTGAACTTGACATTTATCTTCTGGACTTGACATTTATCTTTTCCTGCAATACATAAGACGAACGGTCATAGGGATTGGGCTTAATTTCGTATAAACTCGTGAGTGGGCCTTTAGCCGCGTTTTAGACCTTCTCGGGCCATTTTTTGACTTGTTTGTCTGAGGTAGCATCGATTGATACCCAACAGCTATTGAATGCACCATCCGCAGAGAGAAACGTCTAGCATCGATCGACAACAACACTTCTCCGTCAAACGACACCACTCTTGGATGAACATCGATCGATACTCCTACTCTACCATCGATCGACAGTAACCTGCGAGCAGAGATAGTTGCGGCACCTATTATGACTAGGGATGGGAATGGAGACCTGCATGAACCTGAGGGTCATCTGTGTGATGCAGCATGCCAAAAATTAGATATACATGGGGCAGTAATCCCTGAGCATCGACCGATAGCAGAATTGATCAGTCCTACTCAACTCTGTTTTAACATGTCTACGATTCAACCTCGAGAAATTCAGGGGATCGACGGCCAAATAAGACCTACATACTTTAATCTTGTGCTCAAGCACCCCTTTCATGGCCTTCCTTATGAAGATCCCATGGACCACCTTGAAACACTAGAGGATTTTGTGTTTAGCATCCCGGAGCATGAAGGAACTACATATTATCTCCTCTGCAAGTTATTTAAGTATTCTCTCTTTGGGAATGCAGTTGTTTGGCTGAAAATTTTACCACCAAGATCTCTCACTACCTGAAACAATGTCAATACTGCATTTCTGACTAACTTTATGATGATGCAAAGACCGAAGAGCTAAGGGATAAGATTTTGACATTCTCTCAAGGACCTACTTAAGGGTTCATAAGTTCTTGGGACAGATTTAGGGGGTACAAAAAAGACTGTCCACATCATGGTTTCATGGAGGCTCAACTGCTGGGATTCTTCTTCAAGGGTATTAATGTGCAGTATCATATGATGATGGATCAGAAAAGCGCATGAAACTTTGAAACCATGACTCCAGAGGAAGCTAAGAGACTTATTCAAACTTTGTGTCTAGAACCAATATCAAGATTATGGATACTCACAGGATGCAATCAGGTGTTATGAATAATGAAAATATCATTGAGGTCGAGTCCAAAACTGATTATGTACATGAAGTCTCGTTGGTGGAACATGCTGCAGAAGAGGACGAGAATCATATATATCAGAGGATGGAATCTATTATGGAACGAGTCATAGAAATTCAGCAGATAACAAGTGCATATACTTAAATCTGAGGTTGGATTTTATCCACAAAGATCTGAATGGAAAAGTTGAAGCCTTGGACGCCCATGTCATGATGCTAGACACCCAGGTTTTACAGACAATAGAAGCTGTGAAGAAGCAAGAAGCTCTGGTTAAAGAGAAAGTTGAGGAGGGCAAGAAGCATCAGGTTGATGTCATTTTAGATAATAACTTTGGGGAAGTAATCGCGCATGAGAAGTTGGAAGAAGGTGCTTTTCTAGTCGAAAGTTCTATTTCTTTTGGCAGCTCGCACTGGTGTAGATCGACACCATCAGCTGAGAATTGATCGACACCCATTGAAGAGTGAGTAGGAACAATAAGAATTCAGAGCCACTCAGACTTTGCCACACGACACATGCATCCTTCCAGCATGTATTGTGTTAAAACTCATGTCGTCTATCAACACCAACAGGATGACATCGGTCGACATCAACAGGCGACCAATAATCAAAAACAACAACCGAACATCGATCGACACCCGCCCATGTCAAGCCATAATGCACACCACTCATCAAAAAGGCCAACAATGAACACCAATCAGCAGGATGTTGATGCACTAGAACAAGGTAAATTGATCCCAGCTGAAACCTCTTTCATTGAAAGTATCGATCGACGGCACACACATATATCGATCGACACCAGCTGTACGAACATGAATCTGTCATAGAAAAGCAAGAAGCAAAATAAATAAGTCCAAAGAAGAGAGTTAAATCTAGAGAACCCTATGTTCCCAAACACCTCAGGAGAGAAGCTAACAAGTCTGAACTTGATAGATTTCAAAAGAGAGTGAAGAGTGTCCCTAAGGATATGTCTTTCGAGGATGCATATCACTAGTACATACTTGGTAATTTCTTCAGAGAGAACAAGGAGACAAATAAGGACATTGAGCTGTTGTTTAATATGGTCAGCCATCAATCCAAGAAGACACTGAAGAAGGAATAAGATCCTGGGAAGTTGCTGATTCCCTGCTGTATACATGATACCAATTTTCCATAAGCCCTATGTGATACTGGAACTGCAGTCAGCATCATGGCCAAAGACACTACCAAACTGTTAGTATTGAAGGTAGAACCTTCTCAAGATAGTTTCACCTTCGTGGATAACTCCAAGGTAAACTCAGCAGGCATGATCAAGATGTTAAAGTAGAGTTAGAGGAATGCACTATCCCTGTGGACTTTAATGTTTTAGGAATCAAATCAGGTCGAGAATCTTCTCTTCTTTTTGGAAGAGCCTTTATGGCTACAGTGGGGGCAGTTTTTGATCTCAAGAAGAATAAGATGTGCCTTACTAATATTGATGAAAAATTCTTCTACGATCATGTGGGAAATACCAAAAGTGAGGGCTTATTTCATGGATACATCCGTCTGAAGATCCAGCACCTGCATCTGATTCAAACCGCAAAACTACAAAACCAGCATCAGCGTCGATCGACACTCGCCTAATAGCATCGATCGGCTCTCTCCAGATTTTAGAGCAACCCGTGATTGAAAAGCCTAAGTCTGGGGGAAGTGCCAGGAAGAAGAAAAATAGAAAGAAAGTAGATGCATATTTCTTGTCACCGCTTCATTCGCAGTGTCATAATAGAAGTGTTGAGTATATAGTGCACTGCATAGGAGGTCTACAACCTTTTACCAAGGTCAGGGTGTTATGTGATCCAGAGTTGAAAGACAAAGGGGAAGCTTCTGCAAGAGCTTTTATCAACATCATCAACAAAATGAGGAAGAGGGACACCGAGAGCTGTTCTGGAACAAGTTCTCAATCTCATCTGGACTGAATCAGAGTTCCAAAATGTTAAGCAAATGACTATAGGCAAGCGCTAAGTGGGAGGCAACCCACTGTTTAGTTAGATTTCAATTAGGTCTTAATTATATTATTCTAATTTCGGATTTTATTTTATTATTACAGGTTTTCAAAAAAAAAGAAGATCTGAGGAAGATAGTATGCACAGAGCATTAAACGACACTTGATCATTGTTGATCGACAGAGCAACCCGAGTATCGATCGATCGCCACTTAACTGTGTTGATCGACGGTCACCATCAACGAGCAGGTATATCGTTTTTCCTTGTCAAATTTTCTCCTTATGGTTTATTTGCTTCACCATTCTTAGATTGTATAATACTGGGGACAGTGTTGTTTAAGTCTGAGGGAGGTTTACTGATATTGTGTTACTTTTTGAGTTTTATTATCTATGAGTTTTTATTAAAAAAATTTATAGAGTCAAGAAGGGGATTATGTTCATATTAATATTTTTATTTGTTCACTAACCACACTATAGCACCATTCTTAGACTTGTTGATTGTAGAGAGTACTATAGATACCAAAGTGGATCATCCTTGCCATTAGACTACACTTGCTTAGAAAGTTTGAAGGAACCAAAGCTGACCTCCAACCTAATACTGACTAAATTGCTTTCTTTGGGGCTTGGTATACACTGGATCGGATTTCTTCTAGAAGTATGTTAGGTACAAGTCATTGCACCTCTGATTCCTTTCTCTCTCTCTCTCTCTCTCTCTCTCTCTCTCTCTCTCTCTCTCTCTCTCTCTCTCTCTCTCTCTCTCTCTCTCTCTCTCTCTCTCTCTCTCTCTCTCTCTCTCTCTCTCTTCTGCATCTACTAAAAACAAAAGATTGAGATGATTTTCTGGAATGAAGAGGGGTAGTTACCTTACTGATGATCCCACTATTCTAATTCAGAGGAATGATCACACATTGCTGGAAGCGAGGGGTAGGTACATTACCGATGACCCCACTATTTGCCTACAACTTTGCCAAAAAGGATTAAAAAAAACAAAGAAAAGAGAAAAGAAAAGAAGAAGAAAATCAAAAAGAAGATGGCATAATGTTTGTGTTAAACAACATTGATTGAGATCTAAAAAGATTCAGAAAAGAGATAAAAGAGGGAAGAAAGGGATCAAAGAAGACTTTGTGCCTGTTTGTCCATTATTGCAGAGGTAAGAGTTCATGTGTCCTTTGATCGATACTCTAAGGTAAAGCCTGCACTTTTATTTTTATGCAAAGAAATGAAGTCAGTAGAGGGATGAACCAGACTAGTAATTTCTAAGTTGTTTGTAGAATGAATTTGGTTGCGATACTAGGATATGCTATATAAAGTTTCTATATGATTGACATGATAGAATGTGTTTGCAACACATTAGGGTGATAGTTATACTTAGACATTATGTAAATCCTCGCTTTTCAAACCTCTTTCGCAGGCTGCCTTGTTTTGCTTGAGGATAAGCAAAAAGATAAGTCCAGGGGAGTTGATAGGGGTTGATATTTACCACTTTCAGGCTATGATATCAGCCTTATTTAGAGTCTATTATATGTGTTTAGGCTATTTTTTAGAGTATTTTCAGGTTCAAGTACATTCTGGAGAACTTTGGTGATTCTTGAGCTTTTAGAGATGCAGAACTGCGAAGATGCATCAGATGTTTAGCTATGGATGGAGACCTGTCTACGGTGAGATTAAGCTCATATTTTGACACAATATATATTATGTTTCCAATTCCACCGGTTTGAGGTCATCCAGGATCATACAGCCGAAGTTATGCATGTTTTACTGGACAGTGGTCTGTCTGCCTCATGAGAGGAAGCTGTCGAGGGGATGAATGAGTGTCAATCGACGTCACAGCGTTACCATCGATCGAAGGTGATCCCAGAAGACAGGGCCGGATTTTTTTTATGGCCAACTTAAGCCCAGATGTCATGACAAGTTACTAGAATACATACGCACAAGTTTAGACCTAATTTATATAGTTTTCTAATCCATTGTTGACGGCTAAGCTTTATTTTATTTACTGTCTTAAGTTTTGAGAGAATATCAATTCTCCTCCAGAGATTGATTGGAACTCTTTTGGTTTCATATTGATTTCTATATATATTACTTATTCAGACTATGCTTTGTGTTAATGCTTTCATGTCTGAGTAATCATCTTGTTAGTTTTAGAGATTTCATGTTCTTAATGTCAAATTGATAGTCATAGGATTGCTAGTTTATCTATAGATTTATGCCCCAGGTTACCTTGTAATACTAGGATCTAGAGTAGTGGAATAACACGAGAGTGTGACTGATTGCTTGAACCTAGAATCATAGGACAATTAAGAAGCACAAGAGTGCAATTAATTAACGGAACCCAAGCCCTATGTGGATTAGATATCTAGGCACAATACGAGAGTTGATCTAGGATCTAGTTGAACATCATCGATATGTGTGTTAATTCTTGTTTGTCTGAGGTAGCATCGATCGATACCCAAGCATTGGTATTGATTGACGCTCGATCTTTGTTTGCATGCGAGAGCTGGAACATAGAACTTAGGCATTTGATTAGTAATTGCATGCGAGAGTGGATTACTTGCTTATTGAATTCGAGTTCTAGAATTTGATCTATAAAACCCTTAGCATCCTTGATTTATGTTTTGAATCTATTGATTGATAATATTGAAAACAAGATTAGGATCATCTTCCTCTTGTAGCAGTATATGAGGACGATCTTCTTGTGTCTCGATCGAGTTTTTAATTGATATGATACTTCAAAAGAGGGATTTTAGAGAAATTTGAACGAGTGACTTAGGTAAACTAACATATTATCTTGGTATCGAGGTGGTTCAACATGAAGAAGGAATCACACTGAGACAAAAGAGATATGCCAAGAAAATTCTACAAGAAACCGGAATGGAATACTGCAATGCAGTACATGCGCCTATGGAACCGGGTCTGAAGATCTCGAAGTCACTAGAAAAAAAAAGCATAGATGAAAGAGAATATAGAAGAAAGATCGGGTGTCTCAGGTATTTGCTTCACACACGTCCGGACCTTTCGTTTTGTTTTGGAGTCTTAAGTAGGTATATGCAATCACCTAAGAAATCACATGGAGAAGTTTTGAAACAAATATTTTTGATACCTACAAGGAACTCTTGCACACAGTTTGGTGTTCAGACGAGCACCAAACGCAAAACTTATAGGATATAGTGACAGTAGTCATAATGTTGATGAAGATGATGGAAGAAGCACTATTGGTCACATCTTTTACTACTCAGATAGTCCCATCATGTGGTGTTCCCAAAAGAAGGAGACTGTTGTATTATAATTTTGTGAAGCCGATTTCATGGCAACAACTAAGGCGGCAAAGCAAACTATTTGGTTACAAGAAGTACTTGGAGAGATTATCGGTAGAATGTGTGAGAAAGTGACAATCCAAATAGATAACAAATCCACTATAGCTCGCACGAAGAATCCTTTATTTCATGGACGAAGCAAGCATATTCGTCGACGCTATCACTTCATAGGCGAGTGTGTTGAGAATGATTTGATTGATGTTAAACATGTACCAAGGATTGAACAAAGATCTGACATCTCGACGAAAACACTTGGGAGATTGAAGTTCAAAGAGATGAGAGGTCTTGTTGGAGTCAAAGACTTGTCGAACATTGACTTCAAGTTTAAAGGGGAGAATGTTGGAGTTAAATTTGAAGAAATAGAAAATATAACTTATCTAGGAGATATATAAATAAGTTAAGTTTGATAAGATTAGGAGAAATCTATTTCTATATAAGGAGACTAGTGATTTGTCCGCGCTACGCGCGGAGTGTTTACCTTTTGTGTTATTTAACAAAAACCATTTATCATTAGATTCACGTGTTTAATCGGAAATCTACTGTTGTATTTGCTTTCCATGTTGACGTACTTTATTAGTTAAACGTGATCAGTTGATGAAACCGCTAATTTTATAGAAGTGAGATTATGAAATTATTTCACTTTACGGTGGCAATGTGTGTAGCAAGAAATGTCTTCTTGTTTGATAAATTGGATGATATATACAAATAATTGAGGTAGAGTGATATATCTTGTATTAGTTGATAAGATGAACATAGTGGCTTATAGATAACATTATTTCAAGATAAGACTTAGTGAGCCAGACTTCCTATTAAATATACATTTTTTTAAAAAAAAAGTAATAACATGAGTCTCTTTAGATTTTTTGAAAATGGCTAATTTGCATCTATTTCAATGTTATCTGGTGGAAGAGAGAGATAGTTGTAGACTTGTAGTTGGTGTTAGACCCCTTTGCTTATAAACCTCGGAATAAGTAACTTATCATTATGTAAGGTGTGTGAATGTTGTTATAAGGATCAATTGACTATGACATTTTGTGATTTACGTTTGCAATGCTGGTCTCCCATAACGTTGTGTTAAATATTGATAATTTTATTTTATTTTTTTATTTTATAAATATAATATATTATTTAATCTTCCTGAAAGGGTATTGTTACAAAGGTTTACAATTCAGAATCAAGAAAAAGTTGGTACAACAGTAAAATTGGTAGATCTAACTATTCAGACACACAACCAAGCTTCTTGAGTATTTCTTGTCAAATTGTTTCATATGGTGTTTCTTTCGTTTAGAGTATACACATATATACTATTTTATTTTTATATAAATATTAAATTTATGATTAGATTTTTTATGGGATCAGTACATTATTTTATTTAAGAAATCACATTTATTTAGAGTATAATAAATATATATTTCCTTTGTGTTTTATATTTATTTTTTATTAATTATATATTTTTCTTAACTTTTTATTTTCGAAAAATTTATTTTGACTATGTGTTAATTTATAGTTGTGGTTTTCAATCATTTTCTTTATAATTATATGTTTGCTTATTATTTATCATTCTGACTTTTATATTATTTAGTGTTTTATATTTTCTTATAGTTTTTAACAAAATTTCATTGATTTTTATTACCTATTTTAATTCATTAAAATGGTATTATGGTAATATTTATGATATTATATAGAGATTATGACCAAAATAAACCTAAAATAGTTTGTCCCCAAAATAGCACTGAAATAAAAAAATGATCAAAATATAATTTATTAAAAGGTGTAAATATACATTTATACCCCTTGGATTAACTAATCTAAATTTAGGGTTTATAATTATGCAGTGGAGTTTTGGAGGTGAGATTTAAAACTAAAAAATATATATTAAAATTTTCAAAATAAAAAGATTTATTTTGGTCATTTTTTAAGGTCTATTTTTGTGACAAAAACTTCAAAAAAAAAAATCTATTTGAGAGATTTTCCTTATTATATATCAGAGGAAAATTTTATGTTTATCCAAAAATATAAAAATAGTAAGTTAACTTATATTTTGACACCATATATTTTTGGTAGTCTTTTAATAAATTAGATTCAGTGTAATTTATTGAATATATTTTGGTAAAATCTATTCTTAGTTCATAAACTCTTTAATACCATGTGGTAATAAATTCTTGAACCCTGAAAGTGAAAATCAATAATTTCATTTTCACCTTGGTTTTTCTTTAATCACTCTTCATCTAGGTTCGTTTCTAAGTGCTTGAGCTGGTGGAACGTCCTTTGGGTAATTTGAGTTGCAAAGGAACTTGCTCAGGAGGAGCAACATCTACTGATCACTCACTGTCTGTGGATTGTCGTTTTGTAATTTTGTTATATTTTAAAGTAGATTTCAATTAAGTGATTAATATGCTCTTCAACATCACATATAGGCATAACAACTATGACCAGATAATGCTGAAAGAATATATCTGGATTACACATGAGTAATTTTCAAACAATAGAATCAAAGATAAGGTGAACCAGATTGATCTTGAGTAGATTCTTCTAGAAAGGTGGATGTTTGACTGTATCATCATGGAATCATATAAAGTTCTTTGGTCACTTTACAACTAACTTCAACTTCTGAAGTTGTGATCATAGACATGGAACGTCAAACTATTGACTTGTTCAGCATTGAATCTTTTATGTAATTTTTAATGATTTTACTTAAATCTGTCTAATATTCGAATAGTTGGGATGAAAATCATGACAACATTGTCTCACGGGGAACCTAGCTCCATGGTTAATCTTTTTTTGTTTCTGGTGTGACTCAGACCATTGGATTTCGAGGAGATCCTGGCGATGGTGGAGATAAGAAGCCTAGAGAACTGCTTTTTTATCGCCAAATATGAGTTCTTTTGGGATTGACTTCTTGTGAACACATCATTGCCTTGGTTATAGTCTTGTGCAAGTTCGTTACATATTAATATGTTTATTTTTTAACTTTAAGATTTTTCCTTTGAAAGTACATTTATATTTTCTAACTCAATAAAAAAACTGATGTACATATTTTATTTATTTTCGCTTTTACAATGTGGTATGAGAAATGATTTTCCAGAATCAAATAAGCTTCAGAGAGGCAATATACAATTAACTTGATTAATAAAGAAACCAGTAGAATAAAAATCTCCCTCCATCTTTTCTTTACAAATCCGTTGGCCTAAACTCCTGATCGAAAACAAATTGCAAAACATTGTCTTAAGGGTGTCTCGGGATCATACACAACCATAAACCTCGAAGGACTGTCGCTCTGAAAACCTCCGTTAGGTTTAATTTCAACTCTTTCTCCATCATCTTCTTCTCTTCTTGTTGTGAAGTTTTTTCTCAAAATTGTTGTTTCGTTCCTAGTAATAGTGTTTGTTGTTGTAGCTATCACAGCTCGTGCTTTTTCCAGAAGACGATTCACCATCACTCTTAGTGGAAGCAGTGTGCAGTGTTTTTGCAGTCCAAGATTTCGTATAACCACTTTCTCTCAGTCTTATCGATCTTCTGATGAACCTGAAAACAGAGATGGTATGACATATACTAATAACCAGTGTATCTTAAAGTGGATAAGTTACTCCTAAATGTCGGAGAGGTAAGAATATTATGTTTTATTAACTCTAACTGTTTTGGGACTTATGCTGGTAGTTATGGGCTCCGACCATTAGCTCTCCAATTTCTATGGAATGCAAGAGCCAGTCCATCAAACAGACTAATGCAAACAGTAACATCCCTAAAAGAAGCAATGATATAGGGAGTCATGAGTGGAAAATTACATACAAAGTAGAAGAAAAAATACACTGCTACAGAATCAACCGTGCAAAGTACCTTTCTATATGTAAGTTGCCATTAGGGCTACACATTTTACCCGGACTAAAAAACCCGAACCGGAACCGACCCGAAAAAACTGGTTTGGGTCGAGTACGGGTAATGTCATTTTACTTCATTGGATCTTGTTGTGGAAGACCCGCGGGTTTTGGACCCGACCCGACCCAAACCCGAGACCCAATAGGATACCCGAAATACCCGAAACTTCTAGTATATATTAAATATATATAGGTATTTTAGTATATTTTTGGTATTAAGAATATTTTATAAAGTTTTGGGTATTGTTTTTTTTGTATATTTTTGGGTTTTATGTAAAATTATAGATTTTAAAAAATATAATTCAATTAATCGAATAAATTTTGGGTATTTTCAATGTTTTCGGATCAAATTTTAGGTAAAATTTTAGATATTTTTGGCATTTAAATTATTTTCAGATTTTTTTTTGTGTGTTTTTGGGTTGGACATGGTAGGACCCGAACCGAACCCGACCCGGATCCGAACCGAAATTTTTTTAATTACCCTATTGGGTCTCACATCTGAGACCCGAACTGACCCGGACCTGACATGATCCGAACCGAACCCGAACCTACAAATTCTAATTACCCTATTTTGTCTAAATATCTAAGACCCAAAGGATCCGGATCCAACAAGACCCGACCCGAACCCGACCCGAGGACCCGAATGCTCAGGCCTAGTTGTCATTATACGTTGTGTCCCATATGTGCCGTCGATGAACGTGCTTCTGATCGCGCTTAGGCACCAATAATGTCTTCTCAATATGACATTGGAGCTATGTTAATTAAGGAGAGGTATGCTTAAGCGATAGTGTAGCTATAAAAGGTTAGAGGCTTACCATGCAGTTGTTTGTTAATATCAGCTCAGCCAAAGGATTGTCTTCCAGAAGGGCCATTGCTAATACTTCTTCCTGAAAAAGGCAAAAGCAGCAATTCAAACTAAAGCCTTGATATAAAAGGACATGAAGAATACTTAAAGATTAGTTCTTAGTAAAGATTTTATACCTTCAGTGCTTCATATTTTGGAGCTGTACCACCAGCAAGAATAGCTCTTCGGTCGCACAGTATCTCTATCAGTTCTTTAAGCAAGAGCTAAAATGGGTTTCCATATACATAATGGTAAGACGTTGCCTCAAGGGTTTTTCAAAGAGAGACGACCTTAGCGCTTTGGTCTTGGTGTGCTTCTCCTAATTATCATCCTTATTTGAGAAACATAAAAGAAGTCGGATCAGATCTGAATCGAAACATAAGTAATAGATTGAGCAACCACTTTCTCACCTATAACTCGGACTTGAAGTTGAAGGAAGGAAGTGTTGAGTTGAGGGAGCGAGTCGGTGAGACAACCCAATGAGGAAGCCATCCTCGTCATCCCTGCTTTCCTTGTCAGTCAACATCCAGCTTTCACAAATTAGCAAGATGAAGGTGGGAAGTCGCCCTTGATGGAGTTCTTGCAAAACATAGACTATCTTTTCAGATTTAGTAGAGATGATGTTGTTCATCGCAGACATTAAACTTATTCATATGTGGATCTTCAGTTCATTACCTCGTCCACCTCGACGGCCATCTCACCACGTCTACCTAGACAACCATCTCATCTCGACGACCTTCTGACCATGATCTCAACATGTCCACCTCGACAATGATCTCACCTCGTCTACCTTGACAACCTCGACGACCATCTCAATTTGTCCACCTTATCGACGATTTAATCTTGTTGACCTCACCTCAATCATCTCACCTCGTCCACTTTGACGGCCATCTCAACCTGTCTACCTAGACAACCATCTCATCTCATCTACCTCAACGACCTTCTGACCTTATCTAGCTCGAAGACCGTTTCACCTCTTCCACCTCGACAACAATCACCTTGTCCACCTTGACTACCATCACCTTGTCCACCTCAACGATCATCTCATCTTATCCACCTCGACAACCTCACCAACCTATGACTGGATGACCTCGATCTTGGTTTTCCTCCACTAGACGATCTTTCTGATTCCGAAAAATCTTTAACACCACTACCAATTGCCAAAAACGAGCTCTCAATCCCCCGACAACAACATCATCATCCTTGCCATCCACATTAACAACTTCAATGTTTCCTCGCAAATGGCATCAAGTTCACGCTCCCTCATTCGACGACAAAGTTTCAGAATCTTCGCTAGAAGAACCAAGCAACGATGACGAACTCTCCACGTTTGAACCTTCAAATGTAGAGTCTTTCGTTGCGATCTCACAGTCAACGCTCGACACCTCGTCTTCACCATCTAAAGGAGCATCTAACTTCATTTCCACATAGTCTGATTCATGAATCAACAAAGACGGCGCCAACATAGCGACCTCGGCTACCACCGATGACCACAACAAGATAGTCTCTCCACTCGAAAATGAAATCTTCACACCAAAGTTTACATCATCTCCAAAAATGATCGATGGTGATACGGAAGTGATACGTCCTAGATTCGGACAGGATCACTCAATCGGACTAAGGGGATATGAACTCGCCAAAGGGAGAACTGGTGGAATGAATGGTGACACAATGGGTTGCGGAAGGCCCAATGATACTACCAGACTTCAATCGTTGCCGGATGTAACGCACCGGTCCAACAAAAGAAGGGTTTCCAATCGTTGCTTGATATGACGCACAAGTCCAACGAATTAGAGGAGTTGTTTGGAGCTAACCACACCAAGAACAAGAGATGTGTAACTTGGAGCTAACCACACCAAGAAACAAATGAGATCAATGGATATTACACACCATTGAAAAGTGAGATTCCCTCTCAAGGTTCCAAAAATAATCTCTCAAAACTTATTTTATTTCATTGATCAAATGACCTTTATATAATAGGTAAAGAATACAAAAGGTTTAGTCAACATCTAAAAACTTGAAAACTCATAAATATTAAAACTTGACCAAAGAACAAAGACCAAAAACTAAAGACCAAGACTTTTGACCGAAAATGGAAATTTGTGGTCGTAAAACTCTTCAGTTGATCTCGTCCTTTTGCATGGTCGACGGGCTCTGGATTGCCGTCAGATTGATATATTATTTGACCATACCTTCTCGTTTCTTGTTGGGTCTTTCTTTCTTTGGGCTGAAGTATGTTCATAAACATATTTTTATAAATCGTCAAGCCCATCTCGTTTAAAACTCAAGCCCAAAAGCCAAACTTTCTTGATTTGTTTATGCTGCTGATTCAGGGCACATCAGGAAGGCACATTCTGTCGCCTCTCTCTACCACCAAAATCCATCATCCTTTCCATCAAAGACGAACCCACTCCATCAACAAGCAAGGTCGCCGGCATCAGTTCATCATTACTCTCCCTTAAGCCAGAAACAAAGAGAACCTGAGCCCCCTCTGCGGCACCATTTGGACCACTCGACCCGTCTTCGCAGCTAACGAACCCAATGTCATCCACCAACGGACATGAACACAGAGCCGGCCGCACCTCCCCTCCAATTAAGATTGCCGGTCGTATCCCCTTACAAACAAAAGAAGCTGTCATCTCTAAATCCATCTCCACCTTCTTGTCGCATGATCGAACCAGCAAGATCTTCCACCATAACACCATTCGAGATATGGTGTATATGGTGTTCTCTCTCCACCAGCGAGCGAATGGCCCAACTTCAGCTCGTCGTTGGCCTCCTGCCATAAGCAGAAACCGATGACCTCAACCACTGCCACGACGTCACCCTCGATCGCTAAACGACGTCACCTCAAGATCTCTTCGTCGCAAATCCGGACCGATGAGCACGATACTCTCCACCACGACGATGTCGCCAGCAATCGCTAAGCCAGGGCCTCCACAACCAGGATCTCCGCGACCAGGATCTCCGCGACCAGGATCTCTGCGACCAGGACCTCTGCGACCAGGATCTCCGCGACCAGGATCTCCGCGACCAGGATCTCCACGACTAGGATCTCCGCGACCAGGATATCTGCGACCAGGATCTCCGTGACCAGGACCTTTGCGACCAGGACCTCTGCGACCAGGACCTCTGCGACCAGGACCTCTGTGACCAGGATCTCCGCGACCAGGATCTCCGCGACCAGGATCTCTGCAACTAGGATCTCCGCGATCAGGATCTCTGCGACCAGGATCTCCGCAACCAGGATCTCCGCGACCAGGATCTCCGCGACCAGGATCTCCGCGACCAGGACTCCCCTAAGGAGCATTCTAGGACTCTATATTTCCCCAAATATCAGAGTACAACCACTATATAAAAGTGTTGCAGCTCCGCGCTCACACTTCCAAGACTTTGCAAACAAAATAAGAGATTCGTTCTCTACTGCTGCAGCTCCACGCTCGCACTTATACATTTCGCAAAGAGATATGATACATTCCAAAAAAGTGTTGCAGCTCCGCGCTTACACTTCAACTCTTTGCAAACGAAATACGAGATCCGCTCTCTAGTGCTACAGCTCCGCGCTCACACTTTACATTTCGCAAAGATATACGGAATACATCCCAAAAGTGTTGCAGCTCCACGCTCACACTTCAAAGACTTTGCAAACGAAATAAGAGATTCGTTCTCTAGTGTTGTAGCTCCACGCTCACACTTATACATTTCGCAAAGAGATATGATACATTCCAAAAAAGTGTTGCAGCTCCGCGCTCACATTTCAACTCTTTGCAAACGAAATATGAGATCCGCTCTCTAGTGATGCAGCTCCGCGCTCACACTTTACATTTCGCAAAGAGATACGAAATACATCCCAAAAGTGTTGCAGCTCCGTGCTCACACTTCCAAGACTTTGCAAACGAAATAACAGATCTGTTCTCTAGTGTTGCAGCTCCACGCTCACACTTATACATTTCGCAAAGATATAGGATACATTCCAAAAAAGTGTTGCAGCTCCACGCTCACACTTCAACTCTTTGCAAACGAAATACGAGATCCGCTCTCTAGTGCTGCAGCTCCGTGCTCACACTTTACATTTTGCAAAGAGATATGGAATACATCCCAAAAGTGTTGCAGCTCTGCGCTCACACTTCCAATACTTTGCAAACGAAATAAGAGATTTTTTCTCTAGTGCTGCAGCTCCACGCTCACACTTATACATTTCGCAAAGAGATAGGATACATTCCAAAAAAGTGTTGCAGCTCTGCGCTCACATTTCAACTCTTTGCAAACGAAATACGAGATCTGCTCTCTAGTGCTGCAGTTCCGCGCTCACACTTTACATTTCGCAAAGAGATACGGAATACATCCCAAAAGTGTTGCAGCTCCGCGCTCACACTTCCAAGACTTTGCAAACGAAATAAGAAATCTGTTCTCTATTGATGCAGCTCCACGCTCACACTTATACATTTCGCAAAGAGATATGGTACATTCCAAAAAAGTGTTGCAGCTCCGCGCTCACACTTCCAAGACTTTGCAAACGAAATAAGAGATCCATTCTCTAGTGCTGTAGCTCCACTCTCACACTTATACACTTCGCAAAGAGATATGGTATATTCCAAAAAAGTGTTGCAGCTCCGCGCTCACACTTCAACTCTTTGCAAACGAAATAAGAGATCCGCTCTCTAGTGATGCAGCTCCGCGCTCACACTTTACATTTCGCAAAGAGATACGGAATACATCCCAAAAGTTTTGCAGCTCTGCGCTCACATCTCCAAGACTTTGCAAACAAAATAAGAGATCCGTTCTCTAGTGTTGCAGCTCCACGCTCACACTTATACATTTCGTAAAGAGATATACAAAATACATCCGCAAAAAAAAGTGTTACAGCACTAAGCGATCAAACCTTCAGCGACCCTACCCGCATGTGGAGGTAACAAGCGACCATTCCAAATCCAAAAGATATTTAAAGCAAAGAAACATAAAGACAAGATTCAAGAAGAGTTCAAATAAAGGGTTCAACATAATCCGAAAGAGTCGACATAAACTACCATAGCAACATGGACAAAATGAAGAAGCAAACATAGCAAGATCACTCCTTGGAAGCTCCATCCACCACTGAACGAGTAACACCATATGTCGAAGCCCCACGAGTGTTTCCCCCTTGCACACCATCCTCGAGAACGACGACAGGACGAGCGGAAGTAGTCGACCTCGAAGCAGAAGCAGTAGGACAAACAACAGAAGCTGGAGGACGAAGAACAGGATCAGAAGGACCACCAGGAAGAACAGAAGAACGAACAGCATGAACGGAGGGAACGTTCGTCAACTCCCCATCCGCAAAAGTAATAACATCAAGCACGTTCACCTTAGCCTCAAGCTTGACTTCATCTTCTTCAAGTTTCATGATCTCATTCTCCGGAATCAAAATCACGTCCTTAAAAAGAAGACGCAACGCTCCAAGAATTCCCTTTACCTGGTTCAACTCGAACAAGCCGTCCCGAATAACTGACTGCTCAACCACAAATTCTTCCATCTTCTTGCCGCGACCAGCCCATCATACTTCTTTGTCTCTCTTAGAACAGAAGCGGTCCGTGATCTTCTCAAACGATCACACTCATCATAAAAAGTATTTTTAGCAGCAAGCGCATCAGCTACATTCTTGTCAGAAAGACGCTGAATGTCCATGTGCGCAGCCGCAATTTTATCATTCGCGACTGCTACCTTTTTCCTCTCGATCTCAAGCTCATCATGCAACGTGCTCATTTCTTCAACCCACTCTTTCTCCCATTCTTCCCTCACCCCCACAAGTGGGCACGGATGATATCAAAGGCATATTTGATCGCACCTCTCTACCACCAAAAACGGTCATCCTTCCCATCAGATACAAACCCATCTAACCAACAAGAAAATTTGCCGATGTCAATCCATCACTACTCTCCCTTGAGCTGGGATCGGCGAGCACCCGAGGCTTCTCTACGACACCTTTCGCACCAATCGCCTTGTCTCCGCAACCAGCATCGTTCACCAATGGGCAGGAGCACGAAGTCGGTTGCACTTCACCATCAACTAAGACTGCCGATCGCACCTCGTCGTCAACAAAAGGAGCCAATGTCTCGCTACCACCAACCGACACCGGCAACTCGAAATGCGAAGTCAATCTCACCCCTCCATTGGCAGGCAAAGTCGTTGGCATTGATCCGTCGTCAACATCCCTCTGAAAACCAAAGTCGGCGAGCGCCAAAGCCATCACGCGACCTCCTTTTCGACGACTTTGAGTTGGTGAGAATAAGCTCCTCCATGGCATCACTTATCTCGCCTACCTCACCTTCGCAGTCAACAAGCACCATATCGAGACCTTCTCCCCGCAAGCTTGGATTGACGAGCTCGACACCATCTCCGCGACCTACGCAACCAGAAGTACTCTCGCCGGCAACCACCGAATTGACCCCATCCTCATGATCCTCGCGACCAGGAGTGCCCTCGCGTGTAACCACCAACTCAACATCATCTCCGCGACCAGGAGCACCCTCGCCCGCGACCGCCGATTCATCCCCATCTTCGTGACCCTCGCGACCAAGCCTTCCTTCCGGAGAACCATCACCCGCAGTCGTCGGCTCGGCTCCTCCTCCGCGACCAGGACTGATCGGAGCAGACCACCCCAAAACACCGTCACCCGCGGTCGCCGACTCGACTCCTCCGCAACCAAACCTAAAACGGCCATGCCCCCCAGAGCATCCTCACCCGCGACCGTCGGCCCCAACGCGACCAACGATCCCTTTCTCCACCACATCTCATCCATTTCTCTCCTCCACACAAACACAACCTTATCTTATCCTTTTCACCACTTTCCTAAAAATAAACTATATATAAAAAAAAGACCAAGATGAGAGAGAAAGGAGAGAGAGAGTACTTTTTTTTAGTTGGAGACAAGGATACCAAACATCATCAAGACATTTATATAGAGAAATAAAGTGGACAGATTAGTTTTTTACAACCGGTCTGATTTTGTCTCAGAAACACATAAATTCACCAGAGCTTGACACTTGGCGAACTATGGGGGGGGGGACAATTGTTGGAGATGGGCCTAGCACTGAAGCTCATTAGTCGCTAGGCCCAAAATCAGGTCCGGCCCATTAACCAAATGATGACTCTACTAAAAGACTAGATTGTACTTTCACTATAAAAGGAGGTGTCAGAGTCATTTGAAGGGAGAGGAGAAAGTCTAAGACGACCTCTCCACTCCGGAAGAGCTCGCCTTCGACTACCAGAGAACTACTACCAGAAAGTCCGAAACGACCTCTCCTATCTAGGACGAGCTCGTTTCCGACGACCAGAAAACTTGTAAAGAGAATTCATTTAGACGATCTTGTTTAGACGATCTCTTTAAGTTCTTGTAATTTCCGAGCTTGTTCATTCTTGACTATTAATACGAAATTCTCCGACCCCCTTTACATTTACTACCACATTATATCATCGACCGAATATGGATTCAACAGTGGTGTGAATCACATAAATGGTAGCTTTAGTGTGGTGTGTGAATGATTGCAGCAAGCGTTACACGATCAAAGTTTCAAGCCAATCATCCGAAAGGTTACGGTGACTCTGTCCGCAAGTGGAGAAAACCTAAAAACTATGGGCCTTTATGCAAAATATTTAATAGCCCAATAGCTTAGTATGTACAACAGATAACATGAGAACTTAGATATACTAAAAACGTTAAATGCTTGAAGTTTAATAGGATGCCACGTGTTGAGTTTTGCCCATATGCCTTTGCTGAGGCGGTTCTTTAAGGAGAGAGACAACTCTACTTAATTTATAAAGATGTCAATGTGTGGCATAACTTATGAGTTTAGAGATTGTGTTTTGAGAACTTAAGGTTTTTGAGTTATTTTTCCTAAGATTTATAAAGTTATTATTTATACTTGATTTTTCACAATCCTTGGATTCAATGATTGGTGGACTTCTCAAAAGATGTTGATATATTCCAAAATAAAACATTTGTTAGCTACCTAAATGATGTTGACGGTGTTATCAACATATAGTTTAAAGATGTTTCATGTAAATGAGATAGTTCGTATAATTTTGATACCTTATTTTTGTTCAAATGTGCGTGGCTGTGTATCTTTCGTGTATTTTGTGTAGGTAACAATAAATTTTTTTAATATAAATTAATGTAAAAAGAGTAATAATCCATTCAAGGTCCTTTGAGAAGTGATCCTTGACAACATATCTAAACAAAGTTTCTTGATATGGTTCTCAACATTTGGAACAGAACTTAAGAACCGGAACTGTGTCTTCCCAAACCAGCTCCAAGACAAAAGACTCACCCATCTTAACGCCGTTAACCTCACAGAAGCCTTTGCTACCCTTTCCTAAACGCATTGCTCCTCTTTGTTTCGTACTCATAAGTAGTGACGTCGACCATTTTGTACCGTACTTGTCAATCATCTGTATCGTCTCTGCTTTTTTTATTCCATTCCCCTTCGTGAACTCTAACGGAAGATTCTGTATATTATATTCTTTAAATTTCATTCCATAACAAAGTGAAAAAAAATTAAAAGAAAAACACAAAAGAGTTTTGTTGTGGGACTTACAAGTTTAGTAGGAATAAGTGTTAATTTCACAAATCTGTTTTCACTTGTTGTGATACTTTCCTCTTTGATGGTAGTTTCAGAAGGAAGATAATCGATATCGCTAACTCTAGAACAGCCTCCTTGTCTTGTGTCATTGTTAGGCTCTACAAAGGCATAAAAGCCAACTTATATTATTGGTTTTGTGTTTCTAGAAATAACAATAGAGAAGAAAAACTTACCATGTTTGGGCTGATTCAAAGGGAACAACTTAAGGAGTGGTGTTTCGATGTTTCGGACTAATTTGAATGTGAACATGTCTCCAGGTTTCTTCCCATTAGCTACGCAAAAACTTCTCCAGCCTCTTGTCATAAGGAACCGGCCTGAGTATGGCTCTTGTCTCAAGTCTATGGTCCATGATTCTCCCTTTTCGTTCATTAAATCAATATGACATTTCTCTATCAGACCATTTGACACTGCAAACGTTTTCGGAAGATACTACAAAATGTTGCCACAAGTTTAGTTAGAGATTTAAACACACCTCACTTAGATCAAGATTAGTGTAATATGAAAGTAACATAACCATTGTATCGCGCCTTATGTTTGAAGCCGTGACAATGGCCACGAAAGAAGAATCTTCTTCTATTTCTTGACGCTTCTTTTTTGGAACCTTCTCTGTATCAAGTGTAGAATCTGAATCACATTTGCATTATTTTTAAGAGATTTAAAAAATATATATATAAAAAACTCAGATTAACCACATCCTTATCACATTCATTTAGATCTATTTTTGAAGGACCAGTAATGAATATTAGAGATAAATGTTCCATATCGGAGGTTAGAAGTTATATTAACTAGTATATAAGATAGATGGATTAATTCATTTATCATTAATTGGTTTTAGGTTGGAAACCCATCTAACTTAACAATGAATTGTAACACTGTGTTACCAAGTTTATGCAGATCTTCATTGTTCAAGGGTAACGATTTGAGTACAGGTGTTGCTTCATTTTGGACCAATTTGAAAGTGAACATGTCTCCAGGTTTCTTCCCATTAGCAACACAGAAACTTCTCCAGCCATTGCTCATGTAAAACCGGCCTGAGTATGACTCTTGTGTCAAGTATAACTTCAATGTTTCTCTTTCTTTATTCATTAAAACAATCTCAAATTTCTTCATCAGACAATTTGATACTGCAAAGGCTTTCGGAAGATACTGCAAAAATACAGCCACAAGTTTCCAATATGAGTCAAAAGTTAAAACAACTCTCACTTAAAAATCTCAAAATTACTGTATAACAAGGAAGTAACATAACCACTATATCACGCCTTAGATTGGATGCAGTGACTGTGATAACAAAACAAGATTGGTCTGTTGAAGAATCTGTCTCTGGTCTTTTCTTCTTTCTTGAAATATTCTCTGTTGGGAGATTAAGCAAGTGTCAGACTCATCCTAAAATATGGTAATAAAAATAGAATATAAAACTAAGGTTTACCCATTTTGTCCTCTTCCTGGCTATGTTCTCCATAATGAATCTCACAACAACTTGGTCCTAAAGCTGTGACATGGAACACTAACTCTCCTTCGTGTCTGAAAACAACAATGTCACCAACTCGGAGACCATGAGCGACGGCGAAATATTCCCAACCATGAGAGAATCTCCGGCCGTCAAGCTTCACTTTCCAGGTCGTCTCTGACGCGTCTGATCTCAGTTTAGCAGTTTTGCCTTTATTACTTTTATCTAAGTGCTTCAAAAAGAACGCCACAGGAATGTCCTGAAACATGCAAAGAGCGTTAGAAACAGAACCAACTTGGTCAGAGAGCGATAGAGAAACAGAGAGCGTACGAGGTGCTTGGTGAAACCGGGAAGAAGAGGTTGGAAAAAATGTGGGTTGGTCGGAGAAGAAAGAGCCATACTCAAATAACAGTTGGTGGATTTTTTTTCTTTCTTCTTCTTCTTCTTCTAAGAATCAACAACTTGGTGTTTCTAGACTAATGGAAAGGGTAATAATTAGTAAAAACAAAACGTCAAGAACTCACTGACTTATATCTCAGCTTTTCCAAAATGTTATTTTGGAGAAATGGAAGCTGACTAAAACAGTGTTGGGACTAAACTATAAAGATTTTGATTGGTGATGAAGATATTCCATCAAATAACTCAAAAAGTATATTCAATGACCGATGAAATTTATTTTCGTATATGCATAATCTTGAGAACCTACTCTGTTTAACAAAAAGAAAGAAAACACACTAAGATGTACTCACAATCTTTAGCTATGTTACATGTAATCAGAAATGGGTACGCGGAAGCGATGTCATATGGAAACATAGAAGCATAATTTTCAAAAAATTAGAAAGCGAATACTTGTTGTTATATATATTAAAATATAAGAAAATTCTATAAATTTTATAACTAAAAATATATGATTCAAATTAAAAGAAAACATTTATTCATTTATAACAATTTTAAATGATTTCATATTATTATTTTAAAAATATAAATTAATTAATTTTTACAAAAATTATTATCCAGTTAATGATTTTTAATCTTTCATAAATGATTAATACAATATATTTAAATATATATTAGATCTCTAATTAAAAATTCAGTGCATAAGGATAATTTATAATATTAATATTGTAGTATTTCTGTTCTCTCTATTTTACTATTATTTAATTTTAGATTTAAGATAAAAACACAAAAACATGATTTTATATTTTTTATTTATTTATGATGTTGTGTTTTTTGATATGGAAGTGTGATTCTAAAACGAAATTGTAAGCTTTTAACGTGTTTTTGAATAAGATATTTTTGAAGCAAAGTGAAATTCTGTAAGATTTCACAAGGTTTCGATTCCGGTTATGGTTCTGAAGCGGGAAACGAACGTCCGATGAAGCTTCTGTGAAACGTAGATCTTGAGAGCACACTCTATTTAACAAAAAGAAAAAGAAAAAGTTTAGATGCGGTCATTTCTGTTAATAAGTTATTTGGATCAAAACTCAGTCTAACTTAATTTGAAAAAAAAATAGCCAATATGAACAACAATTGAAGTGTTCAAGATATTGAATCATATATTAATAGATGTTCATATTTGCTACATTCTAAATCATGATTTTTTCTTCAAGTTGCTATTTAAATTTAAAATGTTTTTGGTAGCACTTAAGTTGGTTGATAAATAAAGAATAACATCGATGGTTTGTTTATAAATGTGACTGCCTGGTCATTCGATGTCAGCTTTAGTCGGTTTCTTTTGGATTTTGGATTGAGTCTTTGGAATCTTAGATATTTGTATCCAGTTAAATATTTTTAAAAAATTCGGTTCAACTTCAAACTAGTTTATTCAACTCAGGTGGATCTGTAAAATATCACTAATTTCTGGATATGTAAGGAAACAAGGTTTGTTTTGAGTATTTAGGACCCCAAAGTACTTGCATTCCTTCAAAATCTAGTCAAATTTATCATATTTATCTAAAATTTTGTAAAATAACTAAACAAATTATTAATAATGGATATTAAATATTTTAAACTCTATATTAATATTTAATGTTTCATATTATTTGAAAATGGTAAAAATAATAAACATAAAAACATTACAACTAGATCATAAATCAAAATATAGAAACGAGAACACATGAAATCATATTTTTGGATATTCATGTTTTTAAGTCAAATATTAACCAGTTTTTATTAGGTGGAGTTTATTTGAATCAGCTCATCTCGGGTTCAGGTCTATTTGAATCGTTATTTTGGTTTAAGTTTATTTGGATCGTTATTTTGGTTCATGTTCTTTCGGATAGAGAAATTTTTGATTCAACTAAGCACTTGTAAATTTTTTGTGCGATTTTCATTTCATATTTGGATCGGTTATGATTTATTTTTTTTTGTCTCTAGTGAAATGTCTAGGCCTAATAAATGTAAGTACAAACACAACTTTAGATGATTGTTTGTTTTTTGTTTGTTAATGTATATGAAGTTTATGTTGAAACATTTTTTTGTTCAACCTGTTTACCAAGAAACTATAAACAAGAATCACCGGAAAATGAAGTCTATTTGTACACTTGTGGCAGTATCACGCGCATATAGTTTATGACGTTATTTCTAAAAGGAAAAAAAAGTAAATAAATCACTATGTAAAAAACAAAGCACAAAATGCCAAATAAGTGAACAATTTCCCTCCATTTTTTGCCTTAATCGCGGGAAAATAAATAATAAATTTTCTTTTGTAGATGAGGAAATTATTTTCAGATAATATAGAAATAGACTTTGGTTTTAGTTAAATTTGTTGCAAAAATGGGAATCAAATGTTGAGATATCCCTCTTTCCAAAAATTTAATCTCATGAATTCTTCATCTAAAATTCATATTATTTTTAATTTGAAATATGATTAAACTCAAATAACTCTTAATAAATTCATTTATCTTAATAAATTCATTTATTTACAAACTATACCATAAAACTATTTTTTTTTTGTAATCTCTACTGATCTAAAGTTTTCTTTCATTCATTTTTCATCTTTTTATTTTTTTTGCTTTTTCTTTTATTATTCTTATTTTTTTCTCTTTGATTAATCTGGAGTATCCGGACCTATGGAAGAGTGGAGACTGATTCTTAAGGAGAGATGCAGCTCACATTACCCTCTCTCCGAATATGTAAACAGGTCCAAAAACATAGATCCATATTCGTGTAGATATCCAGTGACTTAGTTTCTTCTTAGTTTTTCTCGTTATTCTTATTCCTAGTCGTCTTTTTTTTCAATCTTCTCAATCAGTTATTCTTAGTCTTTTTTTTTCATCTTCTCGTTGTTCTTTGTAATCTCTACGGATCTAAAGTTTTCTTTCTTTCATTTACGTTTTTTCTTAACACCTAGAGTTTTAACTGTTCTTTCAAATTTGTAAACCCGCAGTTGTCTCCGCCTCTACTAGAGAATATGACAGATTGGTCTCTACTCCCTGAAGATCTACTGCACATCATCCCAATGCATCTAGACAACTGTTTTTGTTATGGAATTGGAGCTTCTAATACCAAGTGGTTGGGTATCGATCGCTTCTACTCCCTGTCCTTTGACCTACTCATACGATTAACATATATCCTTGTTAATGACTCAAGAAACTTTCACCAAGTTCACGACCACACCGCTTCATCTAGGGTGGATCCAGGATCCACAACATCCACTATGAAGTATCGGAAAACAGCTCTGATGTGGTTTACAAGATCATAACTCTCTCTGTCCTGGTTAAACAAACCTAGAGAGTATAAAGAGAATACAATAGAAGTACATGGCTAAGAGCTAAGCCTAGAGTAACATATATACCTCTAGCTTACTCTATCTCTCTAAGAAACGCCAAGGAAGCCCTCCAAAGAGGCTTCTGCCTCCCAGAAGCTTGGCTTAGAGGTTCTTGTCGTGACCTCTCCTTTTTTGTATGTCAACACTTAACCTAATGGGCTTCATCAATTAGGCTCATAAATTGTCCCCGTGTAACTTGTGCAAGCCGGCCCAAGTTGAACACGTCTGATGGGCTTGACCAAACCTCAAAAAAACTCCACCTGTTTGGTCCAAGTCCATAACCCTTCATTTTTCCCAAAATATCGTCGTATCACTCTTAATCATGGTTTTGCACCATTTTTTTTATTTGTCAACAACATATTTGATGTTTAACTTAAGCGTTTTCGATTCAACGTTTAGCTAATTTTACAGAAATAAAGGATTTTTCACTTTTCCGATTGCGACAAAACAAAGAACGTTTTAGACAATATTCAAACAAGAACATGGTAAATGGAGGAGTGAGCAACGTTCTTTGGAATGTGAGAGAGAAGTGGGGGACTGATTAGGCGTTTAAGCACATACCAATAAACATATTGTGTCAACAATACCACAGTAGAATGGTATGTCATTGTAGCACTTTATGATCAAAAAAACAAAAAAAAAACACTAATGCTCTATAACACAAAAAATACACAAATTTTCCTAATTTAAGCAAACATGAAAAGGATTTTGATCTGAAATATGAAAAATGGAAAAGTCAAACCGAAGAAAATCAAAGAAAGAAAAAATCTTGGGTGAGGTTATTGATTAGACTGTGATGATGTTTATACAATCAACATTTGCTAATCTTTTGGCCTAATATCACTAATTTGAGGTAATCCACTCTTGTGGGAATAACTATATGATAATCAAGTTCTTAACATCAATTTTCATTGGTTAATTACTTTCAAGCATGCATTAAACTCAAGTCCTAATAGCCACTAAACACCCTAGCATCAACTTCCATTGGCTAAGCAAGTAAAGGTCTTAAATTGGGTCATTCAAGCTTTTCATTGAACACCTTCCAAACATGAAAAGTCTAAAGTCTAGATTCATGATTCCCAAACTTAATCTAATATTAAACACAAGAATCAAATAAAGATCATATAGATTAAGCATGTAGCATCATAAATCAAATACTAATCACACTAATCTACCAAAACCCATGAGCTCTAAAAGTTATACTCACTAATCTCCATGAAACCACACAACCCCATGATAGATTGTTGTATAAACAAGAGATTTGAAAATAGATAAACAAGATTAACAAAAGAAAATATTAAATAAAGACAAGATTCACAAAGTTAAACTCCAAAAACAAGAGTAATCACAAATCTAAAGCTTAGGGAAGCTTAGGCTTTTTCTTACCCCTAAAAGTCTATTTATTGTTTCTTAAAATTAAATCGGATCAACCCTAAAAACTCAGGTCTAAAAAATAAAAACATGGTCGGTTCGCGATGAGCGTCCGCAGTCGACCATATTTCTATTGGACCATCTCTGCCCAGATTCTGCGGACAGCACCAGTCCGCAATCGTCTTCCACGGTGAGACCTGTTCAATTGGCCGATCCCTGACCGTATTCCGAGGACAGCATCAGTCTGCAAATTTCATTTGCGATCGACTCCTTCTTTGCGGCAGGAAGGATATGTCTCCACTAAATCAATCAGAACATCTTCAATACATCTCCAAATGATTTGAAACCACTTCCATTAGAAATATGACTCGATTTCGTATGTAGTGTCAAAATATTATCTCCAAAAGATATACATAAGACCTTCATCCATATTGATCTTTCTGTTTTTAAGGATTAATCCACTCAAAAACCGATATAACTGCTCCAAAATCTGTTATAATCAAATAAGCAGACAAATGCAATGTATACACCTAAGTGAGATAAAATATGACCTAAATTAATTAATATAACATATTTAAAACAACACAAAAATGCAATATATAGACCTAGTGAAACAAACAAAAAATGACCTAAATGAACTAATATAACATGTTAAAACCATGAAAATCATGAGATATAAGGGATGTGCTCCGATCTCGAGGAGTGAGTGACGAGTTCCAAGGGAGAAGAATGGGTGATATGTTCCAAGCACGAGAAGTGGTCCAGGTTTTGTGAGAGAGAAGAGAGAGAGTGGGCGAGGTGTTCCATTAGAGGGGAGAGAGAGTGGACGAGGTGGTCTTGAGAGAGGAGAGAGAGAGTGCGAGGTGGACCAAGAGGAAGAGGAGGAGGAGGAGGAGGAGAGAGAGAGAGAGAGAGAGAGAGAGAGAGAGAGAGAGAGAGAGAGAGAGAGAGAGAGAGAGAGAGAGAGAGAGAGAGAGAGAGAGAGAGAGAGAGAGGGTGAGGTGGACCGGGATGATGAGAGAGAGTGGGAAAGGTGGACTAAGACGAGGAGAGAGAGTGGGTGATGTGCTCACTCTTAGCTATTGTCCCGTCTCTATTGTTATTTGTTGATGGTTTCGTATGTTCTCGCTTAGTGTCCGAAGAGTTGTTTTATAAAAATTGTTTTATTTGGTTATGATAGAGATTCCATTAAAACTTGTCAAAACTTTATCCCTTATATATTATTCGAGAAGCATCATATATGACACGTGTCATCACTAGAGTGATTCTTAAAATCCTTAGAAAAGTAGGTTGGTATATATTGATATACATAACTTTTCATTAAAATAATCAGAGAATTAATTATTAATGTACAATTTTTTTTATTTTTTCTGTAAATAAAAGGTACTATTGAATTACCTATTACCTAATGTGATTAAAATTTAAGTATAATTAATGGTGTCTTATTTAATATATAGTCATACGAAATTTCCTTATAAAAAATTACAATTAAAGATTTTTAATAATAAAGATTTGATAACAATTTATGTATCCTCTATCATCTTTGTTTAGTTTTATTTTATTAAAATAAATTAAACAATCACAACTCAGTATCTCGACTAATAGTATATTGACAACTCTTCGTAAATCAAAGCCAATATGCATATCGATGTGTAGTACACCTTATGGCCAAACAAAGAATCAACAGTATGTCCTCTAAAACAACAAAATTCTCAAGCATCTCCAAATCCCATTCCTTTGAGTCATCTGTGATGAAATCGCTAACTGGCATTCTAGGATGACTACCTAAGCATTAGGATGGGAAAGCCTCGTAGGTGTGGTCGGTATCTAATGATCCTCCCAAGCGTTAACCTCATAACCTAAATAATCTGTTGACAAATTTTCAGCGCCAATAACACCCTGCAGTCAAAAGGCTTGTCCATACATATGAAGGAGAATGTGTAGAAATTATTTGCAAAGGCGAGTTAATCCTATAATACTTGCTACGTAGTACCCGAGCTAGCATAGAATCTGGAAATCGAACTAGCCTCCATAGTTGCTTTGCCAACAACGCCAGATTTAGTTCATGGCTCATACGGAATCCAAGACAACATTCATCTCTTGGTAAGCATAGATTATCCCATTTTGCCCAATGGAAACCTCTTTTTGGTGGATTCAAACTCAACCAAAACAGTGGAATGGCACTAGCTAATTTTTCACATAACTCTAAAGAAATCATGAAGCTAGAGATAAGATAGTTCGGGAGTGCGAGAGAAATCAATTTGATGAACACTTCCTTTCCTCCTTCTGATAGCCACCATTCCGACCATCAGTGCTGAAGCTTATCCTTTAAGAAAGCAAACAACTTACATTTTGATCCACTAATATATTCTGGTATTTCCTGAAACTCTCTTACCAATGAGTAGAGATGAATAATCAAATTTTATACATTGACCCGAGGCTTTTCCATATATCTTACTTCTTTCATAACTTCTTCACATTCACGGGCCCTTATAGAAGAAAATGCTTATCATCAGCGAAGAGTAGGTGATATACCAGAAGGCTAGCGCGTGAAACACACATCCACATTATCTTCCCTTGATTTTCCACATGATTAAGAAGGCTAACGAGCGCTTTCGGGAATAGAATATGAAAGGAGACAAAGGATCTCCTTGACGAAGTCCCCTCTATGGGACAATATTGCCTCGGGGCTCGCCATTCATCAAGACGTTGTACTTGATAGATAAACACACACCTCATAATCCAATCAATCCAAGTTGTTGAGAAGCCTATCTTTTGCATTACAGCCCTAATGAAATCCCAATTCATCTTGTAATACGCTATTCTCATGTTCATTTTGATTGTCATTCTCTTAGTCCTCCCTCCTGGTTTGTTCTTAGAGTATTAAACATCTCCTGGGTAATAATAATTTTATTTGTTATATGTCTTCCAACAACAAAGACGGACTGGGTTTATGAGATACGAGCTGACAAAACTTTCTTTAATATGTGGAATAAGATCTTAGAGGCTATCTTGTAGCTCACATTACACAAACTGATTGGCTTAAACTGTGACATCTTGGTAGGCTTATCCTTCTTCAAAATGAGACAAATGTTTGTATCATTTAATCCTTGAGCCATGATGCCATCGAAGAGGATTCATTAACCATATGTGAGTCATCCCATCTGGTCCAGGTGCCTTCTCAAGAGGCATCACAAATAAGGCTAGCTTGAACTCCCATTCAGTAATCGTGCTTTAAGATATGCATTTATTGAATCCATGATAGTTGTCATAACATCTTCTAGAGATTTATATATTTCTTCCTGATTGGATGTTTCGAAAAGGCGCTTGAAATAACTAGTAGCAATGACAACCACTCCTTCTTCGTTGTCAATCATATTGCCGGATTCATCCATTAAATTCGATGCAGAGCCTCCACTTTTTCCTTAAGGTCCTCTTCTTGCTTGTCCGAGTTTATATCATCTCCTCTCCTCTACTGACCAAAAACTCTAAGACAACTTGAGATATGAGCCACTATATTGGCACCAGTCGTGAAATCTAGCGAAACTCCGGCCTTCCAAAACCACATGTCTGATTTTTTTCACTATCTAACCAATGCTTGTCAAAACTAAATTATTTCTTTGCTTTATTTGGTTTCAAAAGACTGTTTGCTAGGAGTGAAAAATGATCCAACTGTCTCAGACATAAATATTGAACACAAGAGTGTGGAAATTATTCATGCCAGACTTCCTTACTAATAGCTCGATCTAAATGACATATGATAGTTGATCAACCTCTTTTTCTTACCTAAGACATCTAATTGCTATAAAATGAGAATTTCAGCATTCAACAATCACTCAACATCTGTCAAAAGACAAAAATGAGCGATCATGGTGTCGCTTGCCTCCCTTTTCATTATGCCATGTAATTTCATTAAAATCATTGATCATGAACCATAGTCCATTTCTTGTAGTGGCAAAATGCGTAAGACGTTTCCATACATGTTCTCGTGACTCTAAAACAAGATTCCCATCCTCACATACTTCTTTAGATTTACGACTCATAATAATGGTTATATAGGAAATTCACCCATAAATATAAGCATTTTAATTTATCATACTTTGTAATTATGAGTTTTATCCAAATGTTTCTAACACACAATTTACATTAAAAGAATGTCGAATGCAAAAAAAAAACATATTATATTTTCCTGTTAGCAAATACATAGTTTTATCTCAGAAAGTTAACCTTTTATCATTCGTTATATATAACGCACATAGAGCTTAGCTTATATAATGATTTGTTGTCAGAAAGTTTTTCATATTGATTTTTTAATCCCAAAATTTTATTAGTGAAATTGTTTGTAGGAATAAAAAAAATGGGAAAATCAGTTTATATTGTAAAAAGAGAGTATTGAGAAAACGAAATATGTTACAAAAAAAAAAAAAAAAAAAAAAATTGAGAAAACCAAATCGTGTACAAAAGTTAAGGTGCAGTAAAGAATGGGCTTTGAAAGCCTATATCATCATGGACTATACATATATTTTGGGTCTCCAATGAAAGCCTCTGGCTGCATCAGAGACAACAAAAGATGAAAAAAATTATCGGGATTTGTTTTAAGCTTTCACCAACATTCAAAGATCTGAAGGTCGAATGGCTCAGGAGAAGAAGAATCTCTCTTAGTTCCTTTGATCTGATCTGATCTGATCTGAAGATGGGAATCCTATTCACACGGATGTTCTCATCCGTGTTTGGCAACAAAGAAGCTCGTATCCTCGTACTTGGTCTCGACAATGCTGGCAAAACCACAATCCTCTGTAAATATATATCAACTCCACTCTCTATCTTTCGCCATTCGTTTGATTAGATTAGCTATTCAGTGACTATAGGGTTTATTGATTTTGATATCCAGATCGGCTTCAGATGGGGGAAGTTGTCTCCACGATTCCGAGTATGTATTCATCTCTAGATCTAAGTTGATGTTTGATTTAGGGTTTTGAGATTGTTAAATTTGTGGTTTTTGGTTTGCAGCTATTGGATTTAACGTGGAGACTGTTCAGTACAATAATATCAAGTTTCAGGTCTGGGATTTAGGTATGATTTATGTGTAAGCTTTAAGATTGATCAAGATCAAACCTTTTTCTGATTTGAGATACTCTTAGTCTTCCTTCCATGTTGACTAGTATTAGATGTCCCACGTCGTTTAAGATGTGCATCCTTGGAAAATATATATATATATATATATATATATATATATATATATATATATATATATATATATATATATATATATATATATATATGTATGTATGTGGTAATCTTCAATTCTTGAGTTAGCTTTCGGATGTGAGTTATGTCTATTACTAATATGGTATCAGAGCTTATGGTAAATGCCCAGCAGATGATTTTCTTACCTATGTAGCCTGTAAAAGTGGTCCATCTTGCTGTGATATTTCTAAGATGTTGGACTTGGGCTGTTTTCTCCTACCCACATCTCGAGAGGGGTTACTAATGTCTCACATCGTTTAAGATGTGCATCTTTGGGCAATATATATGTGAAGTAGCGATCCTCCACTTTTGAGCTGGTTTTTGGGTGTGAGTTAGACCCATTACTAATAACTAGATCTATCTGTCTCTATAGATTATTCATTGACACGTTTGAATCATTGGAACCTTAATAAGGCATACAAATTTCAATAATGGTTAATAAAAAGGATCTGTATTTATCTAGAAAAGTGATGAATTGATCAGTGCCAAGTTTCTTTTTTATTGTGGATTGTTTGTACATCAAGTGTGCGGTTTAGTATATTATTGTTTCCGCGGAGGGCAATATATTAATAGAACTTTCTTGTGGCAGGTGGACAAACGAGCATCAGGTAGCTTAATGACCTCCTTTTCTCATTTCTAGAAACGATGGGAAAATTGCATGAAGAAAGAACATATGTGCCTCCATCAAAGATTATAGTTGTTTGTTTATGCTTCCAGAAATATCTAAATTGTTATTGTGACAGGCCATACTGGCGATGCTATTTCCCGAATACACAAGCAGTGATCTATGTTGTTGACTCTAGCGATACCGATCGAATCGGGGTGGCTAAAGAAGAATTCCATGCAATTTTGGAGGTACTCTTCTGCTGAGGGATTCCTCTTCCTGGTCTTGTTTAGAAAGGAACTGTTAGCTATATGGAAATACAGTATTGGCTCAATTTTTTGTGTACGAATTGTTAAAGACGCTTCATTAGTTTTTTTTTCAAGTGTGACACTAAACTTGAAGTAGTTAGTATTGGAAGTAGATGGAACGGAACAAGATATCACGATCTAATCTTTAAACTTACTTGAGTGTACCTCTTCCACTGTCAGCATCTAGCTCTGACTCCTCTGTTGAACCTTGTTTTTTAGGAAGAGGAATTGAAAGGTGCGGTGGTTCTCATATTTGCAAATAAGCAGGTTAGTAGTATCTAAATGGTAGCTCTTCTGATAACATCTGGCTGGTTCGTCTACCAAATATATTTTGCATGGCGTTATAAACATCTCTGGTGACAAAACATTGTAACTGAACAGGATCTTCCTGGTGCACTTGATGATGCTGCTGTGACAGAAGCCTTGGAGTTGCATAAGATAAAGAGTCGTCAGTGGGCAATCTTCAAAACTTGTGCTGTTAAAGGCGAGGGGCTTTTCGAGGGATTGGACTGGTAAGAATATCACATTTCATCACAGCATATACCTATAGATCCATAGTTTGTATTCTCTACGGCTTGCTTGTTTGTTTCTCATATTAATCTTCTTTCTTGTCTTTTATTGATATTCAGGTTGAGTAATGCGTTGAAGTCAGGAAGTGGGTAGAATCATATTCATACACTTCCTCGTCATCCACTCGACATTGTATCTTCTCTTCTTTGCTCATTGGGTTGTTTAGTAAGTTGCTTAGTTCTTCATTTAAAGAGTTAATATGAATGACATGTTCACTTATTATCATTTTTTTCCTTACACGGATTTGTGATTTGATGGAACCTATAAGAGATATCACAACATGTTTATCATAAGAAATACTGATTAAGGGTCCAAGTGATATATTTCGACGTCTTGAACTAATAAGGTCTTTGTGATTAGTCATGTTTATCATTTTGAGACGAACTACCTCGATCGCTAGCATTCAGTTAGTACTGGAAAAGCTTGAAAATGGTTTTTGTTTTGTGTTTGATAACATCATCATCGTAATATTCATTGAGCTCGTTAAGAAGGTACATGAGAAGTATTCTTTTGTTCACTGGCGCATTAGTATTGTATAGTAGATCAGCCATGAAATTCTCTTTAAAAGGATTGATGTATTAATAAAGCAACATTAATAGAATGTCTAATATTTCATGTAATAGTTGTAACAAAATGTCATGGATTATCACTAATACTAAACGAATAAAATGTTTGGTATTTTGGATCACTCGCTTAGGATGTTGGTTTGATATTTATCCGCTTGAAGCTGCATAAGATGGATCCTTGAGGGCTTCATGCAGTTTCAGGCAAGACAAGTCGTGTTCTAACACCAACATTTTGACCGCTTCAATCTCTCTGGTCGCCTACTTTGGCAAATGGCTTTTCATCAACTTCTCCCATCCTCTTTACTCTACTCCACCTCACCTGATATATCTTTCAATCCCTTTATAAAAATATATATCTCTTGAGAACTCAAAAATGTATTTACCAGTCAATTCTCCCCGTGCCTCAAAGTATTTTGTATCCTCAAATCTCTCCAGCTTTTCAGGAAGTTATTCATCTATCATTCATTTCCTCCACAAGTTTCTCTATCTGCTTAGAAACTACAGGAGGCTTTTGTTTTTGTGGACATGACATCATTTTGAATTTAAAGATTTTGTTAATGATTATGAAGAATATGTCTTCATATTAGTTGTAAATAGAAAGTATCTTGTACCACCGGTTTGATGCGTGTTAATTTGACCAGTTTGGTTAACATGTGTGTACACGTGAAGTGGGATATCAAACCGCAACTGGTCAAAACTGGTTTCGCGGTTAAAACCATAAAAATGTTTTTTTCTGTCAAAACTGGTTTCGCGGTTAAAACCGTAAAAATGTTTTTTTCTTTCAAAACTGAAAAAAACATTTTTTCTTATTAAAACTGCAGAAAATGAGTTTTTCGCCAAAACCCTAAAAATGATTTTTTCCCACCAAAATAAGAAGAAAAAAATTGTTTCCCGCCAAAATCAGAAGAAAAAAAATTGTTTCCCGCCAAAACCACAAAACAAGTTTTCTCGCCAAAATCCAAAAAATGAGTTTCCCGCCAAAATCAAGAAGAAAAAAAAAATTCCCGTAAAAAAAAATAGAATTTTCGTCAAAGCTGCAAAATATTGTTTAAATGTTAAAACTCACGTTAATGATATTAATATTCTATATGATCTTTTAAGAAAAAAATAAAATAATAATTTGAGTATCAATGGATAAACGGTAAACTTATATCCTTCTGGATTATTTTTTGAATTTGGATTCCATCCTTTGTTCCTGGATTTTCGCAGATTGGGTTAAGTATAAATAGATAGGGTTATTTGTGAGAGTCTGGCTGGACTGAGTTATTTTAATATACATTAATATCCCTAGATATCAGTGAAACATATCACGAGGAAGATAGCGAAATGAGATTTTAAAAAAAGACAGATATTGATTGGAGCTCGTGGATTACTGGTCTTACTAGCCTTTGTGAACATAGCTTTTCATCACATTGAGAAAGGGGGTGAACCACCGAATAAACAACTCGTGTTGTCCTGCATGCTTTTAATAGATCCAAGAATCGTGCCAGATCTAGGATACAACCTCAGCCATAAGTTTCACACATTACTTCTGTTTTTCAACCAACCTCTCCATGCACAATACGAATAAACCTATTTTACCAAGCCACACTCTAACTTGTTCGTATAATCCGAAAACTGGATAAAAAAAACATAATATCCAAAATTGAAATTATCTTAAAACTTCAAAGAGCAGGAGACGATAACGAAAAAGAAAGAACCAGTGTGATGTCTACAAGAGAGATCCAAAAGACACACTACTTAAGTGAGGAACTTACACTCATTCTTGGACGACTTCTTCAGTGACATCAATAACATCCTCAAACTCAACTTCTTTAACTTCTTTGGCTTCATCCTCTTCTTCTTCCTCATCACTGATTTCACCATCCCTAAGGTTTTGCCTCGCAAGTTTCTCCTCTTCGTTCAACGACTTCCACTGCTTCACCCATTTCTCCCATTCTTCCTTCAACGCCTTCCTCTTCTCTCTATCTTGTTCACTCAACAGCAACGACACGTCCTGATCCTCTAACTCGTACTTCTTGCTGTACTTCTTCAGATTCTTTGCTATCTCTTCTTCCTTCTCTGGAGACAAGAATGATGGAGGTCTTGGACGCCATGCCAACTGTAACAATATGATAAATTACAGTCTCATGTAACTATCCATAGCAATGGATGAAGCTAGGTGAGACCAGTTTCGTTTTTGTTACATACCTGGAAGAAATGATCCTTTAGATTCCGGTAAAGCAGTTTTCCATTGAATGACCAGATGGTGAACCCATTTTCCATCTCATGGACTGATGTCACTGCCGTTGCAACGTACCTACACAGAAAATCAAATGTGAACACCAATTGACTAGTTTAGCTTTCAAGAGACAGTAACTGGACTACCTTCCAGTTGGGTCCCATTCGATATCTGTGGCCATGAAATGTTCAGTTGTGGCCATTGTCTCGAGCTCATCCACGTTGAAAAATTCAAGCTGGCCATTGAAATTCTTCAACCCAGCAAGAATTATGTACTTGCCTGTGGGCGACCAGAAGAGGGCATTGGCTTGTTTGGCCTTCAAAGTACCGAGCTTTGTAACCCTTCCACCGTGTTGTGTGGTTTTCATCGTGTAGAAACTCACATCTGGTCTTGGTTGGTCACCATGAATCACAGCAAACCTGTGACCCTTTGGCTCCCAAGCGAAAGCAATAATCTTGTCGTTCTTGTTGTCCAGCTCAAGAACCTCGATGGGAATGTCCCTTTCTTTGATGCGGAAAAGCTCAAAGCCAGAGTATGTGCTCTTCTTTGTCTTTGTGTAACGATCAACCTTGACAGCTAGATACTCTCCACTACTCTGCCAGTACATTTTGCAGTCGCTCACACTGAAGAGATTCTTCTGCCTCAGCTCCACCTTGCTAGGGATTTGGACAAGAGCAACCTGAAGATAGGGATACCAACATGTCAACGGCAAAAGCAAATTGTGGATTTAGGGCTCTTCATTTTCATAAGAAATAATAGAGGCATACCTTGGCAGGTTGGTTCCCACCGCCTTGTTCAGGAACAAACAGTGAAAGGATAGAGTCAGTAGGAGACCAACAGATGTCCACGACATTATCAACCTTAATGGATTTCTTGTCAATTAGGCCGAAAGTCTCAGTCTCATAGACAGATATCGTATTTTTGCTGAGCTTGGCAAAGTACTTGTCGTCTTTTCCACCAGCCCATCTGCAGAAAAAGTTGACAAGATCTCAACAAATATACATTTTGACTGTATATTTTGAGGAACTCCAAATCAGTTAAACAAATTACCTGAAAACAGGCCAAGAAGCACCAGCAACACCACCAGGTCCTCCAATTGAAAACTCATCAGCACTACCCTTAAAATCTCTCATCATCCTCCCGGTTCTCACATCAAAGACCTTAATCTCTACTTTCTGAAAGTGGAAAACAAATCAGAATCCTTTGGATAAGAAACTAAAAATAGAAAAAAACAGAAGCAAAGATGCACTTACACTTGCATCCCGTGGGTTACTTGGTTCCTGGCTATGGTAAGTTACCAGGTATTTCTCACCCGGAGAGAAATCAACTAGTTTTACCTACAATGGAATCAGCAAAAAAAAAAAGTCAAACTTCAGGACAACAAAGGAAATATAAAAGCTACGTGACAATCAAGAGGAAAGACAACGAACCATATTATGCTGATAACGCATGAGACGAGTGAAGGTATCAGCACCACCCCAAACAGCTGCACCCTGCTTGTGAAGTGTCACAAGGTACGTACCTAGAGGAGACCACTGCACATAGCTCTCTGTCCAGTACTGCATAGTATGAGAACATCATATATTCAATTGATGGTAACATTAAATATAGCATTTCACTAAACAGCCAAGTAACAAATATGGTATACACACAGAAAGATGCAAGAAACTTACAGGACGCTTATGAACGAGTTCAGTATTCTTCTGCCTAGCATCATTCCACAGAACTTCAGTATCAGGGCCAGAGCGCGTGACTAGCTGATCCCGCGCTTTCTCATCAGTAAGCCACTTTTGCAAGTTTTCCTGAAAACATAACAAGAAGAGGCACCTTCAAAAGGCTGCAGAGAATACACAAAATGCACATGCAACCAGTGTTATGCAATCAAAATCATTGGTCAGCATCCATCAACCAGAGAATGTCCAAAATAAAGAACTGATCCAACAGAACAGCCGCAGTAAAGGTTTTACTACAAGATGCATGCCAGTTAGAAACACAGCCTGTCATAAAAGTGAAGAAAACTAAACATACCCCAGGGACATAGGGCTTGGTCTGAGGAGCCTCCCACTCCTCCTTCACATTCATCAGCCTATCAAAATCATCAAACATGTTCACAGCAAAGATATGAGACTTGTCCAACTTGTAGCCATGAGTCTTCTCCTTAGCGTTTTGAGCTTCCTGCAAAACAAAACAAAACAAACATATCAAGACAAGATCTAAGCACAAAACATATGTTGCTTACATTAACACAAACCTGAGGAGTATTAAACTCAATGAAACAGTATCCCAATGTCATCCCAGTGTTGGGATCAACAGGCATCCACAGTCCTTTCTCCTTGATAACGCCTAACTGGCTGTAAATCTTCTTCAAGACATTTTCAAGTTTCTCAAACTTGGTTTTTGGAACAACAGGGAGGTTATCAACCACTATGATATTACCGAACCCAGTGTCGAATTCTAGCTGGTCGTCGTGGTAAACACCTTCATCATCACTAAAACCATAACAGCAAAACAGAATCAGTTTCATCTCAGTTCTACAGATCTAATAGAGAAAAAAAAACTCACCTCTCGATCCCAAAGTTTTCGCCAGGAGGAAGGGTGATTGAATCGAGATTAACTTGAGACCAATCGATCCCTAACTTAGCCGCACGGGTATCAATATCCAATTCCGCCATGTTTTCAAAAGCTTAGATCTTAGATTCCGTCACTATCTCTCTCTGTCTATCTATAGGTATCGAGAGAGTGAATGGATTGTTGAGGAAGAAACTGGAGGAAGCGTTTGCAGCTGAGAAGGAGAAGAGTGCCGTAGGGTTTTTTTTTTGTTGCAGTTAATGATAAGGTGATGAAAGACGGAATATTTTGGACCTGCTTATTCTAAAGCCCATTATCATTACGGCCCGATCCATGGAACTACATATTCTAAAGCACACAATTAGGATAGAGATAAGATAATGAAAGGGATGGATATTGGACTCACTAATTCTAAAAGAATTTAGTTGAAAATATAGATAACTAGGTGTAATGATTTTTATATTGCTATGATTTTTATGATCAGATGTATTATCATGTTAATATATCATATCATACATATGTGTACTTAATCTATCAATTGCATGTTTATTTGTAATATTAAAACAGTCATATATAACTTGGTGAATATATATATATATATATATAGTTGTAGTATTGTTGACTTATAAAGATACTTATTGAAAAATTACTGGTTTGATTACACTAAACAAATATAGTCATTCAATATACCATCAACTTAATTTTATATTTTGCTGATATACATTAAATTACGTTTTTAGACATATATATGATTGTTGTGTATACAAAACATTTCCGTGATGCATCATGATCTATTATATGCTCGTAACCTCAAAACTACAAATTAAAACGATTGAATTTATGAAACCACATATGAAGTATTATTGTTCAAAACCTTATATTTGAATTTTCCTTGTTTAAAACTTATATTTGATGTTCCATAAATTAGCCATAATTACCATCAAACTAAAGTTCAGAGATCTTATCATATATCCAGAAACATAAGTCACTAATTACTCTTAAAAAGTTGAATTTGAAAATTATTAAAGAATATTTCATTTATATCAACAATGAAAAAGAAAGTGAAACTATTTTTAAGTTTATTTAAGAATGACTTATCAACCTCATTCTAGTGATATTTTTTCTTGTCAATGTAAAAACAAAATAAAATATATAGAAGATAACATGTAAAAGATTTAGAAATTAACATAAACGGAGTTTAAATATTTAATATTTCATGTATTAAATTTTTTCGGTAGTACTAGATATGATATACAACATAAAAAGGATATGTAACCATCATGTTTTCATCTCAAATTTTAGCAGAGAGAAAAAAATCTTCAATCTCGACACAAGTTCTTTCAATTAGAAGAGATTCGTACCGACAAATAAATATATTTCTTACTCTTACTTTAATATTAAACGCGCATGTAACTTTTCATTTCCAAATTTCATACAAATGTGTAAAATATTTTTAATTTCATGTTTATATATATTATTGAACTTTCACTACAGATTTGGGAGAGCAATTGCAGTTCCAGTTTATAGAGCATTTTTATGTTGTTCACATTATGACAATAAGAATGCTATTTTATGTATGATTTTAATTAGTTAATTGATTATTTTTAATATGAGATAATTTGAATTAGTTACGATCATGTTGATTAAAGATTTGCAATTTATTCATTTGGTGAAATCAGCTTTCTATATTCAAGTAAAAACCAAAATGAAGTTTTTAAAATTTAATTATAATATTTAAATTTATTGTATTGATTAAAAAAAATATTTAAAAAATTCTTAGCAATATTTACTATATAGTTTAGAATGTTCCAAATATATTGTTGTAATCACATAATAAGATTTGGTAAGATAATGATGCACATTAATGACAGAATTGGATAACACGAAATCACAATTAAATTGTGAAATCATTTAGGTTAATATAAAAATTTAAATATTCTTCAATCATGTCACAAAAATAAGACAAAATTTACAAAAGTATCATCACTACAAACGTCGATATAGTAAAAAACTTCTTCAATATTATTTGTATAAAATATTCATTTAATTGTAAATCACAAAAAATGTATTTCAGAAAAAATATATGTAAACATAATACATTGTAATGATTATATTTCTTTCAACCAATTATTAGAAGAAAAATTTCCAAAACTAACACTTTCTTAGTACACTTTTTCATCGTTGCTTTAATTACATTTACATTTGGTTTTAAAGAATTAAATAGACACTTATAACCATAAAGTTAACTAATCTAGATTTTATGCTTAGATTTGAGGAGTAAGGTTTTGGAGGGAAGTGTTTAAATTTTAATAAAAATATAAATAAATACTTAAAAAATTAAAAAAAATAGTTTCAAAAAGGATTTTTGAATTTTAAAATAATTTTTTTACAAAAAAAGTTGACAAGAAAATCAAAAAAAAATATAAAGTTCTCAAATTCGAAAAGGTATCATTCGAAAACTTTAAAAAAAAATTTTTTTATTATTTTTTATTTATTTAAATAATTACTTATATTTATAAATCAATGGCATAAATATCTTTTGCTTCTTTAAGGGAACCTCATACTCATGTATTTTTAAAAATATATATTTAAAGAAGATAAACATGAATAATGGTACCAAATGAAAGGTAAAAGTGAAATTACCTAAAAATAAATAAATTAAAATCTAATTATTAGGAAGTACTAAATAAAAAAGAGAGTAAATTTAATAACGGCAACTAAATGTAATATTTTAGTTCATTAAGGGTACCTCCATAATTAATCATTGTGAGAGTTAACATTTGTTTTGACACTTATTCTCTAATTTGAGCTCTTTGGTTAGAAAAATGGAACCATTATTTGTTTTTCTGAAACTTCTGAAATTCTGTTTCCCTTTATTATTTTTTTTGTTGGTAAATAACAAAATTAACATTTCAATAAAAGAAAGAAACATTTGTCTACATTGCAGCTGAACATAAATAAATTAAAGAAATTGTGGTAATTAAAATTAACAGCAGTAAGTAAGACACCACAAACTATATTCCAGTTTTACTCTCCTGTCTGAATTCATCTAACCTCTGTTTAATTTACTGAAGAACAAGAGCGTCTGATCTCACCTTCTTCACCAACTCTCACACCAATAACACTCATCTTCATAAACGACTCGGTCCATCTCTCCAAAAAACCCTCCTCATCGTTGGCCAGCATCTCGACGATCTTCCTCGTCCGTTCATCTTCCATGAGAGCAGAATCCGTCTGGAACAGACCCTTGTGCGCCAACAGATTCTTGTAGTACTGATTGTCAAACGTGGAAGATGTCTCTGGATCGTTGTTTACGACCGTAGTGGTCGGATCCATTGAAGATGAACACTTATTTAAAAGTGTTTGCGCATAGGAGTTGTCGAGAGATGCGTCTATAAGCTCCAAGTTGCCTCTGGAATCTCTCTTAAACCTGCTGTTGAACGTGTTGCAGTGCGCAGCACCAACAGTATGGGCTCCTGAGAGAGTAGTATAATCAAAACTTCAGACTCGTTTGATACAAAGACTCTCTTGTTTTTAAACATACCTGAGAGAACGACAAGATCTTGAACAGACAAGCCTTTTGATGAAAAGATATTGATCATCTTATCAACTGTGAAGTCCGTGTCAATGATGTTTGGTCTGACATTTACTGCCGCAGAGACAGTACCGTCTCTCCTCCCTGTCGGTATTGGAACTACTGGTCCTCCAAGCTGTCGGAACCAATAGTATTCGCACCAACAAGAAACATAGTTTTTATAAAAAATACTCCAGTGTTTCGTAAAGATAGATTTTTTGGGATTTTCGTACATATTAAAAAAACTAATTAAATCACTATAATAAATGTATAGATTTCTGTAATTTTCAATATTTTTTTATCAATAGTAACTCTATAAAGTCAATTATTTTTTTTGAAGTTTACAATAATTTCATAGAAAACACAAAAAACTTATTCTTATGAAACAATTTTTTTTTCTAAAACATGTATTATAACGAAATGGAGAGAGCTGGTGAAATCTTACAGCTTCGACGGCGTCTCTAGCAGCAAGAGCAAGGATATCAGCGCAGGAGACTATGCCCGGACAGAAGATTTCTAGGACATTCTTGGCGCTTTCTATTACATCAAAACCTCCTAGGGATGCGTTTCCAGGGTCGCTTCTCTCTGTACCGTTCCCACGAACCAACACTGATGCATCACAACCCTTAAACAGCAATGAAGGAAGAAGTCATTTTTGTAATCCAAGAAACAAGAAATAGGGTGGACGAGTAATATACCTGGACAAAACAGTCATGGAAGATGAGACGGAGGAGCTTTCCAAGGAGTGATGGATCAGAGGAAGAAGCTGATCTAACGGTGTTTCTGATGATGAACTCAGCTCCAGGGCATGAACTGCCGTAGAATTTGAAAGAGAGATCAGATACTGAAGAAGAAATGAGCAGAAGTAGAAGAGTGGAGAGGAATGCATGTTTTTGTTTGTAGGGAGAGAAGAGAAACGCCATTCTTTGAATGTGTCTCACTGAAGTGAAGACAATGGTTACTTAGTGAAGAGAGAAAAGGTGGTTGAGGTGATAAATGATAACTGTAAATTGCATTTGTGTTTGTGTCAGATAGAGAAAGATGGTTGAGTCAGGAGAATTTAATGACAGTTTTTACTTCTCTTGTGCATCCATCATGCATGCATATTGACATTGTCAATCTGCAAAAATAAATATTTGCGTTTTGGTGTTAATGCCATAAATTAAAACAGTGAGCGACACCTTTCAAGAGTCTGAACAGTGAACAGCCAGTGCATGCCACAGAATTTAGTTTTTTTTTTCTAATAATAATCAATCAGCTAATTTTCAAAAAAAAAAAAAACAATCAGCTAATTTTCAAAAAAAAATAATAATCAATCAGCTAAGCAGTAAACACCCTAGTCAGTTTCGTTTTTTTTTTGGTCGAAACACCCTGGTAAGTTTTTTTTATTGCCTTTTATAGTAGATGTCACTTGGCACACAAAACACAAGAGAATCTGTGGGACTTAAAAAATAATGGTTTGTACTTTGTAGATTACATAGGATTTGATATGCAACATGATTAGTTCTAGGACCACAAAAAAAAAAAAAACAATCCACTATGTCTCATAAACTATTCACGGAGAATGAAATTGTAATGACTATACATCCAGTTACCAAGTACGAGATAAAAACAAGTTTTGGTAGGTAAGCCTTGCCCAATATAGTTACTTGAAAATTTGGATCAAAGGATCCAAAAATACAATTGATTTTTAGCGTTGCTACTGGGCACTCTTCATCATATCTAATCTAACCCGAAAGGGTGAAGGCTCTGACTGATTTCTATATCCCAACCAATAATCTTAAGTTTATGAGACGACATTGTTTGAACAAAAAGAAAAGCAGGCAGTGACCAGATGCATCTTTAAGCAGGAAAATTACTATGCAAGTAAGCTGGAAAAAAAAACTAAGCTTTAGTTTCTCAAGTAGTAGAATGTGTTTACTTCCAACAGTACTCCCTTTCTATCTAAAAAAATTGCCAAGCCAAGGAATGTGCAATATATTGTCAACAGTAGCTAGTCAATAGCACAGATTGCTTCCCAACCCCTAGTAGCTTTCTTTCTTGGGTCGACGTTTACAGTTTGGATGCAACGTTTTCAAAACGTTAAAATATTTTTTGAATAAGTTTGGCCCTTTTGGGTAGTAGTAACGGAAACTGAAAAGAAGGAAAAAAGAAACACAAAGAGACATTGCTTGATGTAAAAGTTACTATGTGATGGAACGATGTGCGAAGGTAGAACAAGCAATCTAATGATCTATTTAACATTGGATCTATTTAACATTGGAACTCCATTTCTGTGTATCGATCAGTATAACGCTAAAGATTCCTCAGCTATGGCTCTTCCTTTTCTAAGCTATCCTCTTCAAAACTCACATCAACTTCTCAGATTCTCTTCACCAAAGTTAACCAGAAAACAACATGCACACTCACTAAACCACGTCTCCAAATATATTTGAAAAATCTCATTTTCTTCAAATTCTTTCTTACTCACTTTTTTGAATATTTAGGAAATAACGGCTGCTTATTCGGTTTAGTTTGGTTCAGGGGTTACGTAATATACCCCGCACATAACCGAAATAGAAGCAATGCAGAACCGCAATAGAATCCACACAGAAGCGAAAGGAACCAATACATAACCGAAATAGAACCCATACTGATACTGTTTTGGTCCAAGTTCAATTTGATTTTAGATAAACCAATTATAGAATTAATTAGTTTTTAAAATACTCCCTCCCCCATCTATATACTCTATACTATTAAAGCATAATCCTTAGTGAATCCCCACTCCACAATTTACCTCAAAATGGAGTGAGAAATTGAGTGATGAACAAAAAATAAAATATCACTCTATAAATGGAGTAATGCTTTTATTTTTTACTCATTACTCCATTTACTAATAATTTTTGAGTAAAATAGATTAAAATATGGAGTGGGGATGGAGATGCTTTTATTACGATTCTACCTTTACTTTTTGTAGTTATTTACAAGGAAATGTCACTCCCTTATTTGGATATTACAATTAATTAATATTAATCAAACAATTAATTTAGAAAATACTCCAAAACTAAAAAGATAATTAATCATGTATAATTTCTCTCATTTATTATTTTATTTTCAAATGTACCATTATATATATTATAATAACAATTAGTTACAGTGATTTCCAAAAAATGTATCCACTATAAAATTTTATATAATAATTTGAGTAATATAGTTTTGCAGTTTAGAGTGTTTTTATAAATACCAAACTAAAACTATCTATATTTTATTAAAAATAATAATGAAAAATTTACTAAGTTTAAAATGTTGAAATGAATATTTAGTATGTAAAATTGATATTAAAAATATGTTTGTAAACAAATATCTTATCAAATATTCTATTAATGTGTATAAATCATTTAAATTAACCTATCAATTACATTTTTGGATTTTTTCAGAAGAAAAATATTTTTCTCAACAAATATTTTCATACATATTTTTATTATTAGAAATTATATCCAGTTGTAACATATTAAAAATCATTTAAAAATAATAGAAGACATATCTAAATAGACAAATTATATTATTTTAATTCTCATATGTGTATATTTATATATAATTTTAGATAAGTTTAGGAGATTAGAAAATTACATATGTTAAAATATGCTATATATACGGACCTTCGGTCTATTTATTCGAGAACGAGTCTGGATTGAATATAAAACGATGTTTGAGACTCAAACATTATAATAAAATAACTTTAAAATTATTTGTTTTTCAATAAAAAGTTATAGATTCATATATACTTTATTAAAATGATTAAGAATTCAAAGGGCGGGTCAAAATCTAGTTTTGTGTTATTTCAAAATACAAGGTGTTTTAACGTAGAGAAATACTCTATGATAGCCCTATTAAAGTTTTTTGTCACAAAAATAGTTTTTAAAGAAAAAAATGATCAAAATAAATTTTATTAAAGGGTGTAAATATACATTTATACCCATATAGTTAACTAATTTAGACTTAGTGTTTAGAATTATGGGATGGGGTTTTGAGGGTGAATTTAAAATTTTCAAAATAAAAATGGCTATTTTGGTCCGTTTTTCTTAAATGCTATTTTGATGACAAAAACTTAAAAATGCTATTTAAGAGAATTACCCTTTAACATATGTATGCAACTCTAAATTTATTGAAACTGTATTCAATTAGATGTAATCATTGGGTAAATTGTTTTTTTTTTACTTTATAGTTTTAATAGTTTTTTTACAGGAAAAATAATTTTCTTAATCTTTATAGTTTTATCTACCATATCATGTATTCTGAAATAGAGATAATATTATAAATATTAATATATTTAAATATAATAAATTATATAGACGATTCTACGACACCTCAGAGTTCATGGTGTATAAGCATTGATGAACCTTAATCAAACTCTAGACTAATAGATTTTCCACTGGTGTAATATTTTCCATTGCTTATAATAATTATAAATTATTAAAATATGTTTTTCATGTAGTTACCAAAAAAAATATGATTTGGTTATATTATTCGGTTTAGTTTATGAATTACAATATTTTTTTAAAACTGGTCAAATCATCAATTACATCATCATATAATATATATTCTAGTACATATGATGATCAACTACATGCAAACATGATGAATAGCTTCACAAAAAGCGATTCCACGATGTAGTTCTCCCCATAATACTTGGATCGATTTATATTATTCGGTTTAGCTTATGAATTACAATTTTAACACTGGTCAAATCATCAATTACATCATCATATAATATATATTCTAGTAATATGATGATCAACTACATGCAACATATGCAAACATGATTAACAGCTTCAAAAACATCGATTCCACGATGTAGTTGTCCCCGTAATACTTGGATCGATGAATGGTTCTGCATATATGACATCCTCAATGTGACAAATTTTCACCGCGACACACAACCACGACAAATGGTTTTGCCTGCGACACTTTGAAATCTCCGAAAAGCTTGCACCCCGTAATTTGCAAGATATTGCGCTTCTTCTAAGAATCAAATCCCAAACATGGTGTAAAAGCCTTTAAACTTTGATCTCTAGGCAACGGTGCTTCCAAATCAAGCTTATGAATTACAGTTAGGTTTCAGTATTTTATCCCACATCTGTTGCCTGAATCCGACTTTTTTCTTGAGTTTAGATTACCTAAGTCGTCTGAAGGCGATTATCTGATGGGAGGTTGGAGTGTTTGTACCATGGTTGGCAATTCAAAGGAAATGGCAAATGCGTCAAGATTCCTCAGGTTGTTTATTCACTAATTTTGCTTGAATACAAGAGATTCCCTGATTCACTTACTAGTTTTCTTTCAATAGCCTCCTGCAAACGCCAAGATTCCAAAGGTTGCTTGCGTTAGGACCTATGAGGTGAAGGATTCACAGGGAGTTGTATGCATTTGGATGTCGACAAAGACGCCTCGAGACCCTGAAAAACTTCCTTGGTTTGAGATCTTTGCTAAGCCCGGTTTCTATGACAATTCAAGTGTTCATGAGCTACCTTATGACTACTCCATCCTTCTAGAGAATCTGATGGATCCTGCTCATCTCCCTATCTCCCATGACAAAACGGACTTCAGTGCTAAAAGAGAAGATGCGCAGCCGCTGGTCTTTGAGGTCACAGAGCGAACCAACCGTGGTTTCGCAGAAACTTGGGGACAAGAAAAAGATGGAAAAGGGAGTAATGTACTACATTTTGATGCTCCATGTGTTCTGCAGAACAATCGAGAGTTTGTGGGAAAGGACGGGGTGAAGAACTACTTTTCACGGGTGGTTCTTTGTAGACCGACAGGTCAAGGGAAATGTATGCTTATTACCAGGTTTGGGTTCACGAAAACATCTACTTTGGTTCAGGCGTTACCTCTATGGTTCTGGCATCAAAATTCCTGCAAGGTCTTTGACGAGGACATGGGATTTCTATCGTCTCAAAACGAGCTTCTGATGAAGGAGAACTACCAACTAAAGAGTTATATATAAACCTTAAGTCATCAGACACATGGGTTGCTGAATATAGAAAGTGGATAGACAAAGTTGGTCATGGGATGCCTTACCATTTCGGTCATAGGACCATCTCTCTCCCTAAGGTCCCTCCCGTGGTGGAACATCTGCAGGGCTCATTGCACGTCTTTCGGCTTCTTACCCTGCAAAAGGTGGAATTGGTACTATGCACGCTCCAAATTTAGCTAACCGGTACTTCAGACATGTGATCCACTGTAGTAGCTGCAGCAAAGTGATCAAATCTTTTGAACTCTGGAAAAATATCCTCTCTGGCACAGCCGTGGTCTTGACAGCTTTGGCTATTCTGGTGGTTAGTAGACAGTGGAAGGCTGTACTATTAGGTACAGCAGCGTTGTGCTCAGCCGCAGCTTATGCTTGCTTAAGAGCTATAAAACTGAACACCAATAACTTCATTAGAACACACAGAAGACTATGAGATAATGTATATTGGCATCTGAACTATATGTTTATGAAAATAAACTGTTTGCTTGTAACGCAATTATATTCTCTTAAAGATGATTCAAGGTACTATGCTTTAGAATTTGAGCCATTTCTTCTCTTTCTCTTTGCTTTCTACAGCATTGGAAGCAGAAGCTTGAGCTGCTAATGTAGAAGCCAGTGCCTTCTGGACTTCTTTCAATCTTCTTGTTGCAGCATCTGAAAAGATTTGATCTTTCTTATTTCTGTTCACCATCTCTTCTAGTTTCTTCAATTGTAACTTCAAGTCCTTGACTTCGTCTTCGTATGCAACCAGAGCTTTCCTGTCTACTGGACCGATGTTCTTCCTCTTTTTTACAGACTCTCTCCCATTTACTTTCTCATGGTTGTTGATGAAGCTAAACAAATCTGATTCCTCTTCCTGTTTCGCTGCTCTAGCTGCTTCTGCAAACTTCTTCTCACGCTTCCTTTTCCCACCTCTGCTCCTTTTCTTCTTTTGTTTCTCGCTTTTAGCTTCCCCGTTCTTAATATGCTCAAGAGCATGATCCAACGACCTCTTTGGTGGAAGTACTTTTGCTACAATTGGGTCTAATCTCCCTTGACCAGAGACGCCAAGTCCCATCCCTTCACGGTAACCCATATTTGCCATCAACTTAGAAGCTATTCCTCTGGTGTGATTTTCCCACTTAGCAAATATAGCAGTGTCAGTTTGGACGCCTCTCGGTTGATTAGTGCTTCCTAGAATGACTATGCCTTGAGTAAACTCTTCATCATAATCACTCGAAACAGATTCATTAGAGCCTGAATCACTCCCATCTTCATCATCATCATCATCATCATCCTTGTCTTCTCCATCATCATCAGTCATTTGAGCGTACTCTGATAATACCATAGCATCAGATCCTAGCTTTGCTGAGCTTCCATCATCTCTGAAAACAACTCCGCCTACTTGTAGCTTATCATCCCATGATTCAAGTTCACCCATTCTCCATATATCGTATTTACTTCCAGAAACTGCCCAAACTTTGGAGCCTACCATCGAATGCTTCCACTCAGTCTGTTCATAGTTCTTTAGAGAAGATATCGGCACATCCAGTCCTGCATTGATGTCCTACAGTTAACACGAGAGCTAGGGAAAACTAATCCACATTTCCTAAAATCCTTATGTGGTGACAGTAATAACATGTAAACATACAATCCAGCAGATAATATTACCATGTGATAAACGACAAGAACTGCCAAACCGACATCTCTGTTGCATGAAAAACTTGCACATCTGCAAGTAGTTCAGTGCAGCGTTAGTATCTGAGACACATTACATCAATTGCAACAATGCCAACATGTCAAAGTTAGTCTTTAGCAAAATCTAATCCAGGCGCATAAACAAAAAAAGCTTTGAGAAAACTCTAGCCACCCTGAGTATTTCGAAACCCAGGTACACATTAGTGCTGTAACCTGAACGAGAATGTTTCTTCTTTGATAATCTTGTAACAAAGAAGATCAATAAATCATGTGGAAAATACTAAACTAAAGTAAAACACCTTACAGGATACAGATGAGACTATAGTCTGGAAAAAGGAAATGTCAATAAGGCGAGTAAGGACTTAGAAAATCTCACCATCATACTCTCAGATGTGGGTGTAAGGAAAGAGATCTTTGCAGAATCAGAGCCTTCAAACCCAATAATGCGACCATTATACCAACGGCCATCGATGTGCCGGAATCTACATCTTGATCCATCTAAATCCTTTTTCTCATTTGCAGGAACTGTATGCTCAGCTTTGACATCAGCAGCATTATTAAGACCATGAAGCACAATGTCAGCTTCCTGTAATAATCTAGCACGTTTTAAGTGGAAAAGCCCTTCCTCTGCATCCTTGATTGCTCCAACAAGTTCTTCATGTACCTTAACAGACACAAAAAAACAATGAACATTATGACTTTTTAAAAGGACATAGAGATACTGTCTATACAATACTCAGCTTTATCATGACAAAGCTGAGATCTTTGTTTGGAATTAACGATTATCAAGTCAAAAGAGAAACAGAATTGGACCAATGGATTAATAATACAGTTTCCCAAAAACTTGGGATCTGATTTGGAGAAAGAAAATTTACGGAGAGGAGGTCAGGATTAGATGGGTCAGAGGAAAGGGCTTCTTCAATGGCTGAGAGTGATTCTCTTTGGTCTTTTAGCTGATAGTCAAGAAGATCTTCAAGGGCTTTGTCTTCCTCGCTCGCCATAGCAGGACCACTCTTGTTTCGCCTGCAGAGAAAAAGAAGAAAAAGAAAACAATTGTCCCGAACCGTAAACGGAACCAGACTTTAACAATTTACAATCCTGACTCAATTTTTCTCGTAGGTGGTTTCCTCAAAAATAATCTATTTTACTAAAGATAAAGTACCAATATGACTAACCATTAAAATATTTTTAATTACATTTAATGCCACCATAACTAATTAATCATATTTTTATCATTAATTAGTTTTCAAAAAACTTTTTATAAAAATATAATCAATTAATTTTATTCATGGTTAACAATAATAATTGTTTCTAATGACAATACTCATTCAATTTCAATTAATTTAGACACATTTCACACATTAAAAAATGATTAAAATATTTTTTTTATTCGTTACATCTATTTAACAAATAATATTTGAGTACATCAATTTAGTTATAAGATCAATCCATTTTTCAATTAATATTAAACTGAAATAAATAGAATTTGCAATGAAATTCTAAAAAGATACTTTTTGTGTAACAAGAAAGAAAAATGATAAATTGACATTCTTTAAGAAACAGATGGAGTATATCTTAACTAAATATTCCATAAAATAAACAATTACTTTTTATTTGTATTTGATTATATATATAAATTAATACAAATAATATGATATAAAATAAGTATAAATCATTTTTACCAATTCATAAATATTAAGACATATCAAATTTTTTCTTATCCAAAAATAAATAGTCCGTTTATATTATATATATATATTTTTTTAAATTTAAATATTAATATACATGAATAATATAGAATTGAGATAAAAACAGATTTCAGTTTAAATAATTACTTACTTATTTTTACTAATAATTTTATATATGCGAAAAGTCTGAAGAAACAAAACAATATTTCATATTTTATATAGTTATTATATAATAAAAATATTTAATACAAATAATAATCCAATATTAATATCAAAATATTTATGTACAATAAACATATATTGTATATTTTTAAAAATTAAAATTGTTGTAAATAATTAGGAAAGTCGCTAAATTTATGGATATTCACATGTAAATCAAAATTGCAGACCAAATAGATTGCTAAGGGTTTTATGAAAAACTGTTGTTGAAGTCAAATCTCAATATTCATATCAATAAACTTTCGTTGCAAATACTATCTATGGCTAGATCCTAAAATTCTAAATCTCTTTGAAAATTTAACAATTGAGACAAGCATTACAAACAAATTTGATAAGTTCACAAAATTACTAAACCAATTTTTTTTTTTGCAAATATGTATTTTGCTCATCTAGGATTTATTCATGCAATCAATAATACTTTCATGTCTACCAAATTGTCAATCTAGAACGAGCATTAAGTTGAATATAAATAAAGAATATAAAATTACCCTAATAATTATATCAATATAACAATTCGTCCTTAATCTTTGAAGAACCATAAATCTAATAGGTATATTACTCATACATTACTAATAAAACATAAATCATTATATGAATAAACTGCATAAAGAAATCAATAAAATAAAAACATCAGTTAGAAATCTTCTCTGTTGAATTTTGATTTGTCTCTCCAATTTTTTTTAAGAAATCTCTCTTAGGCTGAATAATGGTTTACAAAACTCTTTAAACCTAAATAAAACCTAAAATACAAAATGACTTAATTGCAAATAATAAAAATTTTGGACCAACATTTAAATCTTGAAACTTGCTAAAAGACTCATGCATAATTGTTTTCTACGATCATTGTCGACTGACACCCATGACTGGTGTCGACCGAAACCCTGTTTAAAGAGGCAAATTTGACTTGGTGTTTTCAACTGCAAGTCTCCTCAAACTCCAAAAGTGCTCTAGAGTCTCCAATCTTTTTCAAAATGTACTTGAATCTACATAAACTCATAAAAGACTCGAAACATACATATAAACTCTAAAACATAACTTATATCTTGGTCAAAATTCCATAAATACCATGATGTATCAAAAAAATCAGGAAGCATATGCTGATTTATTTCGTCATCATACCAGGAACAAAGAAGCTGCCTGATGAAACTGATATGATCAGACCAGTAGTTGCGATGCAGCTTGATTCCCATTTTCCCTTTGTGCCTTTCCTTTCTATTTTACCTAACATTTTATTTTTTAGCTTCATTTCTCATTACATTGCTCTAATCAATTTTATGGTCGCCAGGTATGAGACAACTATATCTGCAAAGGAAAATGTTTTCCGGAGGCGCTTCATATTGCGAAAGATTGGCACGGTAAGCATGTCAAGCTTAGGAACAAAATCGAGATTCTGAGGAAACATGCTGAAGAAGTGGCCTCTGAGAGAAATGAAGCCATCATCAAACTGTGCACCCAAAAAGAAACTTGCTGCTTTTGGAAAGAACATTGAAGCGTCAAAGAAAGCGATCACAATGCTTGTTGTTGAGAAAGAGGGTATGATTTGTACATTCAAATCTGAGACTATCAATCTGAGGCCCTCTCATGTGTAATCTGTCGCTAACGTTGAAGCTGAGATGAGGGAAAATGTACGGATCTTTTTGAAAGTTTGCAAATATAAAGTAGAATATGAGTTGGTGAACGACAAGATGCCGCTTCTTAGTCAGGGTACAAGGACAAAAAAATGCCTGGAAAGACTTGTTGGACAAGGTTTGGAGATCCCAGAAAGCGTTATGGATAAGTTTATTGCGATGAGGCCAAGTTCGAGAAGGAGATTGATGACATGGAGGTGATGGAGATCAAAGAGAAAGGTTTAACTCTCGCTCCACATGCTGAAATTCCCGAGATTACCCAAATGTCCCAAGTTCTGATGCCTAGTGAGTTTGGGACGAACTAGCTTCTATTTACGACGAAGGTTATTATTAGTCTACGCTCTTCTAAGGGGTAGAATCCTCCAACCTAAGATCAGAACCAAGGCGTTGATCCTCAAGTAAATACAAACCATCGTGATATTGTCAAGGAAGTTTGAGTTAGAGTTAATCACTGATAGGCTCAAATTTACGCTTGAGATACTCTTCAGTTTTAGAGCGTGAGGCAGCCTTAGAGATCAAATCCACAGAGACTCGATCCACAGAGTAGATTTCAGTTTTGAATTAAGCTAGATCAATAAGTAGAAAACAATAAAAGACAATAAATTAAATAACCCAATGAGTTACCACCCGTACTACATTACAATGGTCAAGAAAGTTTGGGTTTAAACTGTGAGAATAGACATATAATGGTGTGTGAGTGAATGTGAGAGTCTGGTTGAGTGTGAACAAGAGAAAGAATGAGAAACAGAGAGAATGAGTTTGTTGGACAGATTGTATGCAAGAAAGAGAATAAAAGTGTTTGAGTGTGAGTGGGACTGAGCTCGTGGGTAGCAAGAGAATACAAAGTATGGAGGATAAAGTAACAACAAATAAGATAATTGGTGAAGAAGATAATTAACTTTCACTTCAAAGAGTATGAGAGACTATGCAAAGTTTAAGAGAGAATCAGGAGAATGTTTGTGAGAGTTTGAGTAACCAGAAATTATGAGAGAGTAATGAGACCAGAGAGTGGTGAAGAAGAAAGGGAAACTCCCCCATTCAGCTTAACAATTTCGTGATACATGAGGTGTGGCTTTATAGCCAAGGTTACAAGACAAACAAACACATTAAACAACATTAAAATAGGCAATTGAGTAAACAAATAATATTTTAAGGAAATCAGAAGGGGCATGCTGTTGGGACGGATTAGGCGTCCAGAATGAGAGACAATGAAAGGTCCTAACAGTCTTCTCCTTATGCAAAACATGTGATATCGGTTTGAACTCAAACCGAGAATCTTGGCGCCAACACCTTTTTCTTCATTCTTGGACGAGATGAGATAACCTGAATTTGCACATTGGTCTTGTTTCTTTTGCACAAACTTTGCACCAAAGATTATCTTTCAACCCTTGTTTTGCACATCCTTCTTTGGGTGATTTGAGGCTTGACCCGACCTTTGCACTTCATGATCTTTCTTGTGCAAATCTTGTGCATTATTTCTTTTGCACAATCTTTGCACAAGTGACTTGATCACACTCACTGATGCTTTTTTCTTCTTCATTCCGACATAACTTATTTAAGGATTCCACTTGCCTCTCTTTTTTGTACAATCTTCTGATGGAAATTTTCACCCACCATTCTTGTTTCCCTTAAATATCTTTGAAATATTCCAGAACCTTGCATACAAGAAGCTGGAATAGTCCTTCCGAAACAAACAATGGTAAATCCTAATCCCACCTACTCAAGTAAAGGAGCTAGCTGGTTTCCTAAATGCCCTTTCTTGACGCATTTGACTCGATAAAACATTGAAAGAGTTCCATATGAACATGGAATAACCATGCTCCGATACCACCTTTTTGTAATACCTCTGATATGGTCTAACTCAAAGTTGACTTTATCAGCCGTGTAACAATCAAACAAGACCTTGCACGGCCAACCACTTTGAACCTAAACCAAACCAAAGAGGCTATTATGTGTACAAAGACATTTAATCCAAGTTTCCCAGGACGAACCGGAGACCCTAGTTCAAACATCCAAACACACATTTCTTATCAAACATAACTCAAGGCTTTTCAACCTGAGATACATATGATAGTTAATTTTTCCCAGACCAAGACCAATTATCATACGAAACCCAAGTATTTTATAAAGATGATTTATTTATATAATACTTAGGTTTCACATGTAATCAAAGATACACATAGATCTCACGTGGAGCTCAGCACTCAAAACATGACCATACATACTAAATACATACTTGGGTTGCAAAAAGTCACAATACTACACCAGCTTGCCAAAGCTTCCTTAGCCCTTATTGTCTCCCACTAATGGTTACCTGCAAAACAAGTAGAATCATGAGAAACTAGTTTGCTCAATGAGTTCAGCTTCCCACTAACCACATAATAAATTCCGCAGAATCCCAATAACAAGCATCACAAAAGACATCATCATCAACTAAGTAACGAACATTATACTAATGCATACTTATATATACTACATGCATATACTTTACTTCCATTACGTCCACTTCAAAGCCTTTTTGTTGAATTTGACATTTCCCATCCGATTCAACCCAACACACAAACAAATCATAGACACAAAGGCTAAATAACTCAAGATCTACACATATCTGAGTGCCTCTAAAAACAAGGACGCCTAGATCGGGCATCGTCATGCACGACATGAACCTAAGCTGCAACTGCTTCCCTAGTGCTTCCATACTAATGGGTTGTCAAATGACCATAACAACTCTTTCCACACACAACCACATAATGCATAGTAATAGTATTGTATATTTCCTAATGATAATAATCATAAATATCATAATCATTCGACATCCTAATCATCTAGGTCAAACGGCCAACAAGCAATGATGCATATCCATCACACTAATCAATATCAGTACAATCAATCATAAAAGTCATCACAATATATCATCATGATATTATTCTCTAGGTTCACATAAGAATACCAAAGCATACCATTTTGGTTCATTTAACTAACCACCTAGTCATATTACGAATAATATAACATTCATATCATACCATACCAAAGAAGACCTTAATTATCAAGAAATACAATCAATAATCCTAATAACATCTCATACTTGCTTTTCATTAAAACAAAAATCATAACCGAGACTCACCTTGGCTTTCCATAATAAGAAAACAACACCCTACGGTCTCGTCGGGTTTTCTGAACTCCTAGACAAAACCTTGTTTCTAGGGTGTTCCAAACATAATTAGAAAATAATAACCTCAAATTTGGATTCATGAAGGAAAATTAAGTCATAAAGGAAAACTAAACATAAAAAACCTACCTGAAGACTTTTCAAACCAAGCTGCTCGAGAATTCCTCTTCGAAGACCACTAAAGCAAGCTTGACGTCTAACTATTATTTACTATTTAGTTTTGTGGTTTCTGTGATGAAGATAATGACCTATGGTTTCACTATATATATGAGAAGGAGTCCAAAATAGTCAGAAGAGAATCCACCAAGCTTACCTCAGAATATGACAAATGTCGGCACTGGAGCAATGACTCATCAAAAGCAGATGAAGCAGGATAAGAGGTATCCATGGAATAAAAGCATTTTAATCAGGACAATAAGGTGATTCAATTTGAAGTTGATGAAGCAGGAGAATAAGGCTGGCCACCGTCCAGCTTCCCATAAACCTTTCCGAGCACCTTTAATTGATAAAACTGAAACGTCTAAAAATGTTTAAATCAATTAAAATAATAGTGTCCATTCCAGAAATTAATCATCTAATTATCTTTTATGAGCCTCATTCTTATGCGCACATTCAAGCTGAACCAACTCGAACGGTCTTGACTCGAACAATTCCCCACATATGCTCTAAATGACCTATCTATAATTTCACAGAAATCAATGTGGCTTCCCTTTGGCTAAAACTTCATTCCTCCTCATTCTTCATTATATTTGGGCTGCCATTTTTCCTCAACCTTAATAATCCAAATCAATGGTTATGGATGCCTTTTGACCATTCTCGGGAGGTTGGTCACTTTAATGGCCACACCGAGTAACTCGGCTTAGGCATATATAATTTCGTCAACCAGACCTTTATCCTTAGGAAATTTAAGATTTCCTCAACATTTTATAGCCTTCAAGTACTATATCAAATTTACTCTTTCTTTGGGTGAAAATATTGACTAAGAATTTATGAAAAGATATTTTTGGTAACAAAATTAAATTATAAACTTTCTCTTGTGCTGAAAAGCGCATGGTTGTGAATGCCCTTATCGGTCTTGGGTCTTCGGTCTTCGGTCTTCTATTTATATCCTCGCTTTTTTTTTTTTTTTTGCTTATAAGTCGGTGTAAAATTGCACTGACTTTAAGTTAATTGGGATGAGTTCTTTTTACCCGAAAAAACTTGTCCGAGGGGTGTAACCAATCTTCAAAAGTTGCACGGTATATCTTATGATGTTGAAGTACATAAACACATGCATATAACTCATATAAGAATAGACTCAAGTTGTACTTTATCAGAGAATGTTTCTGCTCCAGAATCAATTTCTACTAATTCAATATTTTAGGTGTAGTACAGATATTTTAAAGTGTAATAATTTTTTTCCTCTGAAACATTTCATTATTGGAGATCCAGGTATTACACATGAGAAAGAAACTAAGCTAGTGAGTAATCAAACTCCTATAGAATAAAGCCGGCAGTACACAAGATCATGCTTTGGAGATATGAGCTGGCAGAAATGAACAAATTCTCCAGAAGCTCAAGCAAAAATTAATTGACAAAAGTTAAAAGAAAACCCAATCATAATAACTAGATCAAGTATACAAGACACCCAAATAAGCGGATACCCCGGATGAGAACTAAGAAAATAAGTGCACACCAGAGAGCGTGTTGTGAAACTCGAGTCTGATAGAGGTTTATCTCGACAGAAACTAGGCTTAGAGAGAGAGAGAAGTAGGCGGCTAGGGTTTGTATTGTGTCTAATGACTTTGTCTTATTGCTTTCTTGTGTTATCAAATAAGTACAAGGGGGGATACATATATATACAAAGAGATGGCCGACTTGCCCACACTTATAACCGATGTGGGACAAGCTTACAAGGCCTAAATATCGGCTGGACTAAGTGATAAATGGGCTGGCCCATCTGTGATGCATATGGGCCGATTGGTCTATGTGTAGACCAAGTAGGTAAGCCCACTTATGTGCATTCCCAAACCGTCTGGTTCATAACACTCCCCCTGAATGCCATAACCGTCTAGAGTTCGCAATGCGTTTGGTATACTGCCTCGTTAAAACCTTTCTATGGTAAACCCAAAACCCAATGTGGTAAAAAGGGAAGCCATAGATAGGAAAAAGAGTACAGCCGCATTACTCCCCCTGAAGTGAACATCACTGAAGGTTCTTCAGTCTTCTCATTTCTATCTCTCCATGATGAGTCACGGATTGTATCACCCCTTCGGTTGAACTATGCATCGCCTTTAGGGATAATGGTCGAAACCTTCTTCCATTGGTGAATCACTATCGACCATCTATGCTGGATCATCATCGACCGTATCACTCTTCTTCATCGACCGGGTTAATCATGTGTGATCATACTTCTGAATGGTTTGATGAAGTTACTTGCAGCCTTGGCTTGTTTCAATGAGGTTGCAGTACCTCCATGAGTGAACTCATAACCTATTTATGATCAAACAAAATTTGCATCTGCAAAACCAATTTTCCCTTCTTTGGGTTGGTTAGTATGGTTAGTGTAAACAAACTTTAAACTTTTCGTTCCATGTAAATAAATAACGAAGTATAAGTTTACCATTACCATTAGTTCCTTTAAAACCTTTCATTACCTTTCTTCATCATCAGCTTGATTTAAAGATTTATGCATAGATGTATGCATGCTGATGGACTATGGTTATGATCAATATATCCATTTGATATAGATCTGGTCATCCATTTTATCAATGGTTAGCTTATATGGTATCTTTGGCTCATGATCAGGCCACTCGTGGTTGGGTCTTTTGTTTCATGACCTCTTTCTTAACCACGACCATAATGATTCATTTCTTGACCATTATGTGTTTTATATAATCATATGGTTGTCCATGAGGTTTACCTGGCCAAAAATAAGTTGGCTCGTAGGGACCTTGGATAAACTTTTATTGCGGCCATATGGTCGACCGTTTGGTCGGTATGGCAATTTTGTCTCTCGACCGCGGCCCTTATGGCCATCATGGTCGGCATTATGTGATTCCACTCAGCCTTCGACCTTACTGGTCTTTATACGAATGTTTAGTTCGACTTAGGTCCCTTGACCATGGCTGTATAACTTAACCCATCGACCATGGCTGTATGTTCAGCCATCCTTATATCGATGGTCTCGACCGCAGTGTTTATAGACTGCTATGGTCGATGGAATCAACATTCTTTTTGACCATTTCATATTTCTTTCAATATGTTCTTAGTTTAGGAACAACCATAAACCATATAGACCAGGATCTGAAGATCCAAATATTATGACCATAACTTGTCTAAGAATTAATCGATAACTTGTATCGTTTTGAAATTGATCAACTTTCTTTCAAGTTGGTTTGTGAACACAAGGAATTTTATTCATGTAATGAATATATGAACTGATAATGATGGTCCTCGTGGAACTCATTCACTAATTATCATATGCAGCTGCAGCTGTATCAGTTCTTAGATGGCTAAGGAACAAAGCCGTTCTTTGAGAATTTCTTTTCTCATCTTTATGGTACCTTTAGTACCTTTATCCAGTGATTAATATACTGCTTACTACATCATCATTTCTTTCCAGACATTTTCATTTCTGATTGTAGTAGCATCCACCACAGATCTTATATCTGTTGTTCCTTGGTCTCTGTGAGTAACCTTGTGTAATCAACTATGTTCAAATGCTGTAAATAGGAACATGCACGTCTTAGACCACGTGACCATGTCCTTTTATCTCACGGTTTTCTTCTACTCACACGACCCCATTCACTGGTTTGATGGCGTTCTATGGCCAATACGTCCATCGTTTCAATAGGATCTTTAAACCTATAAACCCCACGCATCTTATGAGTATGAGTACTCCCATGTGGGTTGATGATCCTTGGTTTTATATTCAAGTGCTACTTTGTATGCGCATTCTTATATCATTGGTATGGATACCCTTTTATGCGTTCCATTGTGTTCCAGACATGACATAGTAGATTGCAATCTTATGACCTTTAATACTATGGTGTTTTGGCGTCCCAAATCACCTCAAGTACCATGGATTTTGGCGTCCCAAATTCCATTGTATGGTATCTTGTATTGTGGTCGACCATTTTCTATGTCTGGAATGGTTTCCATTTATGACCTCAGGAATTTCTATGCATCATTTCATTTCCTTCCGAGGTTCCTTTATATTATGGAACATATTGGTCTATCTTGTATAGACTCTGTAGCAACTTGATTGTGTCTCTACTAGGACATCAATTCATTGGTGCAAGCTGGTATTACTTTAGGGTCAATGTGTCTGGCATCTAGTGTTACTAGCTTTTATATCATTTGGACGTCTTATCTTTGCTTGTCCGAGGATCTTGCCAAGACTATGATGGTTGATACCATTCTCTTTACCATCTTATTATTTTCTCCAATTAATGTTGGATGGTCGGATTACTGAGGCAATCCGTGAACCTGGCCACTTAATCTGATCACCCATATTTGGCTCAAAGTTCCTTATAATTCGTGGGAGAAAGTCATACTCCCATCCAACATATATTCTCATCCTCAATCCTCTGCAGAGGTTCCATCTTAAGTAGCACATATGTCTGTGGTGGAATATTCAGATTTCCTTAAGATGGTATATGTCTAGTTTATGACCCTTGACCTGAGATGAGAATATCTATGCTCACTTATATGGCCTGATGCATATCATCTTTGCACATGTATATTCATGATGTCCTTCAGCATTAGGCTTGACGTGGATGATGTACCACCGAGAGATTTAAAACTCTAAGCCACTGATAGCATAGTACACGAGATTTTAGTGTGTTTATGGACCACGGGATTTGTCCTCACTCCCCCTCATAAATATACTTATAATTTCGTGATGCTTAGGACAATAAAGCCTAATGAGTTTCTCTTGTGTACATGTTACACAACGTGAGATTTTATGGGATAACTCTTTGTGCCTTTACTTTCTTTGCATCAAGTTTGGACTCGGATGGCTAATCCGGTCATGCCGTTAAGTGTAATATCGTGTGGTATACCAATCTGGTTACCATGGCCCTTTGGCTCGTATCATACTGATCCTTAGCATAGTATAGATCAGAGTATATAGGTATAGTCATTGACCACTTTCTTATAAGGCTTATAATCTGAAAGGAACTGATGTTTCCTTTGCCCATTGGATTAATGTGGAAACCATTTATACTGAGGTATATAACTCAATGGGTCTTTCATTTGGGTGAATGCCTTTTGTTACTTTGTGGTCTTATAATATTGACTATCCTTATGTTATTTAATCAATCACTTTATAAAAAAAAACTTAGAAATATAAAAGCCTAAATGCCAAAACATCACTTAGTTATTACTTCAACATGTCTGAAGTTTCATGATCCATAGGATCGTCTTTGCTGTGATCAATCTCGTGATCTGTAGGATCATATATATCGTGATCAAAGTCACCATCATCATCCTGATACATCATATGAGCCTCTGGGTTCTTGCCTTTTAGACTCTCTTGATAGAGGTCGACCAGATGCTTAGGGGTTCGGCAATTCTTTGCCCAATGGTTTGACATCCCGCATCTGTGGCAAGGTGAGGTCCTAGGATTCTGAATCCTTGAAGATATCCCAGTGCATTTGCCTTTACCATGTCCATGATTGGACTGGTTTGGACGATCATAAGGGGTAGGACGTCCTTTGTTATGGCTACCACGTCCACGTCCTCGCGTTTGACTTACGCGGCCGCGTCCTCGTCCATATGAGGAACTGCGACCCTTTTGGTCATAACGGACATGGTTTGCCTCTGTATCATCCTTAGGCTCGACATTATGTGACTCTGGGATAGGCTTAGTACCTGGGGGTCTAAGCTCACTGTTCTTCAGGAGCAGCTCATTGTTTTGTTCAGCAAGCAACAGACAGTGGATGAGTTCACTATAGGTCTTAAAACCTTTTTGTCTATACTGTTGCTGGAGCAACATGTTGCTTGAGGAAATTGTCTGGAATGTCTTTTCAAGGAGCTGCGTATCAGTTACAATCTCGCCACATAGCCTCAATTGTGAGACTATTCGGAACAAGGCTGAGTTGTACTCGTTCACGGACTTGAAGTCCTGAATCCTAAGGTGTATCCACTCATAGGTGGCCGCTGGATGAACCAGGGTCCTCTGATGATCATATCTCATCTTGAATACTTTTCATAGCTCATATGGATCATTCACTGTGAGGTATTGAGCTTTCAAGCTTTCCTCTATGTGATGTCGGATGTGCATAAGGGCTATTGAGTTTTAGGCCATTGGCTCTAAGAGATATCTCAATGTCTAATGCCCATTGCAAGTAATTGTCACCTTTGACACTGAGGGGTGCAAAGTCCAAGTTTGTGATGTTTGGCATCTGAACATAAGGTTCAGATTGCTTAGGTCTTATTATACCACATCTCTTGTCCATTTACACGGTCTGGCTGTACGTCATGGTACGCTTCATCGACCTATGTGGTTCGTGGTCTATCCGTTGATATGGATCATCGACCATCCGCAATCTAGACGTACATGGTACATATCATCGATCGTTGTGGATCAATGGTCTAGCCGTACCTGAGGGTAGGCATCATCAACCGGAATGGACCTTGGTCTATCCGCATGGTGCGGGTGATCGACCGTCTGTGGTCGTGGTATGACCGCGGTTCGTGGTTCGTACGGATCACTGTGGGTTCGTACTGAATGGTACGTGATCGGTCGTATCGCATGGTACGTACCGTCTATCATCCGCGTTCGTGGTCCGTCCGTACCGCATGGTATGTACCATCCGCGGTTCATGCCTTAATCGCGGGTCGTGGTTCGTATGGGTTACCGCGGGTTCGTACCTTATGGTACGTGACTGGCCGTGCCTGTCTTTCATCCGCGTTCGTGACCCGTCCGTACTGCACGGTACGTCCCACCGACCATTCGCGGTTCACGGTCTAGCATCCTCGACCATGGGTCTAGCATCATCGACCAAAGTATAAAAACAAACTTTCTTTAACTAATCTAGGGGTCTAAGACTTAGATCTTATAATTTTAGAAATTTGGAGTTTCCATTTTTATATGAGTTTCCTTTTTAGGAAAGTTTTCTTTTCTGGAAAGTTTCTTTTTCTGGAAAGTTTGGGTTTTAGGAAAGTTTCCTTTCCTGGAAAGTTTCCTTTTCAGGAAAGTTTCCTTTTAGGAAAGTTTCCTTTTCTGGAAAGTTTCCTTTTTAGGAAAGTTTAGGTTTTAGGTAAGTTTAGGTATTTTAGGTAAGTTTCCATTTTAGGAAAGTTTTCATTTCTAGGAAGTTTCCATTTTGGGAAAGTTTATATTTTAGGTAAGTTTAGGTAAGTTTCTAATTTAGGAAAGTTTCCTTTTCTGATTAGGTTTTCTTTTTCAGATTAGATTTTCCTTTTTAGATTAGGTTTCCTAAATCGGATTGATTTAGGTTTCCTTTTTGGATTAGGGTTTTCCTTTTAGGTTAGGTTTTCCTAAATTGGATTGATCTAGGTTTTCCTTTTCTATTACGGTTTTGGTATTTTCGATTTCTAGCCGTCAAGCAATGAATCTAGCAACCTAATGATTCTTATCTATGCCGAAAATCAAAAATCAAACCGAAGCAATCCTAACAACAATTTTAAACACAAATCGATTAACCTCAAGATGGATTGAATGACATACCTTATTCCTTGATCGATTTTCTCCTTGGGTTTCCTCTTGGGAACCTTAAACAATCAACCAAAGACAAGATACAAAAGCTTAGTTCTTAGATCTATGAAAAACAATCGATTAAAAACTAAGAGGGAGAGATTCGCCGAGTTGTGGTTTCCGGATGGTGTAGGGTTGTGCCGGCTGGATGAGCTTCGATCTAGGACTCGAGATGGATGGTTTCAGAGCAGGATCGTGCTGATAACGTGTTGTGAAACTCGAGTCTGATAGAGGTTTATCTCGACAGAAACTAGGCTTAGAGAGAGAGAGAAGTAGGCGGCTAGGGTTTGTATTGTGTCTAATGACTTTGTCTTATTGCTTTCTTGTGTTATCAAATAAGTACAAGGGGGGATACATATATATACAAAGAGATGGCCGACTTGCCCACACTTATAACCGATGTGGGACAAGCTTACAAGGCCTAAATGTCGACTGGACTAAGTGATAAATGGGCTGGTCCATCTGTGATGCATATGGGCCGATTGGTCTATGTGTAGACCAAGTGGGTAAGCCCACTTATGTGCATTCTCAAACCGTCTGGTTCATAACAGAGTGAACATTATTAGGGGATTAATGGCATATTTGTTTCACCATCCAGATGAGTCATCTGGATGGAGATGAGAGTTTTGTTTGTTTATCTGAATGATTTTAAAAATTTATGCTTAATTTTAAAGTCCATCCGACTCAACCAATTTGGACCATCTGGATGGAGATGGTTCTTTCAAAATGGTATAAATTTCTATTATACTCTTTATACATTTAACAAATAGATTAAGACCAAAATAGACTTTAAAAAGTTTTTATCCCAAAAATAGCACTCAAAGAGAAAAATGGTCAAAATAGACTTTATTAAAGGATGTTAATATATATATTTATACCCTTGGGTTAACTAATCTAAATTTAGGGTTTAGAGTTATGGGGTGTGGGTTTTGGAGTTGAGGTTTAAAAAATAAAAATTTTAAAAAATATTAAAAAAAATTCAAAATAAAAAGGTCTGTTTTGGTCATTTTTTTCTCTCAACGTCTATTTTTGTGACAAAAGCTTCAAAAAGTGCTATTTGAGATATTTGCCTTTTAACAAATTATAAGCTTAAAGCTAATATCATTTCTCACACATGAAAAATTATAAAACCGTATTTTCCTACTAAAAAAAAAAATTCTGCTAAAACCACAAAAAGTATTTTCCCGCCAAAAACGGAAAAATGTATTTTTCCGCAAAACTAGCGAAAACGCATTTTCCCGCCAAAAACTGCAAAAATATTTTTTACCGCCAAAACAGTAAAAAAACGTTCTACCGCAAAACCATAAAATGTGTTTTCCGCAAAAATATGTTTTCCCGCAAAAATATGTTTTCCCGCCAAAACCGTAAAAACGCGTTTTCTCGCCAAAACGCGTTTTCCCACCAAAATCGCAAAAACGTGTTTTCTCGCCAAAACCACAAAAACACATTTCCCGCTAAAGCCAAAAAAATGTGTTTCCTTGACAAAACCGTAAAAACATTTTTCTTGCCAAAACCGCAAAAACGCGTTTTCCGGCCAAAACCGCAAAAACGCATTTTCCCGCCAAAAATGTGTTTTCCTGCCAAAACCGTAAAAACATGTTTTCCCGCCAAAACCGCAAAAACGTGTTTTCTTGCCAAAACCAAAAAACATGTTTTCCCGCAAAAATCGTAAAACATGTTTTTCTTCCAAAACCGCAAAAACGCATTTTTCCGCAAAAACATGTTTTCCCGCCAAAAAAGTAAAAAACACGTTTTTCCGCCAAAACACGTTTTTCCGCCAAAACGCGTTTTTCCGCCAAAACGTGTTTCCCACAAAAACCGCGAAACATGTTTTCTCGCCAAAACCGTAAAATATGTTTCTCGCCAAAACCGTAAAACATGTTTCCCTCTAAAACCGCAAAAACGCGTTTTCTCGCCAAAACTGCAAAAATGTGTTTTCTTGCCAAAAATATGCTTTCCCGCCAAAACACGTTTTTCCGCCAAAGCCGCAAAAACATGTTTTCATGCCAAAACCGCAAAAACGCATTTTCCCGCCAAAACCGCAAAAAGGTGTTTTCCCACCAAAACCGCAAAAACGTATTTTCTTGCCAAAAAGTGTTTTCCTACCAAAACCATTAAACATGTTTTCCCGCCAAAATCGTAAAATTCATTTTCCTGCAAAACCATAAAACATGTTTTCCCGCTAAAACCATAAAAACACGTTTTAGCGGGAAGGCATCAAGAATCTGCATCCATCGACAACACACACATATTACAGACTGAGTACTCAAAAAATCATTTGTTCAAATTATCATAAAACATGAAGCATTCATAAATATATGAGTTTTGTAAAATTTGAATTTGTACTTTGACTTGTTTGGAAGTTTATTAAATTTGGATTTCTACTTTGAGTTTTATTAGAAGCTATAGTTGTAGTTCAAATTTTAATGCAAATTTAAATAAAAATTTATATGAAATAAAAATTTATAAATTTCAAATTGCTAATTTTAAATTTATTTTAGTGTAATATATTTTAGACTAAATAATAAATATTAGTTAAGCTAAAATTAATATCACACAAATGATTAAATCAAAATAAGGGTATATTTGTAATTTATTTATTAAACTTATCTAGATGGAAATAGAAAAAAAGAAACGAACATAAAATTCATTCAGATGACTCATCTAGATGGTTTATCTAGATGGAGAAACGAACAACCCCTAAAATTTGGATGGATCATTTAGATAGATCACATAAATGGATAATCCAGATAGAAATGACAGATGTAGAAACGAACAGCCCCTAACTGCTTCTCATTATATTGCTCCAACTTCCACCAGGCGAGCCACAAGAAAATGCAGATCACAAACTTTGGAGGAGGATGAAGACCCATATTTTTGACAATCAAACCTCTACGCTAGGTGAAAAGAGACAAAGCTCCAAATCCATGTAGACGAGCCAGATATTTCTAACCTGAAACAAGACAACGAACACTACTTCAGATTTGACCCGTCACAAGAGAAATAAGGATAAACACATCTTTCCTCACCCGTAAATCCACAACAAGAAGCCAACAACAACATACATGCATATCAAACATATTCAAAAGGCTGAGAGAAAACCGGAAAAAGATACAAAAACAGAGTAGAATAACCGCCATCGAAGATGTCACAACGTCAAGCCTCAACACGAAAACCCAAATCTAAAGATCTAGACTTAGAATTACAATTAGGTAAACTTCAAACTTGAACAAAATACATGTAAGCTAAGAAGATTAAAAAAACAAACAAACAAACCCACCTGATAGTGGCTTGGAGAGCCGGAACCGTTGACTGAAAACACAAATTAGATTGGAGTTGAACTAGAGAAAATACAGAATATTTGTTAGAAAGCGAAACTGTTTTCCGACAATTTTTCTAACATTTAAAGTGTAATAGTATCTGTGGTATTTTCTTTACTAAATTTTTAAAAATTACTAATTCAAAAAAGAAAAATATATCATATTTTCACTTATTTTTTACGTTTCATATGAACTAACCTATAAAATATTCTAAAAAGGTAGTACCATCCCTTTCACCTTACTGCAGATTATTAATCTATTCGTTTTATTACTTTATTTGTTGCATCATGATTGGTGGATCCTTAGGACATCATTATCCCTAAGAACTCTATTTGGGGTCCTTAATTTTTTTTTGCTAACTAAAAAATTAAAAAAAAAAAAACGAACCAATCGCGAGTCGCCATGTGTCAGTGGAGCTCACAAACAGTGTAAAAAACTCTCCAAAACCGGTTCTTATTTAATAGTTTTAAAAAGCGATTCTTGCACACGTGGGGCCCGTAAACAATGCAAGAATCCCTCTTTAGGGTCCACGAACAGTGCAAAAACTCCTCTTAAAGACCCGAGATTATCATGCTCTTATATAAATTTTATTATATATATAGAGACCATTTTTTAATAATTAGTGACTATAAAATCATGCATTTATACACGAGACAATCATACAAGGAAAACGAAAAAGAGTCATTGCATTGCCAAATTTTATTTGATAACATACACAAATCTTCTCAATTATACTGTCTATCTACAAAATTAGAAAATAAACTTAGTAATTACAAGCTTGCTGTTACAAGAATAAAAATCATTGTTTTGACTTCTAGTTTTTTTTTCTTCACTATGAACTAACTTATTAAAATATTATATTTAATTTAATTTTGATCCTCATCACCTTGTTGCAGATTATTAGATTTATTCTTAGTTACATATTTTGCATCATGATTGGTGGGTCATTATATCATTTTGGATATAAATATATAAGAACTAACTTTTAACATTTAGTTATTAGAAAATCATGCATTTATATACTAGACAGTAATGCAAAGAAAATAAAACAAAATTATTGCCATACAAACTACGATTTTATAACATACACAAATCTTTAGAATGTTATTATCTATCTACAAAATTAAAGAGAAACTGAGTAATTACAAGTTTGATGTTACAAAATAAAAAATAAATTGCCAACTATGAAAGTTGATCTCGTAATTATGCCACACACACACTCAAACATGTATAAAACCAAATAATTTCTCCACCAAATTGTCCAAAAACTCAAAGTAACTAAAACCACACCTTGAAAAAAACTATGATGTCGTCGAAGAAGAAAGAAAGCATGGGACGACAGAGAATTCCGATGGTTAAGATTAAGAAAGAGACCCACCGGCAAGTCACATTCTCAAAACGTAGAGCCGGTCTATTCAAGAAAGCTAGTGAGCTTTGCACATTGTGTGGCGCAGAGATTGGGATCATCGTGTATTCTCCAGCCAAAAAGCCTTTCTCTTTCGGCCATCCCAGCGTCGAATCCGTATTGGACCGTTACATGTCCCGAAACGATTTGTCCTTAGCGCAGACGACGAAGAAACCGCAGGGAAACACTGCAGCGAGCTGCGAGCTGAATATGCTGCTGACCCAGACCGTGAGTGAGTTAGAGGAAGAGAAGAAGAAGGGTCAAGCGATGGCAGAAACGAGAAAAGGGAACGCGACGAGGCGGGCGATGACAAATTGGTGGGAAGGGCCAGTGGAGGAGATGAATATGGTTCAGTTACAGGTAATGAAATGTGCGTTAGTGGAGTTGAGGAAGATTGTTGTGTCAGAGACAAATACGGTGCCGTTTAAGGAAGTGAAAGAGGATGTGTTCGGTTTCTTGGATACTAATAAAGGGGCGTCTCCTTCTTACATGAACATGGCTACTGGTCTTTCTAATGTTTATCATTTTGGCTACGGAAACGGTTGTTTTTGATTCACAACAAGTAATAAGCTAGTATCTAGCTGGCTGTTTTTTTTTTCTCAAGATTGTTTTTGTTTTTTTGGCAACATAGATATTAATGCTATCCGGTTCAGGTACTTTAATGGTAGATTATATGCTATGACTCATTAAACCAAGTACAGAACATGGTCATTCTCAAAACGGCAGAGCTTAATGACACTAAGATTATGCCATCTGTCTACGAATATTAGAGTTTTCAGTTTGTTGCATAAATTGGATCCTCTTGTAATCCAGAAAGCTAAGAATGAAAAGTATTTTAAGTAAAACATAGTTTCATCTTCTTCATTTACAATTTTTTTTTTGAAACACCTTCATGATATCATAGCCATGGACTTTAGATCCACGGAACCATACAATCCTCATTCACTTTACATAGTGAACTCAGTTACCGTTAAGCTTACCAAGAATAATTAGATACTCTAGAAACGTCAATTTGAAAAATTTCTCAAAGGTGAAGAGCTTCTAAGGTTCATCACTGGTTCCACACCTCAGTCAACATCAACCCTTTTAGTCCCAAGCATCAATAGTACCTCTACTACTTTCCCAAATCCAGATCATAGTCTGGTTTCAGACAAATCAAATGGTGCAGTCCTTCCTTCTTGGTTCATTTTCAGAGGATATTTAGAGAGTTGTGTTCACTGTAGCACATCACATGAGATCTGGCTCACTTTGGATAATCATTTCAACCAAGTATCTACATCTCGCCTGTTCGAGCTTCAGAGGACACTTTAGATAATATCGAAGCTATCATCATAATCATATGTCAGATTATCGTTGTGAGATAAAGTCAATCTGTGACCAACTCTCTATGATTGGTAGTCTTGTTCTCCTGAACGTATGAAAATGTTTGTCGAAGTTACTGAAAGCCCTTCATATAATAGTAATGTTGCCATTCCTATACTATCAGATCCTTGCTAGTTAAAAATGATGTTCAAGCTAACTCTCAGTTTTTGACACATCATAATATAATTACAAGATCTAAGTCAGAAATTGTGAAGCTTAATCCTCAGTAGGCTCTTTTAGTGGATAATGTGGCTCGGCCTGAACCTAAAAACTGTAATGGAGGCTCTGAAGCATCTTGGTTGGAACAATGTTATGAACATTTAAATTGGAAATTTCTCAGTTACACACACTTGGTCTTTGGTTCCTTACACCTCAGGTATGAATGTCTTAGGGAGAAAATTCGGTTTTCAGATCAAAGTTGAAGTCAAATAGTTCCTGGACAAACTTAAGGCTCGGTTAGTGACTCAAGGATTTAATCAGGATGAATGTATATATGATTTGGAGACCTACAGGCCAGTGGTAAGGACATCCAAAGAGAGACTCATTCTTCACTCATCTACAATTACGAAATGGGATATAAAAAATGAATGTAACAAATACGTTTCTCCATGGCAATCTAACCAAAAAGGTTTACAGGAGACAACCAGATGGTTTCACTGATAAATCAAAACCAGATCATGTATATATTTTACACAGTCACCAAGAGAATGGTTTGACAAGCTTAGTACATATTTGTTAGAATTTGGATTCATTTGAAGGATCCATCTTTGTTCATCTATTCTAAGGGAAATGATATTTTTGGTTCATTTTTATGTTGATGACACGAGACTGGGAGCAACTCTAAGGTTTACTAAGACTTCTAAGAGACCTCAATAATCAGCTTCATATAAGGGATCGCGGGAAAATGCAATACTTCCTTGGAATCATTAAAAAAATTCATGAATTATGTGTGTTTTTCTTAGGAGAGATATGCTTTAGATCCTCTAGTAGCTACAGGAATGATTACACATCCATTGCTACCCCTCTCTCGCTCCAGTTGAAAAAAGTTCATTATCAAGACTATTTATTTAATAACCAACCTACTTTCGAAGCTTGGGTTGAAAGCTTCGGTATATCCCATTAATGAGAATGAATATCCAAATTTTGGTGAACCTTTTCTGCCAAAGAGATGCATTATCCAACCAGGGCCGTGCTTGATCACAAGCTGCTCAGGCATGTGCTTGGGGCCAACATATCAATGAACAATTTATGAGCTAATTTGTCAATAATCATTGTTGGTTCAATAGATTAGTATGTTGATTCATTGGTCAAGGTCATGTGTTCAAACTACCATAATACTATTTTTGGAGTCAAAGTTTTTTTCCTTGTTTCTAACTTTTAAAAAGTCAGGCACGGCCCTGGATCCAACTATCTCAGACGATACTCTTCTCAAGCGCTTTCTAGGATGTACTAAAGGAACATCTCAATTTGGAATCAACTTCACCCATGACACATATTTCACTCTTTGGGCATATAGTAACAGTGATTTGGCTGGATGTCCTCATACACACAAATCAACAGACGGCGGTTTCTGTACTTTTCTTGGATCCTCCAGACGTAACTTGAAGAGGTCAGATTACATTTAAAAACCCTTATGCTTAAGCCATTACAGATATAATTATTTATTTCATACGTCCTGGTCCTTCCAGTTACTTGTTATTGATGAGAAAACATGACTACAAAAGTGGAGATTCATGTGCAAATGTGAAAAGGCTTGAGCAAGAGACTGATGCCAAGATCAAGCAGTTGATGAACGAAGCTTCGGCGATTCCCAGAGATGTTGTGGACATGCTTCTGAAACTGTGATCACAATGAACATGCTGATATCTCGCAAGCAAACCATCGTCTGTAAAATGGTGTGGAGTGTTATTTTGAGTGGATACGTTTAGTTTCGTTTCTTTTGTGGTTTTATGAATTTCATTTCAACTATTGATATTCACGTTGTTATTGTATTCATCTCGCAGAGAAACTTGGCTAGATCTTCTTTTTATCTAGTTAAAGAGGTTTAAAATTGTTTGGTTAACATTAAATCGATTAAAACCATGGTCTATTGATTATTAAATTTTAAATTATTAATTTAGAGATAAATAAGTTTGTAATTTTCATTTCGAAAAGAAATAAATTTGCAAACTTTAAATTCAGAGAAATATGCCACGAAATCGTGATTTAAAGGAGATTTAATATTATATGATAGTTCAGAAGAGAAAATATATCATTAACATAATGTTAAACGTTTAGAATTTCACATCTTGGAAGATTGTTTTCTGTAGCAGTTTACTAGACAAACTTATTAGAGCATGATTATCCAAGGAACCCCTAGTGGGGTTCCTATTATTTTTTTTATTTTTTTATTTTTTTTTTCTTTTTCCTTTTTTTTTTAAAAAAAAGTTAAAAAAAAAATTAAAAAACGAACCAATTACGAATCGCCACGTGGCAGTAGGGCCCGCAAACAGTGTAAGAAACTCTCTAAAAACGGTTCTTATTTAGGAGTTTTAAGAAGCGGTTCTTGCACTGTTTATGGGCCCCACATGTCAGTGGGACCCGCGAACAGTGCAAAAACCCCTCTTAAGAGCTCCCATTAATCATGCCCTTACGAGTTTATTATTATAGTTCCTTTTTTGGGAAAGAAATTTCTTATTATAGTATTACTATAAATGAATACGTGTTATTGGTCGAACCGGCGTGTCAGTGATTTTAATAATAAACGGCCCTTCTTTTTAGAATAAGGCAATACGCACGTTTAATTACACCCTACCAACAACAAAACGATTATTGTATCACACCATACCACCAACCAAAAGATTATTACTATAAATAATACAAATAACATACGGATACAACTCGTGTTGGAATATTTCTTATCATGTGTTATATACGTACTGAACTAACAATGAGACTAAAATACTTTCAGCTTCATATAATTTTTCTTTTTTGGTGTAAAAGCTTCATATAACATTAGTCTAAAGGGACCGGGTGATTGTGGTCGAGTGGTAAGGAGACGAGACTGAGACGCCAACACGTTTCAGGTTCGATCCACCTGCTGCGCGAAACTAAGTCACAATTATTCTGGTCACCTTACACGGATATGAGCCCATGCTTTAGGACTCATTTGAATACCCGGAGAGAGGGTTTATCTGTGGGCTGCACTTCCCCTTGGGGATATTGTTTTGGGAGAATATATTTTATTTTTTGGATTGTGCTGAAAACCTCTTAATATTTTGTTCGTCATGTGGCTGTCTATAAAGGGCTCCATCGGAATGAGACGTAGTCAGAACACAAAAAAGTTTTACTCATAGCTCAACGAAGAATCTAGCAGAAAAAAATCTAAACGCAAAATCTATATAATCGATGGCGAGCAACGGTAATGACAACTGCAACGGAAAGGACAACGTTTGGCGGTTCAAAGGAAACGGCGCGACAAGTGATGCAGCTGCGGCAACCTTGAGAAAGCTTGTCTTTGGAATGTTTAGAAACTGCAACTTTAACAATGGAAAGACAATATTGCCCTCTGTCACTCACACCTTCAAAACATGCCCCGAAGCGGAGGAAGCAGTAGCCGCAGCCGTCCGCTCCGGCATGGCCAACTCTTACGCACCTAGCCCCGGAATTCTTAAGGCTAGAAGGTTTGATTTGAAACTTTTTATTTTCTGAGTCACTGCATTATATTATATATTGAGTAAATCTTTCAAATAGACTTTAAAGTTTTTATCAAAAAACTAGACCTCAAATAAATGATTAAAATAGACTTTTGTATTTGAAAATTTTAATATTTTTTAAAATTTTAAATTTCACTTCCAAAACCTTATCCTATAACTTTAAACCTAAGTCCAGATTAGTTAATCCAAATGTATAAAATTTATATTTACATACTTTAATAAAATCTATTTTGTTCATTTTTCTATTTGAAATCTATTTTAGTGACAAATTTTCTTAGCTATATGGATATTCCTTCTATATATCATAAATCATAAATTTTTTCTTGTATTTTGTCTCAGTGCGGTGGCAGATTATCTAAATGGTGATCTTCCAACTAAGCTAAGGCCAGAGGATGTGTATATCACCGGGGGATGCAACCAAGCGATAGAGATCGTAATAGATTCTCTAGCCGCAAATCCTGCAGCCAACATTCTGCTTCCAAGACCAGGATATCCTCACTATGATGCTCGTGCCGTTTATAGTGGCGTGGAGGTTCGCACATACGATCTACTCCCCGAAAGAGATTTTGAAATCGATGTTGACGAACTTGAGGCTGCTGCAGATGAGAATACCGTCGCCATGGTTCTCATCAACCCCAACAATCCATGTGGAAACGTCTACGCCTACGACCATCTTAACAAGGTAGGTGTAGTTTTTTTTTTTGTATAAGTAGCCTTTGTGTGATATGTATAAGATACGAACTAATATTTTTTTGTATTAAACAATCTTTAGATTGCAGAGATGGCTAGGAAACTCGGTATAATGGTGATATCAGACGAAGTGTATGATCATGTTGTCTATGGAGACAGGCCCTTTGTTCCCATGGGGATATTCGCATCAATAGCGCCCGTGATTACGCTTGGATCCATATCTAAAGGATGGGTTGTTCCAGGCTGGAGACTGGGCTGGATAGCCATGAACGATTGTAATGGCATTCTTAAACATACAGGGGTTAGTCAACTTCCTTTATTAGACTTATCTTATAGTTTAAAATTTGTTAATTTAGTAACCAATACCTTTGAGTTGACATAGTATAACGTAAACCCTAATTTATATGTCATTTGTGCACATTCTCTAAGATACTCTAATTAAAATATTTTGGGTATTTTGTTGACACCAGGTAGTTCAAGCAATAGAGGATTGTCTTGATTTAATTCCACAACCTTCATTTATTCTTCAGGTTTGTTGTATTCTTTAACTATCATTATGTTAAAGCTATAAGCTCTCGACATAAATGATGTGAGATTGTATCTCTATGGATTTTGGTAGGAAGCACTTCCTGCTATATTGGAGAAAACACCTAAAGAGTTCTTCAACAAGAAAAATAAAGCCATGAGACGCAACGTAGAGCTTTCATGTGAGAGGCTAAAGGACATTCCTTGTCTTATATGCCCCAAGAAACCTGAATCTTGTTCTTACTTATGGGTACTTACTTTTTCTTGGACTTAGCCTTTAGGATTTACATTTTTTTTTAATCATTTTTGGTTTTACATTCTTTATTTTATCCGATTATCTAGGATATGGACCATAACTTTACAATCGATGTAAAACTTAGTTTTTTTTGTAACAATATAACTAACTAGTTTCAACGGGTTTTTGGCAGTTAAAGCTTGACATATCAGTGTTCGATACTATCAAATGTGATTATGACTTCTGCTCGAAGCTAGTCAGTGAAGAGAGTCTTGTCCTCGTACCAGGTATATATCTCTTAAAAATATTTAAAGAACTTGGGCACTATCATGTTCATCTATATGTATTCAAATAATTAAGTTTAGTTTTTGATGATAATTAATTTTTGTTGTAAATTTGTAGGAGTGGCTTTAGGAGCAAAAAATTGGGTGAGGATATCGATTGGAACTGAAGAATCAGAGTTAGAAGAAACATTTGACAGATTAAAAAGTTTCTATGGTCGTCATGCCATTTCCAAAGAAGCTGTCAAACTCAATGGTCTTACTACTGATCAAATAGTTGTCTCTGTCATCTGATTGTAGTATAGTATACTACCAGTCGACATTTGATTTAATTTGCTTTTTGTTTATCTCTATATTTATCCGTGCAACGAAATAAAGGTTAAGAATACATGGAAATTTATTTTGATAGTTGTCCTTTTTCTACTTGAAAAATATTAAGAAAAGTTTGGTTTCAACATTTAGTTGATAAAACTAACCGGGTAAAAACAACTTTCAAGTTCAAAAGAATTAAGTTGTTTCAGCATGTGCCTATGGCTACTAAGCTACGACTTTTGAGTCTCACATGAACATGGTGATGTCCCTTTGTTCTCATAAATTTTAGAAAAAGAAGAAATCTATTGGCCCTCCTAGAACATATAGCAAAATCTCCAAATGTAAAGTATGTCAATGATTTAAGGCAGCAATAGATACAAGCTTGAAGAGGCTACGACACCATCTCACCTTCCAACCCAGACACAATCTCACCTTCCAACCCAATAGCAGACGAAGCTAAAGGTAAAAAAAAAAGCTATTTAGTGAATCCATCGTAATCCTAAAACACCAAATTACAAACAATATGTAAGAGGCAACCCACATGGTTCTGTAAGAGGCAACCCACATGGTTCTGTTAGAGGCAACCCACCTGATAAATATAATGTTTTGAATTTTGGGAGTCTATTATGAGCCAAATATTTTATTTTATTATTTAAGAGTTTTTAAAAATCAAGAAAAACCAAAAAAAAAAAAAATTGACAAGAACAGAAGAACGAGACCAAAAGAAACAATGAAGGTCGCCCGGATAGGCCACAGGATGAGAACAAGGTCATACAGCCCGAAAGACTAAATTACTAGCGTCACATGCCTAATGTGGATGAAGTCATGAAGGCAGAAGGACTTAACCGAGTAGACATAAAAAAATTGAGAAATTCTAAGCTGGAATAAACCCAAAATCTGAGAGTAGCTACTAGAGAATCCGGACTGAGCTTACCTAGTTGGCCTAGTGGTCGGGAAGCTCAGCTGAAGGGAGTGTATGGAAGTTGAGGCAGCTGGCCAGCTAGAGTGAGCTAGTAGCCGAGCTGGGTGGTTACATACCTAGCGGCCAATCTTGGCGGTTACTGAGCTAGTGGCCGAACCAGATGAGCATTAGTGCACGAGCCGAGTGTGTTTGGTGGTTGGACGGTCTATGACCGAAAGGTTGTAAATGAATAAATATGTCCTTACAGTGGGCTAAATGAGTGTTTTTGCTGGACAAAGCGGTTGGCCAAAATATTTATAGACACTTTTTCTTATGTAGGATTTTTGGCATCGATTTACTTAGGACAAAACTACCACAAAGAAATAGAGGAAAAAAAATCAAAAAGAAATATACTTCAATGCAGAAGAAAAGAGTTTATTGGATTGGTTAAGCGAGAAAAACTATCACGGCGGTTATTGAAAATCAGCTTATCTAAGCGGATCTTGAATGGATTTTTATCCGGCCATAAAGAAGGATAAGAATGTGGCTAGATCTGCCACAGAACCTGGTCACAGAAAGAACTTCTCGCCAAGGTGAGGAACCATCCAAAAAGAACAAGAAAGCACGGTTCCCTCGCGATTATGACATCGCATTGGAGACTGGAAGGACAAAGACATAAAATCTTCTAGTGTAAAGGTTGTTAGGGTATTTGTGCAAGTGATTCGTTTTAAGCTTTATAGAATGACATGAATAAGGAGATGACCTATTATATTTCTTTCTCCTATTTTAGTTGTTGATAAATCAAGAGATCTTGCATTTAATTTACTGCCATAAGAGTATAATCCAGTATGCGTTATTAGTTGTCTTGATATCAGCAAGAGAGATGAATTGTCTGGCTCGTGGCTGCATTTTTACTGTTGATGACCGTGTGGTCCTCCTGCTCCGAATGATGGTTCCTACTTCCAAGAAGTCGTCTAGGTATTGAGGGATGTAGCCATGGAAAGTGTATGGATTTGTAGCTGCATTTTTAGTGGGGACTGCTTACTTACCCTTCAGTGAGAGATCAAGTCATTCATAGTTCATATGATTGGTGACAATTAATCTTGTTGGTATATGATTTTGTGAGCATGTAACTCTTTAGTTCATAAGAATCATCTGATCTATAGGGCACATGGCACGAAAAGATGATATAGTAGTCGATATGTTTTAGTGAATATAAAGCTCCTTGCATGTGAACAGGAAATCATGGTCTGAACCAGTAAGTAGACTTTTGTAGATGTGCCACATCAAAAAGGTCATTTTAAATCACTTAAAGTGTATCACAAAAATATGTGATTGTATTTTAATTATTTATTTATAAATGATACAAATAATAATAAGTTAGTATCAGTTATAGTAAATGATATTAATATTAATTTATTTTACATCAATTCAACAAAAATGATATAATTTATGTTATTTTGCATCACTTTAACAAAATGATATTATTATAAAAATTTATATCAATTAAATAGTTAACATCATTTGCTAAAATAATACAAAATTTACATCAATAAAAAATGATGCTAACAAAATTATATTAATATTACAAAATTACGTAATTTACATCTATTTAATAAAAATATATTATTTGACTTGTATTGTATCATTAACATTTTTGAGACTAAATATCTAATCTACATTAATAAAATAACTGACATATATATAGTTTTGAGGACTATAGATTTTGACAAAAAAATTATAACATAATAAATCATAGTTGCATACCTTTTATATTAGTTATATATATATATATATATATATGCAGCAAGAATTAATATATATATATATATATATATATATATATATATATATATATCTCAAAATATACTACTGTTTTGAGTTGCAGATAAATAAATTATACTCCCATAGATATATTTTGAAATTAGTTAAGATATTGTAAGTTAAATATATAATCTTCTTTTAGCTTTTTATTAGCTAATTATTTTTGGCCTTTTCTTTTTTCTGTGTTGTTTGACCTTTTTCCAAAGTGGGTGTAACGAGGTAGAAAAGCATATTTTCATCTCCTATCGCTATTTCTTTTTCCAAAATTTCCAATCATCAATCCTAGATCAAAATTGCATATAAGTGGCTAAGGTATATTAATACGTGGTCTCTGTATTTTTAAATTAAAGAGATTAATTCACTGACTGTTGACTTTGCTTTTGTTTGGCTTCTTCTTTTCAAAGGTACATTACGATCATTCTCACTTTAAAAAAAATATTTTTGACAAAAATTGTCAGAGATCAAAGGTGTGCTTAATTATAAGGTAAAAATGTTAATATGCAATACCCTAAAAATCAAAAATCAGTGTTGTGTTTACTTATAAAGTAAACTGACATATGCTTTTTTGAATTTTAGCGAAGGATTAAATTAGTAATTGTTAAATGATTGTAAAACTTTATTTATCAGTTATGCTAGTAATTGATGCTAATGAGAAATTTACATTGACTAAATTGATCAAAACATTTTCATAGTTTCTGAAGGTTTTAAAAACTAAATGAACGATTACATTGAAGAAATGAATGATAGAATCTTTAATGGCTGATTTGTAAGTTTAAAGTTTACAAACTGTAAATATTTATTAAGATTTCAATGGATAAATCATGGATACAAAAGGCACGTTTATCTCAAGATTGCAAACTAGGAGTGAAAAAAATTCTTGGATTTTGCATTTGGTAGATCAAATGCACAAATGATGAAATGTCCATGTAATCGTTATTCTCTGACTAAACCTAAGTCAAGAGAACATATGGAAGGTGATTTAATGTGCTGTGGCTTTTTAAGTTCTTACACAAGTTGGATACTACATGAAGAAGAAATACACATTACAGAGAATGCAAGAGTACCTTATGATATTCCTCGAGTTCAGTTAGATTCAACTTCAAATCTTTTGGGTGGTATTTTTCCTGATATTAACATGAATATGAAAGGTGAATGTGGAAATGAATCATCTGAGCAACTTATGAACATTGATATACCATCAACTGCTGGAGAAACTAGTGGAAAAGGAGAAGATTCTGAAGAGTTGTTTGCTGATTATAATCAAAAGTTGTATCCAGAATGCAGTAACTTCACAAAGTTTTCATTTATACTGAATTTGTACCATATTAAATATATATGTGGGATCAGTGACAAGGGGATATCAATAGTGCTTGATTTGATGAAAGAAGTCTTTACGCATGTCAAATTGCCAGATTCATTTAATGATATGAAGAAGGTTATTCGCAAATTAGGAATGACTGACAAGTCAATTCATGCATGTCCAAATGATTGCATGTTATATTGGGAGGCAGATGCAGAAAGAGAGATTTGCAAAGTTTGTGAAGTCTCTCGTTGGAAAAAAAATATTTCTGTAGAGGGAACGGTTTCTTGAACATAGAAAAAAACTAAACTCCTGCAAAAGTCTTGCGTTATTTTCCTCTAATGCCACGACTTCAACATTTATTCATGTCATCAAAAACTTCTACCCATATGAGATGGCATGCAACTTCTAGTAACAAGGATGACAAACTTCGACATCCAAGTGATGGATTGGCTTGGAAGGAATTTGATAAAAAAATATCATGAATTTGCTTCTGATTTAAGAAATGTCAGATTAGGCTTGGCAACTGATGGATTTAACACTTTTGGTACAATGAACAGTAGTTATAGCATCTGGTCAGTGATGTTATTTCCTTATAATTTTCCACTGTGGATGTCGCAGACATCAATGATCCTGTCAATTATTATTCCTGGAAAACATATGCTTGGTAATGATATTGACGTATACTTGCAGCCACTTATCAAAGAGTTGAAAGAGTTGTGGTTTGATGGGATTGAAACACTAGATGCTTGCACAAAACAAACATTTGATATGCGAGCAGCTCTCATGTGGACAATTAGTGATTTTCCTGGTTTCAGAAACTTCTCAGGTTGGAATACGTATACAACATAAGCTTTTCCAAGTTGTAATTATGATGGCCTCGGACAACGATTAAATCTTCGGAAAAAAATTGTTTCATTGGCCATCGTCGTTTTTTTCCTGCATATCATGGTTTTCGTCAAATTAGAGCACATTTTGATGGGAAAATAGAGACCAGACCTCCACCAGTCAAATTGACAGGTTCTACAATTGTTCACCAACTAGAACAAGTTAATGTTACTTTTGGTAAGAAAAATGGTCTAGGTTAAGTTGGAAGAAAGAGAGATTAAAGTGATAATGGAAGAAGTGGTACTCAACAGTGGAAGAAAAAAAGTATTTTTTTCGAGTTGCCTTATTGGGAATCTACAATGTTGCGGCATAATTTGGATGTTATGCACATAGAGAAGAATGTCTTTGATAATCTGGCCTATACATTGTTGGATGACAAAAAAAAAATCAAAAGATAATTTGAATGCCAGAAAAGATCTCTGTGAGCTTGGTATACGTCCTGACTTGTGGCCTGATGGTAATGAGAAATATCAAGCTGCATGTTTTTCTCTAACTAGTCATGGGAAAGACACTTTTTTAATTGTCTTAAAAAATGTAAGACTCCCTGATGGTTATGCTTCTAACTTATCAAGTTGTGTTGATGTTAATGACCGAAAGTTATCAGGCGTAAAAAGTCACGACTGTCACGTGTTGATGAGAGATTTATTTTCAGTTGCAATTCAGAATTTACTACCAGCAGATGTGACATCAGCCATTGCCGAACTTTGTTAGTTTTTAGAGATATATCTGCAAAAGGTCCTTGATATCGATGAGCTTGATAAGTTACAAGATCTTATTGTGGTGACTTTATGTCGTATGGAGATGTTTTTTCCTCCATATTTTTTCACAGTGATGGTACACTTAATAGTACATCTCACAGAAGAGGCAAAGTTTGGTGGGGCAGTTCCATATCGTTGGATGTATCCGATTGAGAGGTGCGTACTTTCATTATATGTTTTTTATATATATGCATAACTGTAAACGTACTTGATTCAAATTATCTACAGGACTCTCAGAGACTTCAAATCATATGTTCGGAATCGCGCTAAGCCTGAGGGTTCCATATGTGAAAAATATTTAGCTGATGAGTGTGTAACCTTTTGTTCCATGTATCTCAATGATATAGAGACATCATTTACTCGGGTTGGCCGAGCTGATGATCGACCTATAGCTGAGACTAGGACAAGACCAGATTCTGAATTACCACATATTTTCCCAAATCTTGGAAGATTTATTGGAGTAGGTCGAGTTTATACTCTTACTCATATAGAAAGGCAGCAAGCACATCAACATATATTGGTCAACTGTCTACTGGATCACTTACGAGAGTAAGTTTCTGTCATTCAAAACCTATTAGTTTTAATTAAATTTATTATTATCTAACATACACATTTTCAATTGTCATCTAGGAAGTATAAAAATGAGTTGTTAAAAGAACAAACTCACCAGAGCAAGAGAAATCGTGCCATTGACATCTATCGTGAAATTCATCTTAATTTTTCAAAATGGATCAAGAAAAAAGTAGAGATGAATGAGTTAGATGGGATAAGTGATGATTTGCAATGCTTAGCTCTAGGTCCATGTGAAAAGGTTGTAAAGTATAAGCTTACAATATCAATGGTTTAAAATTCCGAACAGCAGAAAGAGAAGTTGGCCTAAACACGCAAAATAGTGGTGTTTATGTGGCTGCTGAGACGACGAGCTATGCTAGTGCTCGTGATCCTAACCCACGAACAGGAAATGTGGCTTATTATGGTAATCTGATTGAAGTTATGGAGTTAAACTACTATGAAGTTTTAAAAGTTGTATTATTCAAGTGTAAGTGGGCGGACACTCGTACAGAACGAGAACATAAAATGGATGTATATGGTCATCATATGGTAAATTTCTCACGCTTGTTACACAGTGGAGATAATGAAGAGGATGAACCATATATATTGGTGTCTCAAGCAAAAATGGTATATTATGTGAATGATCCTATAGAGAAAGAGTGGAACATTGCAATTCATATTCAGCCGAGAGATCTGTATGATATGGGTGACTCAAATGATTCAGATCAGTTGGGTATTGAATCTACATAGGAAGATGTTTATTCAATTAATGCCAGCCTTTATTAATTATTTTGGATTGTGGCAAGGTATACACTGTCATTTGTTTTCTTTTTAAGTCGAAGCTGATCGTTATCTACTCGTGATGGAACTAAACAAGAGATATATTTAAGCATGTTACATAGCTTGCATTTAGTTAAATCTTAGGGGGCTACTAGGTCTATGTATCATTGGAAGCAAAGTTTTGAGAGGTGCTTTACAATTTTTGCTGTCAGGTGTTTGTGCTTTGTCATTTGTGATCAAGGAATTTTGTGTAAGACTGAATTTGGCAAACGTCTGGTTGATCAGACCGGAGCTGTTAAAGAGAGATTATGAGCTTGTGAAAATGTTTGGGAGCCTAAAAATAGTGAGATTGTGAAGTTGTTTTGTCACTCAAAGATCTTATACAAAGTTCTAACAGCTTATATATATGTTGATGTTTACCCTCTTTAGAAAGTTTCTGTCAACTTCATTATGTTTATAAGTATGTAGATTCTCTATTTTGCTAATTTTGCTTAGGTATGCGTGAATCATGAAGAATGCCCAGTCATGTTGCATTCAAACACATGGTAAAGAAAGTGCATACGATCCATCTATATTAGATCCCTTGATAGATATATGCAAAACAGTATAATTTTATGATCACTAGCTAACTAATTTGTAGCTGTATGTAATCACTTAGAGAATAATGATATTAGTGAAAAAAATCTTTTGATCCTGCGTGTTGTATTTTCGTCCCAAGTGGCCACTTTCTTTTTATTTTATTTTAAAATAGCAGTTAATATAAATTAATTAACAACAACTAGATAGTTGGATACATGACTTCTAAACAAGCCATTTTCTGAAAAACTGCCAAGAGCAATCTGACCAGAGAATTAGACGTGATAAAATCGATAAAGGTGATGTAACTTATTGATTCTATCGTTTGGTATTTGCTTTCTTCTCTGTTTTAAATAAAAGAGAACTGAATCATGATTCATACTTTTGTGAATTTCAATCAGTTTAGGGCTATGGATTCTATGGATTCGGAGACACAAGAGCCAGATGATTCCTCCCCATTTGGAAGCTGATTACAATACGCCTCCTACACTTGCTCCAGAATGTAAAAGCTTCAAATGGAAAATAGAAGTTATAGATAATATAACATTTCCTTAGTTTACTTAGAAATTTATTTTCTATTAAGACAACTGCGACATATTTCTGAAGAGGACTGAAGAAGAAAGTTAGATTAAAAATATGAAAACGTATTGGAAAACTCAAGTTTAGTCAGACACTTTTTTATTTATTTATTTTTTGAAACTAAAACACTTCTTATGACTTATTAACTTTGAATGCCTTATTAAAAAATATTAAATCTTACGTAGTTTCTACATTAGATAAATTGCTCTCATTAAATTAGGATGAAGGAATATATTATAAATTAAATTTGGTTTGTTTTATACTCGTTTGATAATGTACATTAGATAATCTTCTTTCTTAAGTTGGTTTATTAATACATTTCTATCAAATTTAGTCAAACACTTTCGCACGTGGTTTGTTATATACTAATCTGATCTTTTTATTTTATTTTATAAGATATTGATGGAAATATAGAAGGCAAAATGGTGACATCTAAAGATATTTGGAAATTGCAAAACAGTAAAGTAATTGTGCATTTCAACGAAGATAGCGGCCAACCAATTGGAGAATCAGGAGGTTTGCTAAGATCATGGTTAGGTCAGTTAAGCAATGATGTAAATTTGCTACCAATTAACTACAACGACTGAAGGTTAGTTAATTCTAAGATACAAAAACAAGGTGTGGGAAGTAATTCAGGTAACATATCATCTATTTATCACTGTAATTGTTTTTAATCATGAGATGTTTAGTGATAATATTTTTGTATGATGAATTGTTGTATGTCTAATGTCAGACCAAATTCTGGTTTGATGATCCAGCGGCAAGGAAAGTATATGTGATGGGTGCATTAGTTAGTAGATGCAAGGATGTCAAATTACGTTTTTGGAAAGAGTAGAAACAAGATAATTTAAATGAGGCGTTGCAGAACCGACCTAAAAATGTTCCTGAAAATCAATGGGGTCATTTTGTTCATGTGAGATTCACTGAAAAATGGAAGGTATAGTTTATTCATTTAATATTTTTATATTTAGCTATATATATCAATATAACTCTATATTTATGCTATATTTCAGAAAATGCAAGAACGGAATACCAAAAACCAAAATAAATAAATATTATGCCTCATGTATGTGGAAGAAAGAGTTTTTCAAGGAAAATAAATGAGATTGTAAGTAACTTACATGTAATATAAAACTAATTTATTATATTATTATATAGATTTTTATATTATTTATGCATTTACTTTTTAGGAAGAAAATTAAGACCGGGAAAAAACCAGGCCGAGCGGAGTTTTTCATCGAGACTCGCACAAAACTTAATGGAAGCTTTGTATGTGAAGAAGCAAATACACGCGCGGTTAGTTTTGTTTGATCTACTATGAAAAGATTTACTAATAAATTATGCTAAGAATTTATCTTTTGCTTGTTTTTAGGAAGCACTTACAACATTGTTGAGAGAAAATCCATGCATCACAAACAATGTTACATCTAATTTGGATGATGAATATGCTTAAGTTTTTGGTCCAAAACGTCCAGGACAAGTTCGTTGTGTTGGTCGTGGACTTACACCTTCAAAATTGGTGGGATGCTCGACTGCAACTAGACAAGAGGTAGAAAATTTTGGAATGGTTGTTGAGTTGAAAACACAAGTGAAAGAATTATCAGATCAAGTGAAGGGAATGACTACATTCATCCAACAGATTATTGGTACATCAACCGGTGAACAGGTAATAATATAGTATGTTAGTTAAATTTTGTTAATATACTTTGATATATACAACTAATATACTAAATTAAATGTTTAGGCAAGAGCATGGACCGCAAATTTTGTTGTAGCATTCACCAATATACCAAATCCACTTTTTGCCAAAATGTCAAATCCATCTAATCCTAATAAGGTATTGATAATTGTTTATTAATTTTACCATCAATAAAATTTAGATAATAAACTAATTTGCTATAAAAATTTATGTTAGGAAAAGGAATGATGGTGTCAATCGATATTCAATGTTGAAGACTATGCTAGTAATCGTGACCAGTTTACCATGTTCGTAGTAACTTTATTTTATTTGTGTTTTATGAATTTGTTTGATGGAACATATGTTTTTGTTTTTAGTACAGTAATTTACATTGTAAATTATAGTTTTCTTATTTAATTTCTATAAAAATATTAGTAAAATATAATAAAATAATTCAATTTTAGTTTTGATCAATTATAAATATTTTTTTTATTTTTATAATGGGGGATTTGCTAAAAACAACCTAAAATTTCAATTTAAACCTATAAGTGTACCCTAATTTCAATCAAATGCAAAACCAACCTACAAGAGTGATAAAAATATTATTTAACCCTTATGACCAAACAAAAAACAGAAGTGTATTTTACGTTTTTATCCTTTGTTAGTCTACACGTAACAGAAAGAAGTCTACATATATGTAGACCTCGTACGAAGTCTATTCATTCGGTAGACTTGTTATGTAGTCTATACCATAATTTTATCTAATAATTTAATTTTAAAAATGTATAAAAATAATTGTTGTAATATTTTTAACTAATCATTAATATAATAGATAATATGAAGGAAAAAAATTAAAATTTTATATAATTAAACATTTTTAAGGAACATTTAGGGTTTGAGATTTTTGGTTAAGGGGTTCGTAGACATATTATAAAGTCTACATATATGTAGACCTTTTTTTCAGTCTACACACAGTTTAACCTAACCGGATTTAACCAATATAATTTGATGATCAAATAAAACATTTACGGTTTGAGATTTGTGGTTAAGGGGTTCGTAGACATATTATAAAGTCTACATATATGTAGACTTTTTTTCAGTCTACACACAGTTTAACCTAACCGAATTTAACCAATATAATTTGATGATCAAATAAAACATTTACGGTTTGAGATTTGTGGTTAAGGAGTTCGTAGACATATTATAAAGTCTACATATATGTAGACCTTTTTTTCAGTCTACACACAATTTAACCTAGTATATAAATACGATTTCTCAAGCTTTTCAGGTAAAAAAAAAACTAATCTTCGCTGTATCTCTCTCTAGGCGATTTCCGGCGAGATTTCTGGCAAACTCGATCCACGCAGTTTCCCATCCGCTTCGTATATGTCTCCTCCATCGCTCTGGTAAGTTAAATATCTCTTTTTTACCTCTATGTTGATAAAAAGTGACCACCTTTACCTTTTTCTCTTTTCAGATCTGAGCCGGCGACTTCTAAGGAACGGTGCTTCTCGTCCAAATCTCTGCTTCCGGTCAGTATCATGGCTTCTACTTCATCTCTCTTTCCTATCAAGCAAGGGATTGTGCTTCATCTTTCCAACGTACGTCTCTCTGTCATCTTTATCTCTCGTTTAACTAATAACCTAACAAGCTCATCCTTGTTTACTAACCTTTTAGTTTCTTTTGATTCAGATCTGAGTCGGTCAATCTTAGATCCATTTCTCTAACGAGCATTGCATCCTCTCTAATCCATTTCTCTGCTTCCGGTGAGTCTACTTCATTTTGAAGTGTAGTATGAAGTTTCGAATTTGTAGACTAAAATTTTGAATTTGTAGACTGAAATTTTGAATTTGTAGACTGATATTTTGAATTTGTAGACTGATATTTTGAATTTTGTAAACTGATATTTTGAATTTGTAGACTTCTCATGTAAACTGATGTTTTGAATTTGTAGTACACTGATGTTTGAATTTATAGGCTTCTCTTGTAGGTTTCATTTTAAATTGTAGACTTCTCGTGTAGAATGCACTTATATAATTCTTTGTTTGTGTCTTCTTGGTGCATGTTACAAAATGGATAAGCCTGATTTCCTATCGAGGTTGTATACTCTAGGGAGGAGCTCAAGAACTGTGAGTAACAGACGGTTGTATCATGCTTTTGTACCAGACATATGGTTGTAACAAACTTATGTAATTTGCTTGCAGCAGACTTAAGTATTAGTCTTCTTTTACAGAAGACTTTTATAGAAGTCTGGTACTCGACTATATATCAAAATATCATCATTTGTATCAGTATAGTACTCTTCTTTCGGAGATTTTAATTCATATTCGACCAAAAGTACAATTCCAATACAATCCAGAGATTTACATATTAGTCTTCCTTTATAAGAGACTTAAATAGAAGTCTACTTTTTGTTCAAGAAGACTAACATGTTGGTCTGCACGACAGAAAGTAACATTAGAACTCAAAGTAATAGAAAAATTAAGACCTACGATTTCAACAAAAGTTCATCAAATAAGACAACATCCAAAGCGACAATACAACTGATAAGTTAAATACATAAGACATAAGACAACATCCAAAGCAATAAGACACCATCCAAAACAATAATACAATTGATCAATTCAATACATAAGAGATAATACATAAGACAACATCCAAAGCAGTAAGACAACATTGGTTTAACCTGGACAGTTTGGATGTGACCCGGTTGTTTGCACTGTGACAATTAACATAGACTTACTAATATGTCTACAATTGTTTCCTAGCAATATAGCAAAATCAAAAGTATTATACTTTCATAATTACAACATTTTTTCTATCCAAAATCACTCAAACCCATTAGGATTAACTATTACACACTTTCAAACGAAAAAATTGTGAAAAAATTTAATGCATAGTACACAAATTAACTTTTAATGTAAATTTCAAAATAGACTCCATGTTCAGTCTACAACGTGGTAGACTTTCTTTTCAGTTTACATTCGTAGACGGTTAGATAAGTCTACTCTTTGGGTTAGTTTTTGCAATTGATCATTTTACGGGGTACTTTTTATAGTTGAAAAAAAGTTGTGATTTTATATAAGCAGACTTCGTTTTCAGTCTACAACTTCAAAAATGTTAGTTTTCGCTATTGACTAGAATTTTCCAGGATTTGACTTTCAGAGGTAGACTAATTATACAGTCTACATGTTTTAGTTTTTTTTGAATGAGGTTAGTTTTACAATTGACTATGTTTGACTTTTTAGGGGGTAGATTGAAATGAACGTCTACAGATTTGCAGACTTCGCAAGAAGTCTACTCTCAAATCCGACGAGTCAGTTTTGAATTTGACCAAAATAAAAAAATAGACTTCACGGGTAGTTTACATTTTTTTTTCTGGAAGAGAAGACTGCATCTGAAGTCTACATATTAAAAAAATAATAATTAACTTTAAAAAGTTTTAGTCAAACACAAAACTAACCTTTTCAACGCAGTTAAAATTTTGGTCAAATGCAAAACTGACCTTAAGTAAACTTCTTCGGCAGTCTACGCTTCGTAGACTTATGTTGAAGTCTGTTGTCAAAAGTTCATTCAAATGCAAAACTAACCTCTTTTGCGTAGTCGTCTTTGTAGGTCTACGTACTTTTTTGTTTTTGTTGTCAAAGGTTAAGATGTAGACTTTCGGGGAAGGCTACGTTACAAAAAAAAATTCGTTTAGTCAATTGCAAAACTGACATGGGCGTTGACAAATAGAGTGCATTGTATGTCTACATAAGGGCGTAGACATATAAAACAATCTACTATCGCGACACAGATCTGAGAAACGACTTAAACCATGAAAATAGTTACCTTTTTACAGTGTGAAGCTCGTTTCCAGCCTTTTCAACCGTTCAAACTCCAATAATGACCAAAAGGAAACATTTTTGACGATTCACAAGTGAAAAAACACGAAATTATGAAGTTTATGATTATGAAAATGAAGGTTAAGAGATATTTTTAGATGAAAATGTAGAGAAAATGAGAGGAAATGAAGATTTGCTTGTTTAGAATGAGAAACAAGTGGTTGAAAATTCAATTCTAAAGCTTTAAGAGATAAAAAATGGTGGTTCATGGTGGTTGAAAATATTGATGATGATGACATAATTGTAATTAAGAAGAAATGTTTAGGGTGTATTTGGTTTTTTGTATTTTTCGAAATTAATAAATAAATAAATAATAATGGCAAATTTGTAAATAATTCAAAAACTTATGGATATTATGAAAAATTCAATGATGAATAGTAACTAAAAAAAAGAGGTTGGTTTTGGGTTTGACTTGATTTTTTAGGTTGTTTTTGAAAAAATCCCTTTTATAATTGATCTATATATATATATTTAAATCTTTTTTAAAAAATGATACAAATTTAATATCAATTATTTTAAAATGATAAAACTATCTTAAATCAGTAATTATAAATGATACTAGTATTCTAATCATTTCTAGTAATTGGTATAAGTTTTGTATCAATTATTAAAAAAAATGATGTGACCAATTAAAATTGATTACTTTAATTGATACTAACGTTAACATTGTTTAATAAAATTGATATAAAAGTTAACATCATTTCATATAATCAACACATTTTGGCATCATTTAAACAAATTAACATCATTTAACACAATTGATATATAAATTAATATCAATTTTTATAACTGTTACATTTTGACATCACTTAATATAACTGATGAAAATATTATTATTTTTACATCATTTATTAATAAAATGATACAAAATATTTATATCACGACTTTCAGAGTCACTTTTTTAAATGATGCAAATTTCTTTTACATCATTTATAAGTAATGTAAATATTTAGAATAAATGATTTAAAATGATCTTTTTTTTGTAGTGCATTAAGCAGAGATTAGAAATAAGCTGTAAAAGAGTAAACTTTTACGTCACGTCACGTCACAATGTTTAAAGCTCAACGCGTCACACTAACGTTTTTGAACAACATTGAATATATTTTTGTATATGAACTAGAAGAGTCACCTTATTCAAACTTAGATATTCTATGACAACGTGATGGCAAATGAAACAACAAGAAATTCAACTTAATGTAAACAAATGAGGAGAAAATGCTCGATGTTTTCAATCTCCGATCTTTGCAGTCATTGGTAAAGAGATAATCATGGCAATAAAAAAGTAGTTAAGTCGAAGACTCCAGAACTTTGAATTATAGAAGTATAATTAACTGTGATGAATTTGTACGTCGCTAGATGTAGGGGTGGGCACGGGTGTCTAATTTTTTAATTTGTTTTGCTTTCGAAAAGTACGAATATCGGATATCTAGATATTTAAATTTTTATTAATATTTATAAATATTTTCAAATACTAATGAATATATTATTTTTTGTGTAAATACAAGTAAATCTAAAAAGTTATATAAGTTTATTTAAAAAAATAGATTCTACACTATATAAAATAAAAAAAAGTAAAAATTAGTGAAACTATATGTTTCATAAATGTCAAAAATTATTTAAATATTTTTATACAACATAAAATTTTAGAAACTTGTAGTTTTTATAAATATTTTCTATTTTTTGTAATTTGATACTTTTATAATTTTATAAATAAAATTATATGTTAAAATAATAGTTATATAAAATAAAATATTTAAAATTATATATTTAATTGTAAATATATAACTATTTTTATAAAATTTTGAATGGATATTTGGTTCTAAAAGTGGAATGAATATATGACTCTAAATTTTTTTGGTATTTGTGATTTGTTTTGTTTTTAATATGCGATAATTTTTAATATTATGTTTCTTCGAAAAATTACAAATATCTAAAATTTTATGATCGAATTAAAACAAATAACAAATCAAATCAAAATTATCTGACAAAATGAGAAGATATTTATGTCCAAAGCGTTTAGAATAATAGTCGCGTCAATTAAACATTTAGACTTTGTTTAATGGTGTACTTGGACTGCATACCATATATGGAATAAAGTAGGCTAAGAGTCTATCTCATGACATTACTTTTGTAATTTTGTGGATGGAACTGGCTGAAAAATTTAGATTTTTTGTCGGCGGCTGAAAGGCTCAAGAAAATATCCTTTGAATTGAATAAATTAGTTGCTGAATTGTGGAAGTTTTCTTAGAAACTAAAAACCATAGATATAAAAAATTTAAGTATTGTCGTTTCTCTGATTTTTTATTTTTATTTTGTGAAACAGCTAATTCATCTTTCATTTATAATACACCTATTTTGTTAAACATATCTTCATTATTACTTTTAAATATGAATAGTATTTAATATAAAATTATTTTAGAACAGAAATTTCAAAATTTGGTTCAGATATAAGAGAGAACATTTTAAATAATTTTAACTTCAAAGTCAAGAACTCCCACAGTTTTTTAAGAATTTTTTTTGTATTTTTTTTTCTCGGAAGCTTGCCCGTAGTGAAGCTTCGTTTTACATTTCTGTTGGCCACTATGTCTATGTCCATGATTTTAGCATCATATTTTTGTTCAGCATTTCCCATAAAGCTTTAGTATTCTTTATACCTTTTTTTCGTGTTAGTTTTTTTTTATCTTAGCGGAGAATAAAGCTTTAGTTTGGGGAACATTTGTTGATAAATAACTAAAACAAAATGTTATGTATATATATATATCAGAAAATGTTTTGTTTTAGTTATTTAGCTATTGTTTTTATAAAAAAAAAAAACTTATTTAACTATTACTTAATTTTGTGAAACTCCAAATTGCCAAAGAGGAGAAGTGTATTGTTCCATTTTTATGGACAATTAAGTAAATATACCACTTGGACCAAAATTAGCAATTTAATCTTTTTGCTGCTAAACCCAACAAACTATGTAGCTTATTTGCATAGGCTTCCTAAAATGTCCTACGAAAGTAGGAGAAAATATCTTGGTAATCTCCAAGTACAATATAGTAGCCAGTTTCAGCTTACTCAGGTTTACAGTAGGTTACTTAATTGTTCACACGAAACCAGCATATTTACTGTACTGCGAGAAGTGGAACTCATTAATGTTTTAGATTTTAGGAAATGGAGATGAGAACTGTAATTGTTAATTCTTAAGATTTGATGCAACTTGAGTTATAGTTAATTAACGATTGTTACATATGTAAGTATTTATATTGTCTGCATGTGTAATGTGTGTTTTTTTTTGTGAGCCGACTTGTCATTATCGTTATTTGTAGCAAGGTATTTCGAGAATGGGGCATTTAATGAAGCTGGTTGTAGGAGTGTGGGAAATGCTGAGTCAGAGAGACTGGAGGTTCAACGAGGATCCAGTAAATGGAATGTAGTGATGTTAATTGGAGATATAATACCAATAAAAGGCGTTAGAGATCTCAGGTTGTTCAATAAAGAATCTAAATCTTTTTAATTATATGCTTAGCTTTACCTATAATTAATTATTTGTGAAAAGACAACTATTTATGTAGATGTTATTTTCAGTCCTAATGATGTGCACATTCAGGATATTAATTAGATCAATATGCTGTTTGGAAAAGGAGTATCTAGGGATGGTTTGTATATGCTCAACGACGCCGAGCAAATCTCTTATTTTTCTTGTTCTTCTAATTCTGTTACTGTTAAGGCTAATAATGCAAGGAGTTCAGATTAACTAGCTGGCATCTTTACCGAAGCAACCAACACCAAAGCTTGTGAGTTCATTCATTCGAAACTTTTACTCATAGACCTATCTAAGTCGCAAGTCTATAGGGCATGAAATAAATACTCTTTTCAGTAAGTGTGGTTTTGTCCCAAATGCTTTTACATACTCAGTTTTTTTAGTGAGGTAGATATTCATGGTTCCAATCTTTATCTTCAAAGTCCCTATGGTCAAATTTGAGAGAGAGAGAGAGTGTCTTAAAGTCAATAGTAACTCGGGTTAATAATAACTCGGTTGAACTCTAATTCAATGAAGAGTAAAATATATATTTACTTTTATTTTTAGTTTCTTTAGTAAGTAAAGTTTATTTGGCTTCCCTAAAAATTCAAATTTATTTATAATCTCTTATATCCACAATTGTAAAGATTAAAGGTATTAAGTTTCTCTCTCTATTCTTTCTTTTCCATATTCTCTCTACAATTTCTTCATATTCGCTCTATTGTTTTTCAATCTCATTCTCATAGTGATAGCATTTACCCAAGCCCCATAGTCTTGGCATATGGCCAATTACTGCACGGAGATGTTGTTTTGAGGATTAACCGGATCGTCAGTAACTGTAAAACAGCTAGTGTTTGGTGCTTGAACACACACATATGTCAGAAGTATAATGAGTGCATTACCGACACCAACAATAAGGCTTTGATTCTCTTTAGGATGTAATCACTCATGAATATGATTCATTAAAGAATTTTTTTGTCGTAAAGTTAATTTTGATTATGTAAGGAAATATGCATTTTCAGTTTTATGGTTTGAAACTCAATTGCTAAGAGTGAGCTCTAACTATCATCACATAAAATCTTCGACATACAAAATGAAAAAGTAAAAAAAAGACACAATATGACAATTAAAAAAAAACAAGAAACACCTCAAGGGTACATTTTATTGTTTTTACTTCATTTTTAATCTGTGAAGCAGAAAAAGGGAAATTAGTGTGGAAAATGAACAACAACATTTAAGCTGAAAACGAGTAAGACTTTTATAAACAGAGATAGAAAGAGTCTTCAATGGTGGCATGACTTTTTAACCAATGACTAAATAATCCTTCAAATCTGTACAATCATATTAGCGTGGGGGCCAATTTCTCAATGATCCATGTGAGTAAAGAGGCTGTGATCTAGTGGTTTGAAGCTAGTGGGCGTAAGTGCACAAAACTTGAACAAATACAAGTGTTCATGCATGGTACACATATCTACAAATCATAATTATTTTATGTTTTTAGTTATTTATAAGTTTAACTTGTTTTAGATTTTATACATATGAAAAGTAAATATTCGATTGAGTTAATATTATTATGATATTATCTTGATTATATGTGTGATTTTAAGTATAATAGTTCATAGCGGTTCAGTTATTTATTTTATATATATTGAGTTGTATTTATTGTAATTTTTTGGGGTTTTAAATAGGCTAAAATCAGATATTTGTTGCATTTACTTTGGTTATGTTATATTTTATTATATTTTTAAATTATATATAATTTGATAGATAATGTTTTATAAACATTAAGAAACAAATAATAATTTTAATGGATCTGAATTGCATAATCAGACATAACCATTAACATTTTTAAAATTATGGATTTATAAGAATGTTCATAAATTAATAAATCATAATATTATCATAGTAAATTGATTAATATTTTTTTCATATCTATAAAATTTTAAAAGTTTTATAATTTATATGTATAAAAATAAGTAATATTTTTAATAATTATATATTTTTATCTTAATGAAAGATTAACTTCATATATAAGGAATTCAAATCAGCTAAGTTATTCTCTTTTAAGTGTATTGGATTGCAGAATTCTTCTCAACAAAGCCAAAATAATTTTGTGATTCTAGTTATAGTAAGATCTTATTAGTTTTGGTTATTTCATTTAGTCTGGTTCTTGCTTTTAATTGTGTAAATATATTTTAAAAAATTATATATAATTTGATATATGTTATTTGGGGCAATAAAAAAAAATTGAAGTGTTATGGTTTGGATGTGCACAAGCGAATCAAACTTGTAATATTTGAAAGGTTTTTTTCTTGATTAACATGCGGGTATTTCAGGCATATGCAAAGGCCTAAACTAATTTATATGGGGAGGTGCAGTCAAGATATAGTAAAGATTACACTAATTAAAAAAATATTTTTTTCTAACTTTTAATCAAAAGTGTATTCATAGTAATACTATTTTATGTTTGATTTTTTCTAAAAATATGTATTTTATTATTTAGCAAGTGACTCCGTTTAAAAAATAGAGTTGTTGATTTCAAAATGCTAAGGATTTATAATTAAAGAATTCTTATTAAAATCCTAATAATAAAAAAATATATTTTAATACGAAATTATATATATATATATATATATATATATATATATGTGATCTATAACCTTTTTTACAATAAATTCTATCATCTATAATTGATTAAATTTTTAATAAAAATAAGTTAATACTAAATTATGTTTAGTTAACTAATAATAGTTATATAATTAGATACATAAGTTTTATAAGAAATTGTATATCTATCGTCTATAATTTCTTATATATTTCTTTCATTTGTTTTGAAAATAAAATTACTTATCTACTTATATTTCAATTCATAAATAGTATTTAAATAGTTATATCAATGAAACAGAATGTAAATTTAAATTTTAAGAAAAAAAGTTTATATTTTTAAAATATCAATTAAAAAAAATAGAATGTAGGTTATTCTTTATAAAAGATTAAAAATAATAAAGGCAAATGATCGTAATAAGTTTAAAATGTAACTGAATTTCTGAGAATAAAATGAACACGATATATATGAAACTGATTTTTCAAATAATATTAAATAAGCATGACAAAATTATATTTTTAACAAAATAACTAATAAAATTAATTGATAAACCTTTTGAATTTCACTGCTAGTAGAATTTAATGATATAACTGTACACATTTTTCTATCTCTCGTGTGGTCCAGCTTTGAACCATGGGCGAAGGAGTCCTAACCAGTACGAGTCATACTAGCGTAGGAGCCAATCTTTCAATGATCAATGTGAGGTGAGAGGCTGTGATCTAACTGGTTTGGTGCTGGTGGGCGCAAGTATATAAAACTTTGAACAATTACAAATGCAATCCTATGTGATAAATAGTGGTTCTGTCCAAAAAATAAAAAATAAAAAATAAACCAAGAAAATTAATTGCCAAACCTTTCCAATTTCTCCGCTATCGGAATTTTAAATTTTAATGATATTAAATTACATTATTTTTATCTCTCACATATTCTTTTAAGTCTTTGCTATTTTGATTTAGATTTCGTGAAGAAGTGTTTGGTATAATGTATAAATGATAACAAAAATTGTATAAATTATTTTAGCAGCAAAAAAAAAAAACAAGCAAAATTCTGGAAGGAGAATGAGACGTGCATAGTCTTTCAAATAATAGTCACGTCAAAACTGTATATTTTAATACTAAATTGGTGAAATTCCACATGTAAACATATTCTGTTGAAAATTCGTAGCACTCGAGTCTGCTTATGGCCCTTTAAAAAGGGTACGAGCCTTACAACAAAAAGCATGCAAAGCATCTAAAATCAAGAAGAAGAGACTGATGGCGAGCAACGGCAACGCAAACGGCAATGTTTGGCAGTTCAAAGGCAACACTGCAACTAGTGATGCGGCTGCGGTAGCGTTGAGAAAGCTTGTTTTCAAGATGTTCAGAAACTGCAACTTGAACAGCGGGAAACCCATTTTGGCCCCAAGTCCTGGCGACCACTTGGCCTCTCCAAGTTTTCGCACTTGCCCAATAGCAGAAGAAGCCGTGGCTGCAGCCGCACGCTCCGGCATGGCAAACTCTTATGCACCTAGCCCTGGAATTTTTAAGGCTAGAAGGTCTCAGTCCAATTTTAAAATTTATAACGTTACAACAAAATATTTAGAAGTAACTTTTTACTCAATAGTTCGTTAATTAACTATAACTTTTTGTTAACTTTAACCAACTTTGTTCTCTCAGGGCGGTAGCCAATTATCTAAACGGAGAGCTTCCAACGAAGCTGAAGGCGGAGGATGTTTATATCACAGGTGGTTGCAACCAGGCTATAGAGATCGTAATAGATTCTCTAGCCGGATATCCAGCCGCCAACATTCTGCTTCCCAGGCCGGGTTACCCTCACTACGATGCTCGTGCTGTCTATAGCTGCCTTGAGATTCGCAAGTACGATCTCCTTCCCCAAAAGGACTGGGAGATCGACCTAGATGGCCTTGAGGCTGCTGCTGATGAGAACACTGTCGCAATGGTACTTATCAACCCCAACAACCCTTGTGGAAATGTCTACAGCTACGATCATCTCAATAAGGTATAAACAGTATTTGCATAATAAGCATAACCCTTGTATTTACGGGACATGTTAGACTCATTACGAATTAATATTAGTCTAATAACTAACCATATTTGTATGGTCCAACCTTTAGGTTGCGGAGATGGCTAGAAAACTTGGTATAGTGGTGATATCTGATGAAGTATACAAAAATGTTGTATATGGAGACAGGCCATTTATTCCCATGGGGATGTTCGCATCAATAGCTCCAGTGATCACGCTCGGATCCATATCCAAAGGATGGGTTGTCCCGGGTTGGAGAATCGGTTGGATGGCCGTTAATGATCCTAATGGCATTTTGAAATCAACAAGGGTTAGTTAAAACTTTTATACAATGTTTAAGAAATCATTAGACGGTAACTAGGGATTTGTATAGGACTAGCGATTAGGTGGATTATTTGGAGTCTAGAAGGGGTTTACGCGTTAATGAATTATTGATTTACTTTATGTATATTTTACATTTATATAATGTATTTTAATTTGAGGATTTAATAATAATCTTATTTTATGAGTTAACAAAATTAGATATACAAAAAGTTACTACTATTATCGTTTAATCTAACAGATTTAGACTATTTAAACTGATTTAAACCGATTTTAGATGATTTAACCAATTTAAAATGATTTAAACCGATTTGAATCGTATAAATAAGATTTTATAAAAATTATTTCGGCTATGACCGATTTTCCGCCTATACACCACCTAGACTGCCTACACCAATTTTTATGACTTTGCTTTTATACCACTATACTTTTCAAATCTATTAGAATTGATATGAGCCGTGTAGTCAAATACAACTTCTTGCAGACACAAGCATCTGCTTGAATAGTCTTCTACTATCCTTAATTAGGAAGAAAAATTTAAAGCCTGTTTAGTTATATATTAGTCATGCACACTAATTAAGTAAGACGAGAGTCAATTAAAGTGTTTGGCTTTTTGTTCACAACAGGTTATTCAAGCAATAGAGGATTGTTTAGACTTAACTTCACAACCTTCACTTATTCTTCAGGTTTGTGCTCTCGCAGCTATTATATGTAGGTTTAGTTAAAATATATAACCGAATTAATTAAAATGATTTTCCGCGTTGTCTGTGGAAAAAAATATTAGGTAGTTTGAAGAAGTTTAACGCTAAAGTCAATTTCCTTTCTGGGGAGATAATTCATCGAACAATAATTATTTTTAAAAATTAATGTTTAACACCATTTCGATATAATTTGTAACATTATTAATTTAAACTTATATTGATATTTAAGAAAACCTATTTTGTTATATATTAACATTCTGTTATATAAATTACAGTTTTGAAGACTACTATGCAATATAGAGAATTATATATATATATATATATATATCTAAATTATCCAGTATGCGAATATAGAAAGTTATTAATATATATATATATATATATATGTTAATTTGATTATTGGAATTCTCTACATTTTGACTATATAGAATATATTCTATTATATACATATATATTAATAAATCTAAATAATTGAGTTTGCCCTTGTGAAATTTGATAGGAGGCACTTCCAGATATATTAGAGAAAACACCAAAAGAGTTTTTCGACAAGAAGATTAAAGCAATGAGACACTCCGTAGAACTTTCATATGAGAGACTCAAGGACATCCCTTGTCTCTTTTGTCCCAAGAAACCCGAAGCTTGCTCTTACTTATGGGTATTTTCATTTCTTAGATTTTACTTTTATTTCCTCCCATTTGATATCAGTTATATTCAGGATCAAAATAAAACTGACTGATTTGGCCGATTTATTATACAGGTAAAACTTGATACGTCAATGTTGGTTAATATTAAAAATGACTTTGAGTTTTGCATGAAGCTAGTTAGTGAGGATAGCGTCCTCTTGATTCCAGGTACTTCTTTAATTAAGTATTATGTAACGTTTGGCCTCCAAATATCTGATGATAGGTTTTGTGTTGTTGCTTATTTATAATTAAATTTTTTGTTTTGTAGGAGTGGCTCTAGGGGCTGATAATTGGGTGAGAATATCTATTGGAACCGACGGGTCAGTGCTAGATGAAATATTTGACAGATTAAAAAACTTCTACGATCGCCACGCAATATCCAAGGAACCTAACCAACTCAATGGGCCTATTGCAATGATCAGAAAACGGAAAATCATTTTTGTGAAGCCCTAAAATCTCCAGGGGTTATTTTATAACAGGGAAAATAAACTAAATGTTGAACTTCGTAATATTTTTTCCATCAATAAAATGTTGAATTATTGACTAAATGTTAGAACAACTCAATCATGAAAGAATTGTTAACACCTTAATGCACTTTTCTTAAAATGTTAGAGCAAGATTATTGGGGGTTCTTTAAGGGTTCTTAAGGGTGTGAGGCCCACTAACACTTTAAGAACCATCTTTTAAATCTCTTAAATAAGAGTTGGTTATTGCACTGTTCGTGGGCTACTGACACGTAGCGGCCCGTGATTGATTGATATTTTTTTTTTATAAATCAAAGAAAAAATTAAGAACCCCAAATGATGCTCTTACATCATAGATACTTTTAACTTTTGAAGCATTTTTAAAATGTAAAAAAGGTTTATCCCCATATAGCCATTGGACAATAGTTTTTTTTATTTACTTAAAATTTCATTTATCAACCCAAATGTGCATAAGCAATGGTTACAGTATTGACTCGAGTAAAATATGTACATCCTAAAACTGTCTACTACACTTTCAAAGGATACACATATGAGTTATTTCGCAAACTATAAAATCAATTCTAAAGAAGGACATTTAGATGAGTTACTTTGCAAACTACTCAATTCTAAAGAATGACACATAGACAAGCCGCTTATCATATCTCCATATCCGACTTTCATGATTATGGTCATGGCTAATTTTGGGGGGGGGGGGGGGGGGGGGAAGAACAAAGTATGAGCTTTCTCCTCACTGTTAAACATATTGCATACTCTTAAGACCAGAGACACTAAGCAAGAAACACAAGAAAAAACAACAACCTGAAACTTATCCCAAGCCCGGCATGCGGAAAGTGTGATGCGGTGGAGACAATCTCCCATGTGTTCTTCACCTGTCCTTTTGCTCTGGAAACCTGGAAAAAGTACCTTTTAAAAAAGAAGTATTGCTGAGTAGAGTTCAAAACTTTTCAGAGGGATGGAAGATCGTCCAAGCTGAAATCTGCCTTCCTCCGACAGGAGTAAATCACGGCCCACTAGCAGCATGGGTGGTTTGGAGTCTATGGATCTCCAGAAACTATGGGATTTTCCAGGATAGAGCGTTCTCCGAGCAAGAAGTGGTCACAAAGGCTGTAAGAGATGCAAAAGACTGGAGTGCAGCTCAACCAGTGGTTCCTGGACCGATCACTAAAATAGCAGAAACAAGAACAGAGCATCGGTTTGAGACGATTTGCAAATCTGATGCAGCTTGGAAAAAGGAAAGTTTAACTGCAGGTGCAGCTTGGAGCTTTTCACGACCTAGTGTAAACCTTACCAGATCAAACACAAAGATTTTCACGTTTGTGAAATCACCCCTCGTGGCGGAGGGCCTAGCCTTGCGAGCAGCAATGGAACATGCCATTTTACTGGATTTCAAGCAAATCTCCTTTGAATCAGACTCGAAAATATTGGTGACGGCAGTATTGGAAGGCAATGACATTTCAGATTTGCATGGAATCCTTTCGGATATTAAAACTTTAGCAGAGGTTTTTACCTCTGTTTCTTTTCATTGGGTCCCGAGGATCTCTGTTTCTTCGGTTGATTTGTTAGCAAAACAAGCTTTAATAGCCTTTGTACCAAACTTGGTTGGCTAGTTTTTAAAGAAGTTGGTGCACAGAAAAAAAAAGAAACTTAACACACAAGAGAAACAAAAACTAAAAACACTAAACATGACAAACTCGAGACAAAACTAAAATCGGGATTGATTGAAAGCTGCATCACGGACAAGCTAAAAAGGAACATGCAAAGAAAATTGTTTCATTCACAAACACAAGAGTAGTCAAGAGAAAAAGACCCTTGCGCTGGGATGTAGAAATCCCAAGCATGTTCTCTTGAGACCAGTCAACCGTAAGCCCAAACGAATAGACCGAGAAACTCGCCATGCTCAGCGTCTGAGAACTAGATGGCTGACCACCTCAGAACCCAGCCGGAATTTCATGAAGGAAAACAAAAAAAAATTCATGTTGAGGACAAGACGCCGAACATTTGGTTGTGCGAGTTCGCGAAGAATCAACACGAGAGCAATGTCAAGACCGGAGAAAGACAAAGAAGAAGCAATGAAACTTAGCATTGACCAGAGCCAAAGACTACTCACGGCCTCCACCAAGCTACATATTTGCATGCACCACCGCAAAAGAGATACGGTCGACACACGACGACAATATAACCTTGCACTCGAAACAACACTGAAGCCTCCTAGATGATATTGAATGAGGTTCCTCCTCATGACACTAAGCAAAAAAATAACTCATGCGCCACCACTCCACACCACCAGAGATCAAACAAAGAGACACAAAAATACCGCACAGATCTGAGAGGAGGAGTGAAACACTCTAACCCAGAAATATTTGAAAACACGTTGAAACTTCTAAGTAATGATCGACCAATTTTTAAAAGAAGAATATAAAGAAATACTGCAACTTTATTAATGAAATTCAAAACTAAATACTTAAAATTTGTAACATTCCCATAAGACAGTTTGATCAAAATTCCCAAACATTACCCAAAGTTCAAACACTCTTTTCTGATGGTCTTTCTATCCTCGCGCTCTGGTACACACAATCAAACCTTAGCTACACCACAAAAGAAGGGATGAGCATACAAAAATACTCTGTGAAGATGCTCAAAACTGCCCACATACAACTTGTAACATGTCTAACATTCACAATGAGTTTCGTTCTAGCAACCTAACATTCCATTTCATTCTAGCAACCTAGCATTTCATTTCATTTTAGCATCGTAACCTTCCATTTCGTTCTAGCATCCTAACATTTCATTCTGTTCTAGGATCCTAACATTCCATTTCGTTCTAGCAACCTAACATTTCAGTTCCTCTTTATACTTAACCATCTTTGTAGATCTAAGATTTATATTTACTTATATATTTTCATTCACTTATCCATTATACTTGTTCTCGATCCGAAGGTCACTCACGGCCCGAAGCTCATCATACACGGCATGTAGCCAATCATACTCGGCCAGTAGCCATCATACACGACCCGAAGCCATTCGAACCGTCGGTCACTCATACATCCCGAATCCCCTCAATCCCCAAATTCCATCACGGCCGAAGCCAACATACGGCCCAAAGTCAAAAACGATCATAACATCTTTTACAGCCCGAAGTCACAACATAATTTTTTATAAGTTTATTTACCTAATCTCATACCTTCCATATAAAAATTCATTCACTTAACCACATATTTTACTTATTTAAGTTTATTCACTTAATTTCGTACTCTCCTTACTTAAGTTCATTCATTCTTTAACAATATTACATTTAACATATCATTCAATTTAAACCCAATCATATGTTTTCCACATAAACAATTCCATGAAACTTTACCATCCGTACACACAATCATGACATATCCTAAGAATACGAAGAATGTTCTTTGATCCCTGAATATTACTTTGAGGAACGAAGAACGAATCTTCCATAAAATGCATTATTAATTCTTACATCCTAGAATATCCATATCTAGTTCTCTAAAACTATGTTAATAGGTTACCACAAATCACATCCTCACTTGGATTGATCTTAACAGATCAAAGACTCTGAACCTTTCTGCATTTCCCATCGAGAATTTCTGCCATCCTCCTTGCTTGATCCTCCCTTGGCGAACTCTCTCTCTAGGATTTTTTTCTTGCTCTAACTTCTCTCTAAGACTCCTTTTTTTTTGGAACTTTCTCACCAAGCTGGGTACTTAATGCCAATTTTCCTTATTTGGCTCGGTAAAAGATCACCATCAATGCATGATTCCTTATCTATTATACTTTCCTTAATTGATTCCGAAGATCTAACTTTTCTTCTACATAATCCCTCAATGATGACTATTCAAACTTTCCTTATTTGAAATCCGCACTGTCCAATAGTCAAACCTTCCTTAATTAATTTGTAATTTCATTTTTTTTCTTTAGTTAGGCTTTGATCATTCCATTTCAGTTTACCGTTTAGCCTAATCTGCAATCATTCCAAGTTCTCACCGAACATACAACACATAGTAAAAATACAGCTTCTTCATCATCTTCAATTAGTACAAGTGTTTCCACACTTAGAAAAACAAACTCTTTGCAAAATAAAACTTCCCACGATCTACTTTATTCAAAAATAAAATACTCTCGTTACAACTCTCCCCCACTTAAAAGAAATTTGTCCTTGAATTAGCCTCGACCAATTGATGAACATCAAGTGACTCTGGAGCACAGCTCATACCTTTCTTGTAACTTACCACTTTCTGAGATTGATCTTATGTTTCTACCATCCAATATTTCCTTCGTCACTTTCAGCAGAATATTTCATTTCTCCCCCACTTTGATTCAACATGTTGCTCGATTCTAAAAAAAAAAAAAAAATTCTCTTCCAGTTTGAATTTATGAAAAGTGCACTTTATGCTCAATGCTTCTCGAAAATGCCATCCAAAATCCAAACAAAAACTTCCATCCGGTCTAACATGGTGATAACAAAACTAAATGAAGTCTCACCATCTTGTTCTATCCCAGCTAAGAACACTCATCCGCCACATCCTCTCTTGAACTGAAATGTGTAGATTTACTCAAGTGGGCAAGTATAGTCTATACTGATCCTAAATATTTGTAATTCGTGAGCAGTCCTGTCACAAAAATCCATCATGATTAAATCTCACTTCCACTCGAGCATCGGTAACTTGCAGCAACCCACTTGGTGTCTAATTATCTGATTTCGTTCATCACCATATCAGACTTTCATCCACCCATATCAACAACTTCAAATATTAATGCTTTGACTTGTAACATTTCAACCATTAGAATCAGTTGTTTTGCTTCCTTCTCTACCAATACACTTGCCTTCATGCGACTAATCACATATTCCACTAGATTAACCTTCTTTGAGTAGTGGCTATCTCTAAATCATGGGCCATGACTATCTCCATTCATCTCCATTGTCTTCGTTCATCTCTGGCTGAAATTGCAGTCTCATCCTTGACTACTTGTACTCCACCACGCTTTCATACGCTACTTTGATCAGAGCCATTAAGTCAACTTGATAAAGGCTTTCTCACTCTGTGCACTCATCTCATATGTCACAACATTTACTCGCAACATTCTCAATATCTCACTCAAACCTTCTGCTTCCTCAACCCTCAAAACAAATAGGTGCTATAACATTCTTTTAAAACTTGACACACCAAAGTCAGATCTTTGATGGGTCAATGCATAAGCATTCTTATATGGATAGTACTACCACTGCCATACTCATCCGCCGCACTTTTTGGAGCCATATAACTTCCCTTGCATTATGCCACTCACCATATTCTACATCTTTTTCCGTCAACAAAGTCAATGGATCAATAACTTGCAACACATTTTACAAATTGTCAGTTCTTACCCACTAATCCAACAGAGTTTCTGATCTTTATTGGATTATTCGTCCACGGTCAATTGCAGAGGTCGTGACCTTTCTTCGGTTCACACTACTCTTCTTTTGGGCGCCAAGTAGCTTAAGAACCCAATGCACATGTTTCTAAAACTGCACTTGCTTAAATTCCATGGAAACCTTTTGCTTTCGTAGTCATTTTATCCACATTAAAGTTTCGATCAACACCTCTCCTTGCTCAACTCTCGTATTTGTGATGCTCCTAATATTAGTTTGCACTCGTTCTTGACCATATATTTTGTTCTAAACTTTGATGCTACTAAAATCTCAAATTATTTTCTTGTTCCTTGAAATATCAGCTTTTTTTATTTCCCATTCAATCTAACTCACCATTTCTTACAATCCACGTTAGCTCGGTAATGTACCACTAAGTCCATTATAAGGATTCCAATGTACCATTTACCTAACATGTCCACTCATTCCACAATCATTGAGACATCTTGATAAATGAAATGTGACTTGGAATGCTGCACGACCACATCTGATCTCTTCCTCAAACTCATTCTTATATGACCAATGTTGAAGGATTTTCTGCCACACAAATAATGTGACACCAGTAGTTGAAATTTTTTTGGACTTTACCACCACACCACTAACAAGCAGACTGCCTTCATCCTTAATCTATCTTGTGTACCCATGGTAACACGTTCTACTTAGATATCTAACCACACGAGTCCTTATTACACTTTCATTGATCCATCCAACTTCTAGGAAGTGTGCTACGCCACCATAGTTACATCTAACACTTCATAATTTCATGAGAAATTAACTTCTTTCATTCTCGAAAAGATTTAACTTAGTATCTCTCACATTCCTAGGTAGCCAGTTAGTCAACCAGAAATCCATGTCGACTATTGCTTCAAACCTTCTACCATCGTATCCACTTCTTCACTAAAGCTGACATATCTTAATCCATCCCACCCGACTTTAAGCCTATATACTCCTGCCGACTTACCCAACATGATAATTTTACTGTCTACCTTATGAAAAACTTGGTAGTCGACACTTTTTCATTCTTAGCAAGACATAAGTTTGTTTCCACTAAATTCCTGCAAACTCTTGAGCATGATTTTGCTTACCCATTGTAAGAATCCAATCATAAACATACTAAGATATACCTTATAAACATCATACAACACATTCTTCGCGCGAGACATAGACCATCATTTATTTTCTACCCGTTACCCACAAATCCTATTTTCAAAAAGCGGGCAGCCATGACAGAACTGGCTGGCCTACCCCGCTCTAATACTAAATTGAAACACCTCATCCCAGAAAAGTTTGAAAACTGTTGAAACTTCTAAGTAATGATCAATTTTCAAAGGAAGAATATAAAGAAATATTTCAACTTTATTAATGAAATTCAAAACCAAATACTTAAAATTTGTAACGCCCCCATAAGACAGTATGATCAAAAATCTCAAAACATTACCCAGAGTTCAAACACGCTTTCCTAATGGTCTTTCTAGCCTCTCACTCCGATACACACAATCAAACCATACATGCATCCCAAAAGGAGGGATGTGCATAAAAGTACTCAGTGAGGATGCTCAAAACCGCCATTACACAACCCGTAACATATCTAACATTCACAATGAGTTTCGTTATAGCAACCTAACATTACATTTCATTCTAGTAACTTAGCATTTCATTTCATTCTTGCATCCTAACATTCCATTATATTCCATTCTAGCATCCTAACATTTCATCCCATTCTAGCATCCTAACATTCCATTTCGTTCTAGCAACCTAACATTCCATTTCCTCTTTATACTTAACCATCTTCGTTGAACTACCATTTATATTTACTTACATATTTTACGTACTTTCATTCACTTATCCATTATACTTATTCTCGACCCTGAATGTCACTTACGCCCCGAATCCCATCACATACGGCTCGTAGCCAAATCATACACGGCATGTAGCCAATCATACAAACCATGTAGCCAAATCATACTCCAGCTCGTAGCCATCATACAAGGCTCGAAGCCATTCAACCCGTCGGTCACTCAGACAGCTCAAAGCCACTCAAGCAAGAAGGTCCATCACGACCGAAGCCAACATACAGCCCAAGCTAAAAACAATCATAACATATTTTACCAAAATATACTTTTTAATAAGTTCATTTTCCTTATATCATACATTCCTTATTTAAATTCGCTCACTTAACCACGTACATTCCTTATCTAAGTTTATTCACTTAATTTCGTACTCTCCTTATTTAAGCTCATTTATTTAATCTATCCCTCAACAATATTCTATTTAATATGTCATTCAATTTAGATCAAATCCTACGTTTCCACATAAACAATTCCATGCAATTTTACCATTCATACACACAATCTAGCTTGACATATCCTAAGAACATGACAAACGTTCTTCGATCCCTGAATATTACTTCGAAGAACGAACCTTCCATAAAATGCATTATTCATTGATACATCCTATCATATCCATATCTAGTTCTTTAAAAACTATATTAACAGGTTGCCATGAATCACATCCTCACCTAGATTGATCTTAAAAGATCAAAGAATTTGAACCTTTCTGTGTTTTCCAGTGAGAACTCCTACAATCCTCCTTGCTTGATCCTCCCTTGGCGAGATCTCTCTCTAGGATTTCCTTTTTCCTCTAACTTCTCTCTGTGATTTTTTTTTAAAGAAATGAGTACCATGGTTCCTTTTTATAAGATTCTTGAACTTGCTCACCAGGCCGGGTACTTAATGCCAACTTTCCTTATTTGGCTCGGTCAAATATCACCATCAATGCATGATCTCTTCTATGCGATACTTTCCTTAATTGATTCCCGAAGATCCGACTTTCCTTCTACATAATCCTACAATGATAACTATTCAAACAATCAAACTTTCCTTATTTGAAAACCACACTGTCTGGTAGCCAAACCTTCATTTATTAACTTGTAGCTTCGTTCTTTTCTTTAGTTAGGCTCTGATCATTCCATGATAAGTTTACCGACATTTAGCCTAACTTGCAATCATTCCAAGTTCTCAGAAAACATCCAACACATAGTCAAAATACAACTTCAATATTCCATCTTCAATGAGCACAAGTGCTTCTACACTTAGAAAAATAAATCATCGTAGAATAAAAAACTTACATGATCTACTTTTTTGAAATTAAAAATACTCTGGGAGCGGATCGTTACAAGAAAATCCTCGGTAGAGCCACACATCTTCAGTCGAAGAGACACACTGAAGATCTACAAAAGAAAATGAAATCCGATAAAATTTAAACCCTAAGATCCGCCCATCCTTGTGCACCACACATGAACTCCAAGAACAGACGAACTCTGCAAGCGGCAAGCCCTCATGGGTCTCCGAAGATGAGAAGCCGGAAGAGACTAGAGCCTTTATAATATCAGACAAAGGAGAGGAGCCTAGGCAGAGAGAAAACCAAAAGGAATAGGGGAGAAGGAGAAACACGCCTCTGATGGCCTTACTAACATCAGAGCAAACAAAAGAGATGGTGTGACTGAGATTTTAGGAGAAAAGCTCAATACAAACTGAAAAGTTAAATATGGATTATGTTCACGACAGTTGGATTAGGTTTTAACTAGTTTTGGAGAAAGAGTGCTTGTTAATAGAGCTATCGGCATTTTTAAAGAAAGCTGAATCTATTGAAGTTATGTTCTACTGCTCGTCATTTATTTTCATACAAAATTAACTACAATAACTCTCATTTTTGATCCATTATGGACAAAGTATAAATTCTTTTTAACATACTTTTATCAATTTATGTATATATAACATGTATATATATATGTTTGTTTTGTAATCAGTTTATATGAATATATATTTTCTGTTATATTATTTTTATTATATTTATTTACTCTATTTAAATCATTTTATTTGTTTCTGTTTGTAAGTTTCGGTTTTCATCATTATTCTTCGGTTCTGGATATATACAAATATAAGCAAATCATTACTTTAACTATCTTTAAAAGAAGTAAATATTTACCTTGGCCAAAACTACAAAGACTGATCGTTATTTTCAGGATAATAAATGAGGTAAGAGCATTAGATCAAGGAACAATGAATTATGTTTTTTGGTGTTCATGAAGATCTAAATCATTTTTTTTTGGTTTTACAAATAATTAAATGTGGCAGTCTATACTTATGCATCTTTATACTCAGGCTTTTAAAATTTGGCTTCCTATTTTATCTTTTAAAAATCATAATTGCGAAACTTATATCTCAGGAAAGCATTACAAAACTTTTTTCGAACTCTTTTGCTGTTTATGAAAATTGTTTTGATTTAGTCATTATGACATATGAATTTATCCTTGTGAACTAATGGATAAATGCAAATATTTGTTATATTTATTGATAGAAAAACTAAATACACTTTTTAAGTTACTTACCTTCCAAGGTTATGTCTTTGTAACTTTTTTAAAAATATCACAGTTGTGTTCCAACTCAATTCATTTCCAAGATTAGTAGCTTGAGAACTGAAAATGATGGTGAATACACAATCAATGAGTTCAAGGCATTTACTCCTAAGCATTAGATTTGTACATCAAACCACATGCATGTCTTTATACTCCTCCAACCAAATTGTGTAGTAATGCGTAAAAATAACTATGTTATGGATGTTGCAAATATATGATGTTCTATATATGATGTTCTACATAAATGTTCTAAAACCCTTATCGGTGATACAGTTAATAAGATTTATTATTTTTGGTCCAACTAAGTACTTCTTTAAGCTCATCTTGTTGATAAAGATGCTTTCGATTTTCCATTTCCATTTCCAGTTCTGTTTTTTATTTTTCCATTTCCAACTTATTTCTCTCATTTTTTATCCATGTAGGTTTGATTAGTCCATTTCTAGATCATACCAAATTGCCCAATCCATATCCTCTCTAACCAGCTTAGTTCCTCCCATTCCCTAATCAATAAGGTTCTACAATAATTGTCCATACTAGTCTATAGTCAATCCATACTTGTAAAAGCCGCATCAAGGTTCATAGCATTCTCTCGGTCTAATACTATCAGACCCATAAACTCTCCAATGTACCCATTAGGCTGTGATATAGTCCATTACCTTCCTGGTACATACATTAGCTTCCAAGTGAAGTGGCTAGTGAGAAAGCTTCGTCTTAACGAAGCCAGTGTATCTCTTTCTTTCAACCCAAACGAACAATCAAGATGAATCTCAATGTTTTAAGCACAACAGGATAGTTTATGTAACATTATACTGTAAAATTACATATCCAGTGGTCTTAGATACACAATCCAAAGCACAATCTAGATTAAGCAGAAGTTGTCTAACTCTGAACAGAACTATGAATCATGAACCATGAACATCCTCAATTGTTATGAACAATAGCTGAGAAAAGCAACTTATTAATGTCTTCTTTATCTGCCTCCTCTGTCTCTCCCACTGTATCAGAAACAAGAAGCATCATTTAGAAAATAACTTATAATTCGAGAATTGCAAAACATAACTCATTGTTTCCATGATATTTAACAGCTTGTTCAGGTTTACCTGTTCTTGATCTAACTTGCATTGTCCACTCGTCAATAATCTGTTGAGAAACAAGTAACAAAAAAGAAACAGGATTTATGATGGAATAAGTGTTGATAAGCCTCTCGGGGTATCGAAGAAGAGCACAAACCTGATTAAAATCAGCCAATGCATCACCATTTGTTGATTCTCCCAAGGATGCATTCATTTTCTGAATAAGGTTGTAGTTACCAACAAGTGTTGTCTGTGCCTTGTCAATCAAATCCTGTCATTACAATACAAACAAAAATAATGATTATAAAACAAAACAGGCAAATGTTTCAGAGCAGCCTTAGCAGAGCTGACCCATTTATTGCAGAAGACACTACCTACAATAAAAACTCGTCCTTCTGGTCTAAATCTAATTAACAACTTGGATGATGACCCTTATTGATCTAAAGATTTAGTTTAGCAGTTCCAAAGATAAAAAAGAGACAAGGAAGAACCTGTTTAGCAGACAAAAGCTCAAGGCATTGGTCTTTGAGGAAAGTCACATCTTCCTGCAGCTTCTTGATTCTCTGAATCAGCTTCATTGGATTCGCCTACGTACCGAAACATAAATTGCTTGAACCCATAAACTGAAAGATATGAATCAAATTACAGAACACAGATAGAGATTCGTTACGTTTTCAGGGTAAATCTGGTGAAACTCTTTGTCGAGCTTAAAATGGACGGCATTAAGATCATGAGAGGCTCTCGCGAAAACAATGATAAGATTATCCACAGCTTGGTGGTGATGGTGATGATGACTCATCTCCTTCTTCCCTCTTTCGCTTTCTCAGTTCCCCCTTGTTGCTCTCACTTAGGGTTTTATCTAATTCTCCCGCTTCTTCCACCCAAAAAAGCATGCGATATATACAAACGGCAGAAAGTTCTTCTGAAAGCTTTAAGAACAGCATGATGTGTGTAACTGCAAACCGAATCCAATTGAACTTACTTAACCGAACTGGATTTATCACGCCAAAACCAAACCAATTTTCAAACAACAAAACCCAAATCATTTACGAACTGAACCAACCTTAAATCCGAGCCTATGTTCCTTGTGCAAGCAAAACTGGATAAACCAAACACTGATTGATAAAAAAAAAAAACCACACATTTTTCATATTAACTTAAGATAAACTAATTATTATTGGAAAATTAGTTAGGAAATGAAAAAGACCCGAAAAAGATATGAAGACCCTAAAACCTACCCAAAGACCCGAAAAAATTCCCAAAAACCCAAAAACCCAAAAACCCAAAAAAGTCAAGAAATATTCATATACCCGAAAATAACTAAAATTTTAGCAAAAGTATGATTTTCAGAACACAAAAAGATACCCAAAATTTTATTTAGTTACCCGAATGTATTTTTGAAATATAATATTTTACCAAAAACTTGCAATAATATTCGAAAATCCATATATAAAACTTAAAATAATATCTATAGTATCAAAAATATAGTGAAATACTCATATATACTTATTATATACTAAAAGTTTTGATTATTTTAGGTATCCCATTGGATCTCGGATTCGGATCGGATCCAAGACCCGCAAATCCTCCACAACAAGATTCAACTGAGTAAAAGGACATTATCATACCCAATTCGAACCACTTTTTTCGGATCGGTTGTGGTTCGGGTTTTCGGATCCGAGAAAAATGTCATATTTATCTCTTTATCCAATTATTATTTTTGAATAGAAATACAAAAAGAATCCAACCAAATCGATTTTTTATTTTGGAAAAGAAAAAAATAAACGAAAAGTGACCAAAAGAAAATAAATCTGATCTTTAGTTTGGAACCCAGTTCACAAAATCTAAAAAATACATGGAAACCTTCGAAATCCAAACTGAACTTAACCGAGTTAAACCACAAAACCAAACGCCTCCGGTTTAGGCTAATAAGCATGTCGAAGGATTTCGACTAGAGATACCTTTCTTCATCTCCCTGATTCTTGGCCACCGACTATTTATCTAAGATAGGAAACCTGGACTAATAGATTCCAAAATAGAAACTCTACTGTGGATTCAAAGGACGGGTAAACACAGACGTAGAAGATGATCTCGAAGATAAGAAGGATCAACTTGAAAGCCTGAGTTTGGATGCAAAGCTCTTCAAAGATCTTTAGCAAGGTAACTTGAGAGGAAAGTAATAGCTTGAAGAAGACTAGTTTTATTATGATTTTTAGGATGCCGTAAAGCTACATTATATAAGAAAAGAAAAGGTAAAACTACTTAGGAAAAAGAAAGATAAAATAAGTAAAACTACTTAGGAAAAGGAAAATAAGGTTTGTGACTTATCCTGTCACAATACTCCTCCCGTCGGAGCATTCTTGGCCTCAAGGATGGAAGTCTGGATACTTGACAATAAAATCTTGACAGTATTCCCAAGTAGCTTGGTCGGGCGAAAATCCCTTCCATTGGACTAAGACCTTTGTCACAACTTTGTTTTGACGGTTCACCATTTTGGTTTCGAGAATCATATGTGGCTCTTTGCTTGTTCCCACGTCGTTGAGGTATTGCGGGAGTGTAGGCGGTGAATCTGGAGGATTAGGGCATAACTTGAGCTGGCTGACATGGAAAACATTTTGAATTGCCGCCATTGTTTTTCCATGTAGGTTATATAGACTTATTTTTGCTGGGCAACCTCATACACGTAGATGCCTCAAACTAGGCTTCCTTCCTGTCCACAATTTATATGGGATCTTAGGAACTGCCTTATTAGAAACATGGTTCATCCAATAGGTTTCAGTTCTTAATGCATATACCCACAATGAAAGAGGTAAAGAACAATTTCTTAACATGTTCTAACCCTCTCTGTTAACGTATGATTACACTTCTCAGCAACACCATTCTACTGAGGAGTACCGGGTATTGTGTATTGTGCACAAATGTCGTTACTTTCAAGTAAGTTTTGCAAATGGACTAGGACGTTATCCACTTTGATTAAAAAATTTCGTTTCACAACCTCTATCATATCTCAATACTTAAACCTCTTTATCTAATTGCCTTCCCACCTACCTCTAGGACATCTATATACTTTTCATGTAGAAGATAGGTATATACATACCGTGAATAATAATTAATAAAAGTAATGAAATATTTTTTACTACTCCATGAAGGAGCATCAAAAAAACGACATATGTCGGTATGTACGTGGAGTGTTTTTTTTTGTGGCTGGTTCTTTTTAGGCTGATTTTCCTTAATGTAACGATGCATATATCTAGGTCACTAAAATCCAAATGAGAAAAAATTTTATTCTTTATCAACATCATAATTCATTCTTTGAAGTATGACATAAATGTGGATCATGAACACACTTTAAAATAGTTGTAACATATGTTCATGCAATTAATTTGGTGGATTAAACAAATCTAACTAGGCTATGATACCAAATGTTAAATATCCTTCATGATTTCTATTATGAAATCTATCCAACACCCTAATCTAGATTTTTTCTAATAAAACCCTAACATTCTCCTAATGAAAAGAAGCAAAGTGGATGCCTTGTGTTGAGTGATGAGGGAGGCAATACAAATCAATCTTCTTGGGAAGAAAACACTACTTAGAAGGTAAGAGGCACTATCTCTCTCTCTTGGGTGAATCTAGTATGATTTTCTAATGGGTGCATAACTTATAAAAGGTATAGAAGTTGCAAAGAAGGAAGCGAATATGAGACACCAAGGGGTTGCACAAAACATTAAACCTTCTCAACTGAATGAATTTTATGAAAATTTACATATACTCAATAATAAAAATATTATGGGTGCACTTGCCCCCATAGTGGATGCACTAGCTTCGCCGTTGTTCTCTCCCATATTTTATACACCAGTTGTACCTACTACTAAGATCAACAAAATATTATTCTTCTTGGTCGACTTGCTTCTTGCTTATGTACCACAAAGAATCCGATATTAATTTACCTTAAAAGTTTTGAGCTAGAAGGAGGGAGATAACTGAAATGCTCCGACCCAATAAAATTTGAAAAGCCTTTAGAAACTCCTAAGTAAAACTCTAATAAACTTTCACAAAGCAAACATAAACAAATGTTGCAACTTTATTAATAAAATCGATTTAAATAATCGTAGATAATAAGAAATCATTTGTAAAACATACATAAATCCCCCAAGTATATAGATATCCCATCCCAATGATCTTCATAGTCCAGTCGCTCTAGTCAACACAACTACTCTTCACCTACATCACACAATAAAACATGAACATACAAAAATACTTAGTGAGGATACTCATATCTGCTCACATCCATCCTGTAACATTACCTAACATTAAGCAATGAATTTCATACTAGCAACCTATCATACCGTTTTGATATCATTTCTTACTTAGCTAATTTTTTACTTAACAATCTTTCCTACTATTAAGCCATTTAATCATATTCGACCCCAAAGTTCATTTACGCCCCCAACGTCCACCCTTAACCCGAAGGTCTATCTCGACCTTGTAGGTCCATCTTGACCAAAAAAGTACATCTCGACATCGAAGGTTCATGACGCTCGTGGTTCCATCTCGACCTAGAAGGTCCCGCTCGACCTTGAAGGTCCACCACGGCCGACGCCAACATACGGTCCAAAGCCAAAAAAAGATCATGGTATCTTTTTCGGCATGAAGCCAAACATGCTTTCCATATTAAGTTCTTTCTCTTAAGCCTGCACTTTTCTTATTTTAACCTTGTTCTAAATCCGTTTCCTTAACATTTTCCGTTTCCTTAACATTTTCCATTTACCATTTCATGTCATTTCTAGATTCATCCTACATTCCTCACATAAACACTTTGATCTAAACATTTTCCTCGTTACACTTAACCTAACATGCCACATACTAATAACATAAAGAAAATTCTTTGAACCCTAAAGGGTCACTTCAAGGAACGAAGAACTTTACATAAAACACATTACTCATTCAAACACTCTGGCATATTAGGATCTAATTCTTTAAAAAATCTATGCTAGCAGGTTGCCATGAATCAAATCCTCACATGGATTGATCTTAAGAGATAGAAGACTATAAACTTAGCTTCATTTTCCGGTGAAGATTCTTGCGATACCCCTTGCTCGATCCTCACTTCATGAACTCTCTCTCAAAAACCGCGTTATTTCTTTGACCTCTCTCTAAGACTCGTTTTCTGAATTGTAGATGAATGAGACCTGGCCGATTTTTATAACATTTTGAAGACTTCCTCACCAAGCCAGGCCATTAATGTGGTTTCCTTATTTGGATTGGTAAAATCATACCATTAATGCCTCGACAAAATCTCTATTATTCTTTCCTTATCTATATCCTGAGGAACCGGTATTCCTTTGGTATAATCCCACGGAGATAACTTAGTCAAACTTGTCATACTTGGAACATGCATTGTTGTTGGAACCAAAATTCTCACTACCAAATTTTATAATGGAAGAGCGTAACTTTCTTTGTGGGTCCGCATTCTCTGAGTAACCACATGAACACAAAAGAGAGAAAGACAATAAAAGAGATGAAGTTGCACACGGGCATTTTATAGTGATTATGTGAAGAATAATTGGGGGAAAAGTTACACCGAAAAGACAGTACAAAAGTCCGTTAACAGTGAGAAACAAAAGAACAGATCAAAAGTGTCTAAGTCTAAACTTTCTAGTCTAATCTCCTATGTCGTATGTTCTCTAAAGCTAACATATTTTTCTCAGAACTTTTGTTTTCTGGATCCCTCTCTTGAATTTCAAAGGTCTTGTTTATATAGTCCCCCAAAGTCGGTTGTGTTGCCTTTTTTGGTAGATTCATATCTTTCATTTTTCTGATCTTTCCTTATTTGTCTAGATTTGAATCTATCATTCTCAGAAATCTTTCATTTTCCTAGGTTCTTCCTTATATTATCCAAGTAAACCGTCACTCAGATTGAGATACAATTCATTTTGAGTTGTTAGTGGGCTTTATCATGGTTTCGGCCGGTTCAGGCCGTGTTACGACTTAAGCATTTTTACGAGTTTTCTTGGAAAAATCGTCAATTCGCTCTAAGTTGCGCTTTTTTGTGCCGTTGGTATATGAAAAGATAAAAATATTTTTTTTTCAAAAACATATTGGTTTTTAAGTTAATTTTTCCAATTCGACGTTTGGCTAACTTTTATGGGAAAACAAACTATGTTGTGTTTTCTTCGTAAAATCTCAATGACAACTCTGATTGTGTTGAAAAAATGAGCGTTTTGGACAAGATTCAAATGAGAACATGATGATAATAGGAATGGGCGACGAGAAATAAGATATAAGGAAGAGTAAGAAAGTTTGCGATGAGGATGAAAGATAGAGGCAATGAGGGAGTGAGAGACGGTTGATAGCAATGAGGAGGAGGAGAGAGAGAGAGGTGATGAGGGAGTGAGTGAGGGTTAATGGCGATGAGGAGGAGAGATAGATGCGATGAGGGTGTGAGAGAGGGTTGATGGCGATGAGGAGGAGAGAAAAGGCGATGAGGGACTGAGAGAGGGATGATGGCAATGAGGGAGTGAGAGAGGGATGATAATAATGAAGAGGAGATAGGAGAGAGGTTGGCGACGAGGGAGAGGAGATATAGATGCGATGAGGAAAAGAGAGGGAGAGATGATGCCGATAAGGGAGGCCATTCTCTTGCCTTGTATCATCTCTTATGTTCACCGTTAATGGTTTTGTATATTCTCACTTGGTTTCCGAAATTGTTTCTATGAGTTTTCTACGAAATTTTTTATGTAGAAACTCTTCAGAGTTTATTTTACAGAAGTTTGTTTCGTGGAACTCTTTCATTTCGTAAAGTTCTTTCAAAAGAAGGTTTTATCGGATAACTCTTATTTGGATAAGAACTGCTTTGTTTCTTCTCCGCAAAAGATATACGAAGTTTATTCTACTTGTATCTAAATTGAAATAGCATATTTGGATTTCTTATCTCAACATTTCCGGCTTTTTAGATTTTTTTTATTTCTTTTGAATTTTGGTTATTGATCTTAAGATGACCGTTTTAACCCCAAAATTATCCAACAGCCAAACTTTTCTTTATTGGCTTTACGGTCCATTAGTCCTACACAAGTGGGAACTATGATTTTGTGAAGAACTATTTTGAGACAAGATATACAATAATATATCAAGATGTGAAGAAAATATAGAGGACATGAATCCTTTTCGAGATATGTTGAATATTGTGTTCATTTGGTTTTTATCCAACACTATCATAGGGCATATGAAGACCAAAGCATAGGCCTTTTCCATGAAGCGGTTATATAGCTGTTGATGACCTTGATTTATATAGGAACTTTTCTTGGGGGAAATTGTCATTTGATCACAAATTAATAGAGATATCACACACTATGAATCATCTTGGAGGGATTGCTAAGAAGGGTGTAGTATGACCAATTCACGGTTTTTGTATTCCTATGGAGGTAATTTTATATAAGGTATTAATCACTGTTATCACTACGATTATAATTGAAGCTAACTCTAACTATAGGTGTCATGTGTGGCTTGTGTAGCTTTTAACATTTCTAGAAATGATAAAATTGGGAAAATTTGAAAATTTATTGCAGGCATTAGGATATGAAAATCAAATTTCAAGAAAGGCATAATGAAAGGATTTCCTCTTTTGGAAATAAATAAAGAACTTGGTACAATTAAGGTTAATTATCTTTTCCATGTGTATTAATTTGGATTGTTTTGGTATTAATTTTTATTCATTGTTAACACTCATATGAATTGAGAGTGTCATGATTGCATCCAATGAAGTTAGAACTCTACTGGCTCGAATGATGGAAAAAATGACGAAGATAATAAGCATGATGTTGATAGTTAGATACAGTGTCTTCGTAAATGATATGTTGTAAGGTTTAAATAGATGCATAACGAAACATTTCTTCCTGAATAACCCAAACACCAGCGAATGCGTTGAGAGAGAACATAGACACCATTGAAAAACTCAAGAACGCGGTAAAGGTATCTGAATTGGTAGTTGTCGAAATAATGTCTGGTTAGTAATGTAACTGAATATGTAGTTATCCAAATTGTGCATGTTGGATGCATTGTCTAGTAATGCATGTTTTGTTTTATAAGAACAAAATTCTGTACTCAAGTAGTTGTAGTAATGCATGTCACTCTTTTTCAAGTAAAACATAACTACAATTTCCAAACCAAACACTACTACAATTTTAAAATCAAACCTTACAATTTGAAAACATAAATATTGGAGTCCTTGTCTTGGCCACCTTTTGTTTTTCATTCTTGGACTATGCTCCAAGCCCTTGGAAACCATTTTACTTTCTTTTGCCCCTTCTTTTATGCGATCCATAGGTATGATATGTTGTTCTTTGATGTAATCTAGGATATTCCATTCAAACATATCTGAAACTAAGTCCTACTCTACCAAGAAATCTTTGTAAAATACCCAATGTGATTATCAAAATAATTAAATTTCTTAAGATGCAGCTTCATTCAATGATACAAGTTTTACTAGGTATTCAACATTTATTACTAATACTAGTTTTACCATGTTGTTCTATCGTGAGAAATCCTATTGGTTTTGAATGATATTTTATAATCTACTTATAGTTCACTACGATTCAACCATTGCAATCCACATGTAAGTAGTTTAATGTCGAAATCGACCCATAAACTACGCTAAAACACCCAATGTGCATAATCAAATCCAATTCAATGACATTTCCCAATTTAATCCTGAGATTTAAAAATGCAAAAACAACTTGGAGTATAAAATTTTATGTTGGAAAATACACCAAATTTGAAGCTCCTTGCACATGTACAACGGAAGAAACGACGGCAATGGACAACCCTAAGGCGGAAGAAATGCCGGTCCGTCGTGGTGTCAGGTGGAATCTTTTGATTTATGAATGCTACAAGATATGTTACATTCGAGACTGTGTTCTCGTTCTCCGCGTTGCTCTCAGTTTTTTTTTTTCATTTTTGGCATTTTTCATTTACTCGTAAAGAGGTCAATTTCATAAAATAACATGTTAAATGAGAAGTGAGGGGTATGTAGATTAGTTTGGGACATAATGGACTTTCCTTTGCTAAAGAAAGATATTTAAGATGATGTGTCATTTCTTATTTCATTAACATAAGTTCAATTGTATATGTTGGACCACTCACATAGATCTTTGGATTTGTTGGACTACACACAAACTATTAAAAGCTTGCACGGTAAATTTTATGGTTTTCTCATAGATTTCAATATTTTTCAAATTTAAGGAAAAAGTAAGAAATGTTTTCGATACACGAACTATATATATATATATATTATATTTAATTAGGATTTATTTAATTCCATAATATGGAAACACAAAACATCAAGATATAAACGAGACGACTGAGTTATGTAAACGATAGGGTTGATTTATGTAAACGATATGGCTGAGTTATGTAAACGATAAGGTTGAGTTATATAAAGGATTGGGCTGAGTTATGTAAACAATACGGCTGAGTTATGTAAATAATACAGCTGAGTTATGTAAACGACGCAGTTGAGTTATGCAAACGATACAACTGAGTTATATAAACATAAAAATATCATAAGTCATGACCTTTGATACATATGTCTTTGAGTTATGATTAAAAATAAAATCGATTTACATTCAAAAACCAAAATTATCAAGGCCAAACTCATTAAACATATCGATGATTATGCTTCGTATCTGACATGTATTTTTGCTATAAAAAAAGAAAAAAACAATATTAGTGTTGTTGTTAATTAAATATTGATTCATAATCAGTGCTAACAATGAGTATAAGAAACCAGTGTTCCTTAAAATGATTAGTAATGAAGTAGTAAGTCGGCCACTCATGACCCAATATTCTCGAAGATTATCCGGAGTGCCTGCGAGAGATCATGTAAAAATCTAAACAACGTAACAGTTGTTCTGTTAACCAAGGTACCTGCACCAGGTTTAGAATGGGGAGGTTATCCCCATTCGCAGAGCTTAGTATGACATTGAAAATGCTCTGAAACTTGGATGTCCAATCAAGGAAAATCGACATGACATTAGCGATGGGAGAGACACTGTGTAACTTTTGATGATGATTAGGTTTTTCTAGAGAGTATGCGGCGCGAGAGACAAGGTTTCAGAGAAGGAAAATATATAGAGAAATATAGAACGAAGAAACATCACGAGAAAAATTTAATGAAATTCGCATGCCCGAATTGTGGTTTTCTTCCTGCCCAAAATACGAAATATCGCGATATAAATTACACTTGATGAATGACTTATAGGAACGTTACGGCTGACTTATATTGTTCATATAGGATTTAGGGTTTACAATTTAAGGTATAATAAAGTACACACATTTAGATGAAGGTACATTGTATGGTTTACTTTATATGATATAGAGTTCAAGATCAAGTTAGAGTGTAAGTAAGAATAATTGTAAGAGAACATATACCTCAAGATCAAGTTAGAGTCTCAACTTGAAAATTCAAGAATGTACACACATTCAATTGATTTATATTCACTTGATATTGATAAAAGAAGCTTTAATATAACTTTTTAAAGTACTTCAATTACATTTTCCGATTTTTAGGGTATGTTTGAAGTATGACTGAGTTATATAAACGACACGGAGGAGTTATTTAAACTACACAACTAAGTTATATAAACATTTCCTGATTTTATGGTATGTTTGAGGTATGGTTGAGTTATATAAACGACATGGCTGAGATATATAAACGACAAGGCTGGGTTATATAAACCTAGCATAAGTAAAATTCACTTGAATTGCGATAACATGTCACTTCCTCCTTCATCGAGGGTCTTTGATGCCAGCTTAATCTGTAAACCCTGAATATTTGGATTGCACATCTTGTAAATGAGTCGCAATAGAAAACTAACTCAACCACGACTGCATATAAATCAGCCGCAATAGAAAACTAATTCAGCCACTAATGCACATATAAATCAGCCACAAAATAAAAGTAACTTAGCACAACACAAATAAAACTCAACCACAAACTCGAAAAACTCATAGTAAAATGTCAAAACATACCAGAGACGAACATTGCAGAGAAAATGATTTTGGAGAAGATGCTTGCGGAGAAGACGTCTAGGAATACGCTTTCCCGATGAAAACAACGATGTCAACTCAAACGGAGGTGAAGATTTAATCGCAAAGAAATTTTAAGTTAAACGTTGTTTCATTGCCTTCCCTCTCTTTTGATCACAATCCCCTAAACATTAATTATCAAGTGATTTGTATCGGTGTCTTCACCACAATCATTCTAAAAAATGATGACATGGCATGTTTAAAATGATGACATGTATACTACTTAATTGTGACATGTATAATTTTTCTTATAAAGATTTATATTTTTGTAAATGTTTTAAAATATATTAATGACTGTTAACTCTTATATCAAGAGTTATAAAATATACTAATGACTATATAAATATTTTTGGCAAGACAGTTTAAATATATTAATAACTAATAACTCTTATATCACCATTTAATACCTACAAAATTTTGTATATCAACTTAAACATTTTTTTGTATAAATATATACATTTTAACAAAATTAATTGTAAATGTGTATCAACAAATACAAAACTAAAGCAACAATAATAAAATAATTCCTTTTTATAGTTAAATGATTAAATTTTTATTTAATTTATGGGTTTATTAGGTTAATTAACAAGAAAAACATTTTTCCCAGTTTCACATATTTTAACTAAAACAAAAAAATAAAAAAAATTTATTACAATTCATATATACAAACATACAGATATATCTTACAGTAGGTGATAAGTTATATATTTAAAATAATTAATATAAAGAAAAAAATTATTTTAGATATATTTTAAATTAGGTAATAAGATATATGGTTAAAATAAATAATAAAATAAAAATAAAATAAAATATTTTATAAAACGTAATCAAACTCTATTAAAATTTAAATAAAATATAATTGAAATAACTAAACCAAATCAATGAAATAAGATTAAAAATAAATTAATGATTTTTTTTAACCGTTGAAGTTAAACTAGAAAAGTAATAATGTGCAAATGTAAACTAAATTTTATTTTAAAATAATATTATATTTAAATTATTTTAATATATATAATAAAGAATCATTCAAATAATATAAATAAATACATTATTTTATGAAATTTAATTTAACTCTACTAAAATTTAAATAAAATCAAATTGAAATAGTTTAACCAAATCAAGATAAAATAAATTTATGATTTCTATTTTTTTAGCCATTGAAATTAAAATAGAAAAAAATAATAACGCCAAATTTAAACTTTCTTTTAAAACAAAAATATCTTATATTTAAAATTATTTTTATGCCCATGAAGTAAGAAAACTCCTAGATATTAATGACATAGATTATAATTATTGGTGACGTGAATTTGTTGATAATTTTAATCACTTTTATTATAAATAATTTCAATTAAAAAATTAACCAAGGATGTTTATTTTGATGTACTAAGGGTTTACAAACGTTGAGTAATTTTCATAAGATGTGTGTAATCGTTGTTATATAACAATTATTCTATGATATTTGAGTAATTTCCTCTATTTTTATATTCAAAATATGTTGTTAAGAAACTCAACAATGCGTGTTGACCAAAAAAAAAAAAAAAAAGAAACTCAACAATGCGCAAGCTTAAGTCATCATCTTCTCTCAGTGATCAATACATAAACCCATATTCCATCTATTTAATTTATTAGAAACATCGCTTGAGCTATTATCATTGCTCCTCAAGAAGTTTGACTGAGCTAATATTTGTGGTCATCTTAGAGATAAATGGAAATATAGACATAAAAATACAGAACAGGCTCTATTCAGTGCCTTTCCCTTTCTTCTTTTCCTTTCTTCATCTTCACATTTTTCTCTCTACTTTTTACTTTGTGAAATTTCTGGTTGATTTGATTTCCTGCTACAAACTAAGTTCCAAAACAGCGTTTACAATGAATGAATATAATGATATACTGACGAGGAACTTTCCTCTTCACTGAAAAAACATTTCAAATCCAATATGAACACATTAACTTCACGGCGACATTCACTGACTATTTGGTCGAAACTTCCTCCCTTACCAAATGATTTTGTTTACTTGACTAATGTGGGTCAACGATTCCCCGACCAGATGCTTTCTACGAACCCAAATTCTCTATTTCTTTGTTTGTTTGTTTTCCAGGATTATGTCCACACATCCGGTTCGGGTTTTAGAATAATTAGAGTAAAAGTTCGGCAAATTCAGGTAAAATAAAGAGTATTTCTAATAATTTGAATAAAAATATCGCATAATTTAAATATCTATAATAAAAATATTTGAATATTACATACGTTTTGTTGATTGTTTTAGAGTCTTTCTAATCTATTTTGAGTCAATTCAAGTCCAAAGTAGGTTAGGAGGTTCTTGGTGGATTTATGAAGAAAAGGTACAAATTGAAGTTTTCTTGCGGAGCAGCCAAATGGAGCAACCTGATGGGTGCTCCCGAGCAGAGCAGACGCTTGAGTGCTCCCGATATTTAAGGAAACAAAGATATTATTTTGGAATTTGCCCTAGTTTCCATATATTTTTATCCCAGCAGCATGTGGCCTCCATATATATATTCTTTTTCTTTTCTCTTTATTTTCTATGCTGGTTTTCACATAGAACGAAGACTCTAGAGTTTTTGGATTGTTGTGATTTGCTATTTTGTAAAGGGAGAAGGATCTCTCTCTGGCCTTAGAGAAGAATTCTCTGAACCATATTGTACTTCTTTATTAATAGCAGTGATGTATTGTTCAGTTTCAATATTTGTGTTCTCTGGTTCCATGGCTGGGTAGTCGGCTTGTTAGGTTTAGGGTGATAGGGATCATAGATCAATGAGCTAGACACAAATATGATTGTTATTCTTTGAATCTCTATCTAATGCTGATCTTATTGATTGTGTCAAACCGGTCATTTAGCATCTGAATATAGGTTTAATCTAATCATTAATAGTGTTTTAGGTTGCTAGAAAAAGCATAGGTAAGTGATTTGCCCTTAGCCAATGAAAGTTGATGTTAAGGTAATTCGTGAACCAATTGAATCCGACCTTATTGCTTGTCATCATTCTCTAATCCAAACACGACAGTTGGTTTATCTAATCTTGTTGTTCAATTTTTAGATTGGCTCGTATTGTCTTCCCTGAATAGTTGTGTGGCTCATGATCCTAAGTATTCTGATGGATCACCTTGAACCTAGCTCTTTTATAATCTGAAATCAAACCAACTCCGTTATTGTTTTATTTTAATTATTTTATTTACATTTAATCGATTTGTTTTAGCTTGATATTGATCCAATAGAAATGAAGTGTAAGAACGATCCTCTTGAATTTAATCTCAATTACTACATCCACATTGTTAGCTTGCAGTAGATAAGACACAATTTTAGTGTATCAGCTTCAGCAATGATTTCAAGTTCTCCGGGATAGTAGATCCTTGAGTTGGGACTGTGATCGATACTCTTGTGAACTTCCAAGCCAAGCCATCCATGTTCCTTGCCTTGTCCCATGCTGCATCTGTCTTGCATGTGACTGTTCTGCTGTTTGAAATAGTTTTTTGTGGGGATACGGTCTCGACTTCGTCCATTGATCGGTAAGGGTTTACTCTTTATGACTTTTCCTTGAGCTTGATTCAGTTTAGTGCTAATTTTAGACCCTTTGTTTCTGTTTCTTCCAGTGAGGCTTGTTTAGATTCGAACATAAGGGCGTTCCTGGATGTCCAAATAGTCCATATTATCCATGGCAGAATGGTACCCACAATCCCAATTGGAGGAAGACAAATGGCTTTCCTAAATTGTACCACAACATCCTTGAAATCCAAATCTACTGCTATGTGAACTGCATGATTGAGAGGTATGAGTTTCAAAATCTTTAGTGCAAGAGGACAAGTAAAGAAAATATGCATTTTTTCTCTTTCATTGCATCTGGGGCAGTTCGTATCTGATATGAAACTTCTCTTCTAAAGATTTTCTCCCAAAGGAAGAGCATTCTGGATCACTGACCAAAAGGAGAGTCTTATCTTAGTTGAGCACGTACCGTTCCAAAGATCTTGTAGCAAACTGAAATTTCCATTTGTAGCAGTTACTGTCTGATTTTGATCTCTTTTAGCTGTAGAGAAATATCCAGAACTTGTGGAGTATATCCCTGATGGAAGCAGCTGCCAAATCACTCGGTCTTCAGCTCCACTTCTACTTGGCTGCAAGTAGAGGACTTGCGAGGATAGTTCTGGTAAGATTTCCTCTAGTCTTGCTTTGTTCCACTCTAGGTCTGTTGTTAGTAGATTCCCTACCATTAGATCCACATTTGCTCCATGGATAGGTCCATAGGGTTTAATGTTGGTGTCAAGGGAAATCCATGAGTGATATCACTCAAATTACCCCATGAGCAACTTTACACTCTCAAATAAGAGTTATAGTACGTAGGGATCGAATCCACATGGAGCGTGGACACACAATAGATTTATAAATATAAAGATTAAGCTAGACATGTAATTGTAAAGCAGTAACAATAGATATCAATTGAAAGTTAATTTGTAAACTTATGAGAATAAATAGCTGAGAATAAATAGCTAAATCTAGGGTTTCATGTTATAGTGTTGTTATATAGATGCTAAGGATATGTGGTAAACCGTCAAACAACTCGAATGCTAAAGCAAGATATTCAGCTATCTCAGCGAGTCTAATCAGATGACTAAGTTATTTGTCCAGCTTTCGACATGCGAGCAAATAAGGAGTGTCGATCGATACTACCTTAGGCAAGCATTATCGTCCTAATCGATATGTTCACTAAGTTAATATAGACTAGCATTCGTCATGCGTCTAACAACCTAGCTCAACAAAATTATTATCAAGTTTAGATCCTACTGTCGTATTTATTTATATCCTAAGTTCAGGGTTTTAGTCAGATACTCTAGAACACAAACTTTGAGATCAATTATGATGAAGAATCCTTATGGATTTACCCTAGCAGTTTTACAATTAGCAATACATATTAATAAAACCCTAGCTCTAACAAAGAAGACTACTTAGACATAATCAAGCAAAGTATAATAAATATCTGAATAGAATGAATAAATAGAGTAAGGTAAGAAAACAATGAAATTCCAATACAAATCTATGAATGAGTCTTGATCTTCTCTTCAAAACTACTTCTAAGTATGGTGGAATAGTTTGTGTATGGTAAAAAGGTGGTGTGCTGCCCAAACAATGGCAAAGCACATAAATACTAGGTATAAAGTCGGCTAGGAGTAGTCTTGTAATTTTATGAGACTTCTAGACTTCAAGTTGGTCAGGAAAAATTCGGCTCAATGCTTCACGTCGCTGCCAATCGATACCAACAAAGTGTTGTCGATCGATAAACATCTCAAATCTCGACTCCGCCTTTTGATTCTTCAGCAGCTAAGAGTTTTTCATCATTAAGCTCCAGTGCTCCATAATCTTCACACTGCTCCAAAACATATCTAGACGTGAAAACACTCTAAAATAGACTTCAAAGACATATAATAGTATCTAAAAACACATATACCATGATCTAAAAGTGGTAAAATCCACGATATATAAACTCCCCAGACTTATCCTTTTGGTTGTCTTCAAGAAAAAAATATCGCTATCTGAAAAGGTTTGAAATTGCAGGGACTCACAAAATCTTTAATTTGTTACTATCACCTTTGCAATGTTGCAGCCACATCAAATAAATGCCAAACTCAGAGGTACCTTATATAACTTACCCTAGCTTAGTAACCAAATCCATTCTACCAGAAACTTAGTTAATATTGTCTGACCCACATCTTTACTAACCTCATTTCTTACATATAAAAAAATGTGTTGGTGAATAGTAGGGTCATCGGCACTGTACCTACCCATCGCTTCCTCAATGTGTGATCATTCCTTCTACATTAGAATAATGGGGTCATCGGTAATGTACCTACCCCTCTGCATCTTTCAGGAAATTATCTCAATCTTTTCTTTTCTAGATGTCGAAGTGAGAAAGAGAGAGAGAAGAGAACCAGAAACACACAGACTTTTACCTTATAGACTTGCAGGATGAATATGATCCAGTGTATACCAAGCCCCAAAGCAAGCAAATTAGACTCAATTAGGTTGGAGGTCAGCTTCGGTTCCTTCATACATTCTCAGCTTGTGTGGATATGACTGGCATGTGATCAACTTTGGTATCTCTAGTACACTATGCAGTCCAGTAAGTCTAAGAATGGTTCCAAAGAGTGGTTATATAATAACTAAAAAATTAAAATAATCATAATCACTCTCTATGTGCACGATACCCTTTCGGCTCCATCCAAAGAGTGGTTATATAATAACTAAAAAATTAAATATATTCAAAACAAAAGCATCAAAGGATATCTAATCAAGATACCCTTTCGGCTCCATCTACTCCTAAAAATAGGAAAGCAGCTCTCCTCGATAGAATCACTCTCTATGTGCACGAAAATTAGCTCTTTCGATAGTCATGCAAATTTGAAGCAAACCCCTTGAGTATCGCCATATCGTTCCTCGGGCTCAAATGAAATCTTAGCGACGTTCTACACTCCACTCGTTTTAGAAAATCCTCTAAATAGTCAGCATCGAGAGCCATGCCACGCTCGTAGCTCAGAACCAAAATCCCGATAATATGTTGGAAGATGGTAGAAGTGATCTGGCTTATCGACAATCCAAACCGATCCATGACTTGAATGATCACCCCTAGGATGGAAAACCACAAACGACAACACAACATAAAAGCGTCGTAACATGTGAAGTAACCATCCGGAGGAGCATCTGCATGTTCTCCAGCCCTTAGAAGTCAAAACTCTACAGAGTCCGAGTACGAATGAAAACTGTGACTCGGACAACCAGGGGTTCTTTTGGTACAAAATGGGGGAGGATACCACGACTTATGTGGAGGAGCCTTTAAATCGCATGTAGCCAGCCAATATGCATTGGTTTCCGCAACATCAACGGAGTGTGCCACGAAATCGAATTTCACGGCGACTTCACCATCCTGGGGTACGAAGTATATCGGGGTCGAAGAAAGAAGGTGAAGCCTTGGTTGAAGCTTTCTGGCTTGAAGACATGATCAAGAACGATAAAAGAAAGAAATGAAGAGAAAGATTTTTCTACCTTAAGAGAAGTTCTTGTGGAATGAAGCAAGTAAAAAATTTGAAAACTCACTCCACATACATATAGGCAAGAAAACCACATTTCATCTTCGGAATTTCAGCCATTAATTATGCCTAACTCATGTAACCTGTCTAGCTGCTCGCAAGAACGTCACGATTCTAACGAGTTGGGGGGCTAACTGTTGTGGTCAAAATTGGTCACGACGGAATCAATGTCTCAACTCCATTCCCAAAAAAACATTTTTTTCCTAAAAAAAAAAGAAAACAAAAAGCGTGGGAAACCACAACTAAAACCTCGTACAAATTCAAAAAGGATTGGACGGCAAGTTATCGGAAAGGAAAATCGTGCAACAGAATGACCAAAACAACCGTGTCCAACCCGCCGACGGCAAGTTGAACGGACCAAGCCCAACTCGCCATCAGGCGAGTTGGGATTGCTCAACCAACTCGCATGATGACGAGTTGGACTGTCACTGTCCAACTAGCCATCAGGCAAGTTGAGACTGACCATCCAGCTCTCCTGATGGCAAGTTATATTGTCCCCATCCAACTCGCCATCAGGCGAGTTAGATCTGCCCATCCAGCTCGCATGATGGCGAGTTGTATTGTCCCCTCATGATGGCGTGTTGGATCAGAACCATCCGTCTTAGTTCCAGTAAATACCTATTTTGAACCTCGATCACACTGTCTCTAGTTTCGTCTCGATTCGAATTACCGTTGGAACTTTACGATAAAAATCATAAAGACTTGTTTTCTCGTATGAATTCAAATTGTTTGTAGAAAACGACTACGGTTGACTTAACACCAAATTTGCTTCAACTATACGAGTAATTTGAACTATTTATAAAACCGACGTCGCACCAAAGGTTTTCTCTTGGAGAGATCGTAAAAATGTTTAAGTCGAAAAATGGTCCAAAGAGGTCTAAATGCGGCTAAGAGCCCTCTTACAGTTTTAGATGGGATTGAGCCCAAGGATACTATGACGGTTTATCTATTGTTCGCATGAGAAGATAAATTTCAAGTCTGAAAGATAAATGTCAAGTTTCAAGTCGAGGTATAATCATGAAGATCGAAGAGAAATGGAATATTTCCGCAAAGCGATAAGTACGACTCAAGAGCAAAAAGAAAAGAGGAAACCTCCTTAAGAGGAGTATATAAGGAACACCAAGTTTAGAGACGAAGACAAACAAAACACACAGCAAACTTAGCACTTAGAGCAATTTAGGCAATTTCCGTTTTCTATTCTCGAGCTGCGACTCAACTAGGTTTACAAGTCTTAGGCGGTTAGAACTATGGAACTCGCTAATAGCTCTTGCGGACGAGGCTTTACATGTTGTAAAGCCATTCACGAACTCGGAATGATATTTTCTTTGCTCTATTTCATTTTTATTGGTTATTTACTTTGTCTATTTTTATTGTCTGATTGCTTGACGTTTGGCCTAGCAGAAATCTGAGACCTATGGGAAAGTAAGTTTTTCTTAACTTTCCTTATTTTGTGGAAATTGACAGTGCGAATTTTGGTTCCCACAATTACCGTTGGGAGGGTATGAAGCAGGATGTTTCTACTTGGACTTCGAAATGTCAGACATGCTAGATGGTCAAAGCAGAAAGATATTTACCAAGTGGATATTACAAGAGTTGCCGTTATCAGAATGGAAGTGGGATATGGTGAAAATGAAATTCATTATCGGGTTACCAATAACAATTAGTAAGAAGGAAGCGATTTGGGTGATAGTGTATAGACTTATCAAATATGCACAGTTCTAGATATTAAGAAGATTAATGGAGCAGATTATATTGCGTAAAAATATTAGGAACTAGTGGTATGATCACATGGAGTGTCAGTAAACAATGTATCAGTCAGTGAATCAAAATTTACTCCAGTATCCTGGCAGGAATTTCAGAAGGCATTGGGTACAAAGGTATATCTTAGCACTACTTATCAAACACAGACCAAGAAACAGTCTGAGTGGATAATACAAACGTTTGAGAACATGTGAAAGAGTTTGTGTACTTGACTAGGAAGGAAAATGGGGTCAATTTTTACCATTGACAGAGTTTGCATACAATAATAGTTATAATTCAAGAATTGGGAGGTCCCCATATGAGGTCCTATATGGGAGATTATGTCAAACCTCGCTTTATTGGACAAAAGTGGGGGAGAGATGAGAATTAGAGCCGAAATGGTTAAGGATGCCATCGAGCAAGTTGAATTTCTCAAGTCTAAGCAGAAAGAGGCTCATGATCAGCACAAGAATTCTGTATATTAGAGAAGAAAGGCTTTGGATTTTAAAGTTGAGATGAAGTATACTTGAAAATGAGAACCTAACAGGAACCGCCGAGTATTGCAAGTTGATAAAGTTGAAAGGTTTTGAGGATTGTACCGCATCATTGAGGGAATTTTGGAGCAGTAGCATATCGACTTGAGTTACTGCATAATTTATCTGATATCCACAATGTTTTCATGTGTTAGTTCTAAGAAAAGTTGTTATGGAACCACAATTAATTTTCCAGCTGACGCCGGAAGATGTTAATCGCAACCTACAGCCCAGACCAAACCAATTGAATTTTTAGAGTTGAAAGACATGGATCTCCAAGGGAAAAGGACCAAGATGATATTTTTGTTGAGAAATAAATAGAATTCGTGAGGAGACTTGGGAACCTGAGTCATATATAAATTTTTCTTATCTAGAGTAATTTACGTGAATTCGGGGGCGAATTTCTGTTTAATGGGTGAGAGTTGTCACATCTCAGGTCCAAGCCCATTAATTATAAAAAAGGTATGTGATGATTTGGTCCATGTAGAGAAAACCTTAAGATTTTCCACCTCCTCTTCTATAACCCCTTAAGGTTCTCCAAAGAAGCAAAATATAGCAAAGTTATGCCTGACTGAAGAGATAATATTCATCGACAGAGAAGAAGTCTCCAGAGCCACCACGAGTCACCGGACCACTGCCAACCACCATACACTCTTTTCAGTGAGCAGATCTCGTCGTATTTCAACCCCTTCTAGTCATTTTCTTGAGTCTTCTTCTCTTGTTCTTCTAGATACAACAACTAGTGATGGTAAGAAAGCCCTAAATACTTTTTTAGTTCTTTCTTGTCTTTTTATCCAGAGATCTAGGGTTTGGGTGGAAATCAACCCTTGTACTTGTAGATCTGGTTCGTGTGGAGCCGTAGAACGCAGATCTAGATTTTTCATACATCATCTTGCAGATCTAGGCTAAGGTGAAGGCTTGTGGTAATCTCTATCTCTTTTTATCGTTCTCATCATGGTAGAAGTGTTTATATGGTTCATTCACACCTACATCTAACTATAAGAATATATCTAGTTGTTTTTCCTAGATCTATATACTTATACATAATTATATATATACATATATATATATATCTTAATGGTTGTTATGTGAAAGATATAGATATATTGCTAGATTCTTAAAACAAATATTATAGAATGATGTTTGAGAAACTGTATGCAATGATTGCATTTTTTTGGGATATGGCATGTGTGAGTGGTGTATAGAAGTTAGAGAAAGTCTAAAGGCCTATGTGGTGTACTTCTCCTACGTTTCATTTTTTTTGTTGGGTTATGTGTGGACCGAATGAGGTGACATGATTCATTTCGGGGAGTGGGCAACCAGCATGCCTGTTTGTGGAGTTGGGAATTTGGTGGTGGATCACGTGTGAGCCGGCGACGGTAACGTGATTCCAGGAAGGCGTTGAACTCATGAGTACTTATTTATGTGGTGAATTCTCGTCTTGGCACCGACGGGGTTTATCTTCGTTTCTTTTTGTTTGTAATTGATTTGTTGGATGTTCTAGTTAGATACTTATGATATGTTGTGTGATGATTTTCGGTTCACTGGGTATTCTCGAAATAATTACTCCTTTTTTTCAGGTGAGTTTGAGAAAGCGAAAGAATAGTTGTGTTTGGTGTGGTGCTAAGTTTTTTGGTTGTTGAGTTTTTTTTTAAAGTTAGTTCATTTTAGGGTTTTTTTTAAAGTTATTTCATTTTAGGATTTGATACTTTATTTTATGTGTTTCTTATTCGTTCTATTACAGTTTTGTATGATTTTTGGATTCAAATTTTGTAAATAAAATAACATTAGCTTTTTAAGTTTTCCTTGCGGATAAATATAATGTGAATACATGAAAGTCTCTCGAAACTAAGAGGTGCGTATGAAAATAGAATTTGTAAGAGTTTAGAGACTTTAATGAAAGACCCAAATGAAAGCACAAAGGAAACAAATCTTGTAGATTCCTTACTGATATAGCTTATTTATTACCAGTTTCAGACCATTTTATAAGCTCTATTTAGGGTCTATTATATGTGTCTAGGCTATGTTTTAAGGTATTTATAGGTCCAAGCACGTTTTGGAGACATATGGAGATACTTGGAGCTTTTGGAGCATTTAAAGGAGAACAATCTTTAGTTGATCACTATGAGAGTCGAAGTACAAGACTGTCGTTGGTCGATGACACTATCTCGGCATCGACTGATGTTACATGACCAAGATCGATCGATGTTGCACATCTGCCATCGAACGATGACCAATTCGCAGACAGCCGATTTCAAGCCCAAGTTAGAGACATGACACAAGATTACAATATTACCCCTCGACGAGTTTTGACCTAGACTTAGGGTTTTATATTTATGCTTTATGTATGGCACCAAAGAAAGTTTGCTGGTGTGATGGGTAGGTGTGATGGGTAGGTGTGTGTGTGTGTGCGCGCGCACCAACACTCCATCATAGTTTTATGATTTATTTAGAGAGAAGATTCATAACTCCTTAGTGAGATTTGTATTTAAACCCCGATATATTATCTATGCATTATATTCAGATTATTATTCTTACTTTGATTATGTCTGAGTAGTTACCTATTAGATTTCGGGTTCAATGATAGCAGTCATGGATTAGCCCAAAAGTAGGATTGCTAGTTAAGTTAATATCCATCAATTGAGTTGTTCTTAATGCTTGCATTCTAGAGTAGTTAACTAGGATCGTGAAACTAAGACATGGACGACTACGAGAGTAGGTTCTGTGCCAGAATAGACTCCATTAAATTAGGTTGTTAGGCGCATGCGAGAGCTAGTCTAATTAGCTTGGTGAACATATCAAATCTCGTTCATACTTTCTTCTGATTTCACCATCGATCGACATCAGGCCTTAGCCGCCGATCGATGGTCTTTTCTTTGCTCGCATACGAGAGTTGGAGTTAAAAGAGCCAGAATAGTTAATATTTGAGTTCTAGATTATTTACATATACGTGCATCTTATCCCCTATAATTCATAAAGTTTGAAACTCTAGATATAACATATTTACATTTACATTTATTTACATTATTAGCAGACTTCTATATTTACACAACTAGTATATTTTCATATTGCATCTACACCTTCTGATAAGGAATATTTCCTTAAACCAATTTACTTGTTATCAATATGTATAATTACTTAGCTTAGTCTTTAGAAATAAGAAATCTATTGTGTGTCATTGTTCTCTGTGGATTCGATCCCTAAGTAGTACACATGATCTCTCTTGACAAAAGTATTGTTTTGTGTGTTAGGATTAATGGTTAATTTGACAGTTAATTATTTAGGATATTTATATCCTGCTAGAACAGTAAACACACCCGTGTCAAATTTGGCTCCGTTGCCGGGGAGCATTGATCGCCATTAGATTTAATTTCTAGGATTTATTCTATGTTTGTTGTTACTTTCAAGTTACTGATTTTTCTTTTCTTTGTTTTTCAGGTGCATGCAAAAGAGTATGTTTTTCAGGTGCAAAAGAGTACCAAAAGCAACAAAGGACAAAAATTATTATTCTCAGACCCACAGCAAATCGAGCGTACGACCCGTAAAGAAAGACGACAAGCATCGATCGACGGCATACACTCAGCATTGACCGACACTTCTTTATGGACAACATCGACCGACATTTATCACTTAGCATCGATCGACATCATCTCATCCACATCGATCGATAACAACAAACGAGTTCAGATTGTTGCGCCTATAATAGTGGTTCAAAATGAGAAGGGAGACTTGCATGACCTCAATGGTCATTTGCGTAATGCATCAGGTCAAAATATAGACGATTAGGGGGCTGTAATCCCTGATACAAAAACAGAAGAAGCAGATGCTGCAATAGCTCAACCTGAAGCTAATGCCCAAGCTAAGAGAAGCATGGAGATTTCAAGGCCAATCAGAAGACCATTGATCAAATTTATGTTTGACAAGGTACTGGAGGGACAACACAAGATGATTGTGGATTTCAATGACAAGTTAGATTTCCTGTACCTCCACCTAAACACAAAAATCGAAGATCTCGACACCCGTGTGGAAAAGCTGGAAAATTAGGTGACTCAGGGTGGTGAAACCCTTACGAGATACGAGGTTATGGTCAAGGAGAAGGAAGAATATGGGCAGAAACATCACGTCAATGTTGTGATTGATGATGATTTTTGGGTATAAGTCAAGAAAGAGAAACCAAAATAGGAAGGATTCCGTATAGGAAATTCAAGTTCGTTAGGCAATTCGCACATGTATCGATCGATACCGACCAAAGAGAATCGATCGACAGTTCTTGTTGGTTCGACAAATTTGAAGAAAGAGCATCGCTCGACGTAGAGATCGTACGATCGATCGATGGTACCCAGTAACAAAATGAGTTAAACGACCAAAGGTCACAAATACGAAAACTCTAGAGCAGAAGAGGGATACAACAGAACCTATGATAGTTGATAAGGCTACCAAGGATCATTCTAGAGGAGAGCCAAAGATATTTCTAAAGAAGAAAAGTGATCCTGGGAAGTTTGTGGTACCATGTCTGATCAAAATCACGAGTTCCCCAATGCCTTATGCGACACCGGATCGTCAGTGAGCATCATACCCAGAGCTATATCAGAAAAGTTGAACCTTAGAGTGGAGCCTTCCAGTGATTCTTTCATCTTTGTGGATTGCTCTAGAGTAGACTCAGGAGGTATATGCAGAGATGTCTCACTACGAATTGAGGACATCTTAGTCTCGATAAACTTTCATGTGATGGATGCCTAGATCAATTGAAACTCGTCTCTGTTATTTTGAAGAGCTTTCATGGCCACCTCTGCGACATGCAGTAAAACAGGTTGTATATATCTCTAATCAATAAAAATATTTTTTATGAACCTGTCAAAAATAAGAACAAGGCTACCCTGATCGAATTATGCAATGATGCAAAGCTTGTGACCACATGCTTTTGCGATTACGAGTTCGGTGAGGAACCGGAAGAAGGAGCATCAATCGACACCCAACCCTACACATCGATCGACGGCCTTACAGTTCAACAATCGATCGGTACCCTCCCTATCGAATCGATCGACACTCAAACATCTGGACAAATCAACACCTACAATGAAGACTTCAATTACAACACAACCTACCTCGAGTACGACGAAGACTACAAAGATGAAGAAACAATTGAGTACCAAGGGCTTGCTATGGAAGACGCTGAAGTTTTTCATGTTTCCCATCAACCTGGGAAATCGACATCGATCGACGATGACCATACACCATCGATAGATATTGGGAACGAAGCAGAAACTGAACGTGATTCAACTGCAGAACGCGAAAGAGAATATGGTTATCTACAACCAGATCAGTTCAGTATTATGAGAGATCTAGATGGTAATGAAAGAGCTATGGATGACAGAATTCTACATGTCACAAAAGAAGATGTGGCAGACATACTTGCAATAGCTAATGAAGCTGGAAACCTTTTTGGTCACCAGTCTGATTATCGAGCATCGATCGACGGTCCACATACCCCATCGATCGACACCAATCCGGCTTACCACGGATTTGATAGAGTTTACAGAGACTACAATGCAGATTACATAGAGGAAGAGCTGATAGAATCTCGCAGCCTGACACTAGAAGAAGAAGTTGGCTAGGTAATGAACGCGAGAGTGGGCAATCCAGCATCAATCCTCAACATATCTTGGCATAAAACGACATCAAGCAAAAACAAGAACATTTACTTAAAGCAGAAAATACAGAAGCTGGTTATCTCAGACCAGATGAGTTTGGAATTTTCAGAGATACAGAAGGACATGCATGAGATCTTTATGGGAGATTACTAACCATACCTAAGGAGGATGTATTAGACACCCTTATTATGGCTGGACGATCATGAAATTTATTTGGACAACAACAACATTCATCGATCGACAACAAGGAGCATAAACGCGAGCCAATCCAAACTCATCCATCGCTCGACAACAAGAAGAACACATCGATTGATACCTCTATTCCAGGAGTCTTCGAGTTTTGTACATCTAATCCCTTTACTTCAGCAACTCCAGGACCGATCAGTTGGATAAATCCCCTACTGATAGACGGTCGCGTAAAGTATGGAACGAGAGCTTTTGATGCTGATGGCAGAAGAATTTTCTTTTGGGAAAAGAAGGATGAGTATGGCATCTACATATATGAGAATGGTAATGCACGAGCTCTAGACGAAAGAGTTTTAAATGTGCAAGAAGCAGATATCAGGGTAGTTCTAGAGAGAGCTACTATTTTTTAGTACATCTACATTTGTTTACCTGAACATGTAGCAAAGATCGCTATGTCTAGGTAGAAACCAAAGACATACAGCAGAGCAAAGATTGACGATATTGTGGATGAGATCTACACAGCTCAAGAGAGGTCATTAGAAAATTTATACAGGAGGCTCGATGATGTCTATTATCCTATAGACAAGTGCCTCGTCAGTTTGACTACACGCATGGATGAGATGAAGTAAGATTTGGATACTGTTCAAAGACAGCATGCGAGTGGACCAGATAAAGTGACATCGAGCGACGGCAACATCTTACCATCGATCGACACTGATTTTGAGAGACAGAAGTGCGCATCAGAAACAAAATTAGAAGACATGTTCAATGAGATTGCTTTTTCTCAGAGCCTAATGAAGGACGATAATTCTCAGAAATTGGAGAATATATCAGATACTACAGCTGCCAGACTTAGAATGCTACAGCGCAGTACTGAGAGTCTTCAAAGGAGAATGCATTCAGTGGAGGTTACTAAGGAGATCATAAAGAATGAGAAAGCCAGAGGAGATGAAGCAATGGGAAGCTTCATTGGTACATGGTTTCAGAAGAGCAAAGAAGATGTAGACACTAGTATTCCAAGTGTTGTTCCACCTTCATTCTAGTGAGAAAGTTCAAAACGTCGAGCTTAAGACTATAACCAAGCGCTGAGTGGGAGGCAACCCACTATTTAGTAAGTTTTTACTTATACAACTATTTATTTTGAGTTTTATTTTATTTCTACAGACTATTTACACTATCATCGATAGACACCATAGAGGCACCATCGGTTGACAGTGGATCGCGACCATCAATCGACCAAACCCGCCTACCATCGATCGGCACTCTCTTACAGAGAGAGGTATCGAGTTCTATACTTAAGCTATTTACTTATGATTTAATTTTTCCTAACCAATCCGGGACGGATTACAATGGGAAAGTGTAATTTAAGTTGGGGGAAGTTCGACAATGCTATTTTATTGTTTTTGAGTTTTATTATCTATATATAAGTTTTTTTAAAGATTTTTATCGAGTCAAGAAGAGGACTATGATCAAAATTTATTATTGACTAACCATACTTTAAAACCATTCTTAGAAGTTTATTTGCAGAGATTACTACAGATACCAAAGTGGATCATCCTGCTATTATATCACACTTGCTTAGAAATTTTGATGGAACTAAAGATGATTTCTAACACTAATCCTGACATTATTTGCTTGCTTTGGGATTTGGTATACACTGGATCGGATTCCTTCTACAAGTCTAGAAGGTAAAAGTATGTGTGCTTATGATTCCCCTCTCTCTCCCCTTCATATTAAAAAAAAGAATCGAACAGGATTTGGTGGCTACAACCATTAAATTTTGATTCATATGATCCTAGAATGAGATAAATGTCAAAAGAAGTGAACAAGATCTGGTGGCAAAAACCATTAGGGTTGATTCATGAAAGTATATCCAAATATCTTAGTCAATTAAAAAATAAAATGATACTCTCAAAAGAAGGGATGCATTGACTCAGAAGAAGTGAGAAGAGAGAGAGAGGAAAGGAATCAGAGAAGGCTACTTGTGTGTTCAGATACTTGCAGAGGTAAGAGTCCATATATCCTTTGATCGATACTCCCAAGGTAAAGCATGCACTTTTATTTTATGCAAAGAAATGAAATCAGTAGAGGGGCGAGTCAGCTAGTATTGGCTAAGTTGTTGGTATAATGGAATTGATTACTATACTAGGATATGGTATATAAAGTTTCTCTGTGATTGACTTGATAGGATGTGGCTGAAATAGAGTAAGATGATAGTTATACTTACATATTATGTGAGTTTTCGCTTTTCAAAATCTTTTTCGCAAGCTTATTTTCTTGAGGACAAGAAAAAGTTTAAGTCTCAGGGAGTTGGTATAGCCTATTTAATACCAGTTTCAGGCCATGTTATAGGCTCTATTTAGGGTCTATTACGTGTGTCTAGACTTTTAAGGTCTTTACATGTCCAGACACGTTTTAGAGATATATGGAGATATTTGAATCTTTTTGAGCATTTAGAAGAGAATAATCCGTAGCTGATCATTGTGAGAGTCGAAGTACAAGACTGTCGTCGATCGACGACGCTATCTCGGCATCGACCGATGTTACATGATCAAGATCGATCAATGTTGCACATCTGCCATCGATCGATGACCAATTCGCATCCATCCGATTTCAAGCCCAAGTTAGAGACATGACACAAGATTACAAGATTACCCTTGGATGAGTTTTGACCAAGAATTTAGGGTTTTATATTTATACTTTACGTATTGCACCAAATAAGGTGTGTAGGTGAGCTGGGTGTGCTGGGTACGTGTGTGTGTGTGCGCACTAGCACTCCATCATAGTTTTAGGATTTATTTAGGGAGAAGATTCATAACTCCTTAGGGAGACTTGTATTTGAACCCCAGTATTTTATCTATGCGTTATATTCAGATTATTATTCTTACTTTGTTTATGTCTGAGTAGTTACTTATTAGATTTAGGGCTAAATGATATCAGTCACAGATTAGCCCAAAAGTAGGATTGCTAGTTAAGTTAATATTCATCAATTGAGTTGTGCTTAATGCTTGCATTCTAGAGTAGCTAACTAGGATCTTGAAAGTAGGACATGGACGACTACGAGAGTAGGTTCTGTGCCAGAATACACTCCATTGAACTAGATTGTTAGGCGCATGCGAGAGCTGGTCTAATTAGCTTAGTGAACATATCAAATCTCGTTCACACTTCCTTTTGATTTCACCGTTGATCGACATTAGGCCTTAGACGTCGATCGATGGTTTTTTCTTTTGCTCGCATACGAGAGTTGAAGTTAAAAGGGTCAGAATAGTTAATATTTGAGTTCTAGAATATTTACATATACGTGCATCTTATCCCTATAATTCATAAAGCTTGAAACCCTAGATCTAACATATTTACATTTACATCTATTTACATTATTAGTATACTTCCATATTTACATTACTAGCATATTTTCATATTGCATCTAAAGCTTTTAATAAGGAATATTTTCTTAAACCAATTACTTGTGACCAATATATATAATTATCTAGCTTAATCTTTTGAAATAAAAAATATATTGTGTGTCATTGTTCTCTGTGGATTCGATTCATAAGTACTATACATGATCTCTCTTGGCAAGAATATTGTTTTGTGTATTAAGATTAATGATTAATTTGATAGTTAATTACTTAAAATATTTATATCCTGCTAGAACAGTAAACACACCCGTGTCACTTACCAAAGTACAAGTTTATCAAAGCAGGAACCTCTTCCACCATTATGAATCTCGGTCAACTTTTATGAAGAGAATTATGCTGTTACTGATAATGAAATTGTATTTACATATAATAATGATAAACTTATATTCTTAAATAAAATTATAATGATGTTATATTTAAATTAGCTACAAATCAATAATTATAGCTTTATATGTTCATATTCAATAGTGGTAGACTTTAAATGCGACTGATACTGTATGATATATGCAAAGAATTTTAAACGCAAACGTCACCTAAAAGGCCAATATATATCTATCATCACTAAAACAAAAATATGACTGCCAAAAAAAATGTTGGAGGACAAATACATCTTTCACTATTTTTAAAGGACGTGAGACGTAAAACGTCACTCGATTGACTATAACAAACGTCACTCGACTGACTAATAGCAAATGCTAATTGCTAATTATACATATCAGTCTCAAGAAATAGATTTGGAATTTATTTTTATTAAAGATGTTTTCACACATTTGGATTCATAGCTCTTTAAGCCTTTTTATCAATTTCCACATTTTGTAAATTATTTTAGCAATTATCTTTATAGCAAAAAATAGAAGCACATCCATTTTTTGTTTGTCACAAAGAAGAATTTTTTTTAACATCGGCATTTTATAAAATATGAAAAATATAAATGGACATATTTTCAATAAAATGAATTGTTATCTTATATAAACTAACGCCAAGCGGCCTTGATCATGTTCACCTCATTTATAAGTAATAAGTCTTCAGCATGCTCTCTCTTACGTTAACCTCAAGAGACGCTTCGATTATTGCCACTAAACATTATCAGAATAACTCTTACCCTCAGAATCAGCTTGGCAACCACCGTCCGTGGGCTCTGCGGCGTTTCTCTCCGTCTTCACGGTGGAGACTTTCTCTTCTGAGTTCAGTTTCTTATCAACCAATCATGGCGGAGAAGCTCAGTGATGATGGCATACTCTCTGTTAATCCTAAACCTTCCAAGGATTTACTGTCTAAGCTTATTGATATTCTTGAGGCACTCGTGGTCAAGCTCATGCACGATGCTTCTCTCCCTCTCCACTACCTCTCAGGCAACTTTGCTCCCCTCCGAGATGAAACACCTCCCGTCATGGATCTCCCCGTCCATGGAGTTCTTCCCGTGAGTGAGCTTCACCTCTGATCATTCTTTCCATGCCCTCAAGGTTTTCTTATCATCTTTTGTTATTTAACAGGAATGCTTGAATGGTATGTTTCTGAGGGTTGGTCCGAATCCCAAGTTTGATCCCCTAGCTGGATATCACTGGCACGTTCTCTTTTCTTCCATGTTTTTTTTTCTAAAATAAAAGATTATCATTATATGCTTCCCTCTATTCCTTTCAGGTTTGATGGAGATGGGTAGGTTAACTGGTCTGTTTCTGAGAATTGTTCCAAATCCCAAGTTTGATCCCCTCACTGCTTATGTTTTTCATTCATTTCCCACTTATCTCTACTCTCTCTGACATGGGAACGGCTTAGAGGGAGGGCTTGGGGCCTAGTTCCGTGCACATGTTAGAAGGAACCAATTTAGATATATAGTTTGTGTTTCCATAACCAATTTTTTTATAAATACAAAAACTAAATTAAAACTATACTGTTAGATTAAAGAATCAAATCTCTCTCTTGCGAGAGTTATGACTAGGCAATCAGTTCGAGGTTTTTGGATAAATCAATTAATATGTCCTGAAATTGGCATTCAATTCGAGGTTTTGGGATAAATCAATGAAAATGTCCTCAAAGTCAAGTAAAATTTTGGATAATTTAGATAGTTTGAGTAATACTCCCTCCGTTTCATTACATATATATTTTAAAAAAACAATTATTACATAAATATAGATTTTTGTGTTTTTGATAAAAATATTGCAAACTTTAAAAAAATTAATTGAATTTATTGAGTTATTATTGATTAAAAATTATTGAAAATTGAAATTTACAGAAATCAATACATTTATTATATTAATTTAATGTGTTTTCTAATATGTGTAAAATTTTCAAAAATTCTCTTTTGTGAAACAGAGGGAGTATATCACATAGTTTGGATTTTTTTGAATATTAACATAAAATTTCAGATAATTTTCAATAGTTTGGGTAGTTTGAAAAAATGAATAATTAGGTTTTCGAATATTTTGGATATTTTAGTAAATTTATAAATTATATTTATAGATATTTTGTTATTTTATATTTAATATAATTAATCTTTTTAGAAAGTTTTTGTTTAATATATTCAAACATTTCTTCTCTAAGTTTCTTTTTGGGCTCGATTGAGATATATATATATATATATATATTTTGGATATAGAATATAGAAAAATTGTTAAGATATTTACAAATTCTGATCTAGTTTCGATTTGGTTTCTCTATTTAATTAGATTTTTGGGATTTCGAATGAAAGGCTCAGATCTGTGATGGTCCCCCAAAATTTTTGTGTGGCCTTTGCTCTCACATGAATCTTTTGTTATTTTTTATTCTTTTGTCATAATCTACCTTTATTTCTGTATAACTTCGCAGAATGATACATGGGATACGCATCAAAGATGGAAAAGCAACTTACGTTTCCCGATTCGTTAAGACATCACGTCTGAAGCAGGAAGAGTTTTTTGGAGATGCCAAATTGATGAAGGTGGAAATTTATATATATATATATATATACTTAATAGTTTTTTGTATAAAATATAGTTTACCATATATAATTTCATATAATACAAATATGTTTAAAGTATAAAATATGATACAAAAAAATTAAAAAAAGAAAGAAAAAATAATGATCCACATAAATTTAAACCTATTTCGCATATACATAACATAAATAACAATACTTGTAAAATATACAAGTATATTAATATATTAATTTTCATATATATATACTTTAAATTCAACTAAATTCTCATGAACTGGAAATTTTGAGATTCCATTTTTATTGATTTATAGATTTCAAAACTCATAATAAAATCCATTTTAGTTTATAATTTTTAAAAATCTAATAAATCTCTTGTTACCCAAAATATTTAATTATTATTGATTCTCTAATTCTAATTAAATCTAGTATTATTAGGGGTTGAATTATATTCATTTTTACTCATAAGATAAAACTTTCAAAATATCATATATATTCATGAGATTTTCAAAATCCATTTAATAAAAAAACACTTAGAAAAAAAAACTATTCTTACTGCATATCTATTGCCAATTCAACCCAAATTATATGTCAAAACTGTAATTAATTACATTTCATATACTTAAATTTTTGAATGTATAATTATATTTATACTGTTTTATCATTAAATAAAAAATAATAATATATGAATTACTGAAAAAAACATATAATATGGTTAAACTTGTTAATATAATATTTATCTAATCATATTAACATAATTTTATATGTATCATTATTATTTTCTTTTTTAAAAATAAACATGTTTTGAGAAAAAAAAACAAATAATCATGCTAAATGATTTAGAAAAATATAAATTATATATTTACTTTACAAGAGAATGAGAGACAAGAGAAATAAAAATATATGAAAATCTGAACTAATCTAAAAAAGTTATGTTCAGATTTTATTAGTCTAACGTATATATATTTTTAAAATCTATATAACTTTTAAAATGTACCAATTTTTAAAATCTACAAACTCTAGAAAAATTCATCTCCTAGTAACCTTCCTAAGTATTTGCTGCATATTGCCTCTGATTTATTTGAAATTCCCACAAACACTGTCAAATATAAAATCAAAACGTTCAATCACCTTCTTTTTTTAACACTAAATAACACATTATATCATCATATTATCTCTAATTCTATTACATATGATGATTAATTATCTGTAAATGCGATATTCATAAAGAAAATTACGGATAATTATTACACGATAAAATTCTTTCCGAAACACTTGAATCAATAGACGATTTTGTGTATGCACATTTTCAATGGACATATTTTTTTTGCAGCAAATGACCATAATGAACGACTGAGATTTAAACCCCGGATTTGAATGTAGAAATCTTAAAACCTTAACCAATAGGCTTAGTGATTCCACAACGTTCAACCACCGTCTAGAGCTTGGGAGATGTATAGACACCCGTTTAAACCACAATTTATATATCTATATCTATATATATATATCTTATTTTAATTTGTGTGATGCAACTGCATGGGAAATTGTGGCGAAAATCATTTGTGCTGTTTTGTAACTTTTTCAGATTGGGGACCTTAAGGGGTTTTTCGGATTGCTTATGGTCATTATGCAACAACTGAGAATTAAATTGAAAGTATTGGATGACTCTTATGGAAATGGAACAGGTTGGTTACTTCATCCTTGCTACTTCATCCCTAGCTAAGTATCTTAAAATCTCAATTTCTTTTCTCCTGTAACAGCTAATACATCGCTCATATATCACCATGGAAAGCTTCTAGCATTGCATGAGGTAGATAAGCCATGTAAGCCCTCTACTTAGTTCTGGGTCTTCGGGTTGGTTTTTTCTGTTTTCATGTACCTTTCTGAAATTTGGATCTCAAAGTTAGCCTGCAAGCACCTCTTCCAGTGCCGTTTAGTAAATTAGCACCTTCTAGTGAATCTTCCCCGAGTCAAGACATATTATATTTACTCTGGTAACCTTAAAAAAAGGCACAAGGAGCTAGATGTGTTTCAAGCGCCCGTGAGTGGACAAAAAAAAAAAGAATGGTAGCCTCGGCCAAATTAATGCGTCAAGATGACAAGAACGTAAAAATAAAAGGGGAAAATTCCATAAAAATACTCTAACTAAATTTCATTAAACTTTTTAATATCCAAACTTTTTCGCTATCCAGTTTAATACATCAATTAATTATTTTGCTCATTTTAATATACGAATTTTTGAAATATGTCCATTCTACTACCCAAAATTTATTTATTTTAGTTAAAATACGAATAAATTTCAAATGAAACTTAAAAAAATCTCTAAAATTTACAAAAAAATCTCAAAAAATCTAATTTTACGGCTTATTTGAAAAGTAAAATTAAATATATTTTTTATAATCTTAAAATTTTTAATAAAATTTTTAAATTTTTTAAATAATAAATTTAGTTTGTTTTCTGAAATAGAAAACAAATTCATTTTTTACGTTGAAAATTAATTTTAAATTTTTTTAAAAAAATTCCACTAATTTATTGAATTTTTTTCCTAAAGATTAAAAATGAAATTAGAAAATTTTCATATTTTCTCTTATATTTTAGAATTTTTTAAATTTTGTTTGAAATTTATTAATATTTTTCATTAAATAAATAAAGTTAGGGTATTAAAATGGGCAAACTTTTAAAAATTAGTATATTAAAATAAGAAAAATAATTAGTTGGGGTATTAATCTGGGTAGCGAAAAACTTTGGGTATTAAAAAGCTTAATGAAGTTTAGTTGGGGTATTTTTATGGAATTTTTCCAAATAAAAATAAAGAACTTAAGTTTTTTGGATATTAATAGAAATATTTAACCAATTTCGATGGGCCTTTAAACAGTTTGTAGTAAATGCAGTTTGGAATTACCATGTTTTATTGTAGTGAAATAAATGTTGTAAGATTTATGTTTGGTTTCTTAAAATTCCAAGCCATTATATTTTCTTTTGGTTTTGTAGATGTCATCAAAATTTTGGAAGATGGGGACCTTCAAACTCTTGGCATGATAGATTACAACAAAAGATTGACCCACTCCTTCACCGCCCACCCAAAAATTGACCCGGTTACAGGTAAGTCTTCAATTTCTTCCTGAGAAGCTATGATATAGTATTTCTGTTGATGGGCCCTATCTCTTTACAGGTGAAATGTTTACATTTGGTTATTCGTATATGCCACCTTATCTCACGTACAGAGTGATCTCAAAAGATGGCATTATGCATGACCCAGTTCCAATTACTATATCGGAACCAATCATGATGCATGATTTTGGTATTACCGAGACTTACGCAATCTTCTGTTAAAGCAAAATTTGTGAGAATAAAACATAAACAGGATTATCTTTAAGATAACTTGTCAAAGGCTTATCGGTTCTGGTTTAACTATTCAAATAAGGAAATCAATGGGATAAGGATGAATTAAAGATTCAAGCTTATCAAATAACAACAAGGATTAGGAGGTTTTGGCGTGTATAAAAGACTTCCTCATCGAAGAAAGAAGACACGGTTTTTGAGAGATACAAGAAGAGAAGCTTCTGCAGAGACCTTCGAGAACAAGAAAGAACTTGTGATTTCTTTAGTCTAAGGTTTTAGGAAGATTAGAATTTGGTCAGTTGCAATTCACGTTTGTGTGAAGGTGCATTATCCTGATTAAACAGGAACAGAGTGTTCGGGTTTAAAAGAATTCTAATAAGAAAGTTGTTCTTTGGTTTTGAATTAAGATCGTCATACATATCCTTAGAATATTGATTCTTCATTTGGTATCAGAGCGGGTCTCCTTCTAGATTAAAATCTATACACAGGTTGAGATCCTGAGAATCAATATGGATACTTCGAAAGAACTTCTAGCTATTCAAAGAACACTCATGCTTGATGAAAACAACTTTGGTCATTGGAAAGTACGTATGAAACAGCGGCTTAAAGGTATTGAAGAGGATGTCTGGACTGCAGTGGAGATAGGTTGGAAGGAAACAACAATGAAATCTGAAGACGACGAAATCATCTTAAAACCTAAAGAAAGCTGGACAGACTCTGATAAATTGGCATCAAAATACAATTCTAAAGCTATATCAGAGATATTTAATGCTATTGATCCTGATCAGTTCAAACTTGTCCAAGGTTGTGTCACAGCAAAGGAAGCTTGGGATACCTTAGTAGAATACTACGAAGGAACAGATGCTGTCAAACGCACTAGGCTCGACTTTCTTGAATCCCAGTTTGAAAATTTGAGAATGAATGAGGAAGAATCTGTTACTGCTTTTAGCTCTAAATTGACATCTATTGCTAATGAAGCCATTGTTTTGGGAAAAAACTACAAAGACAAGAAGCTGGTTAAGAAACTGATTAGATGCTTGCCGGACAAGTTTGCATCATACAAAGCTATGCTGAAGGTTGGAATGAATACGGATGAGATGAAATTTTCACAATTGGTCGGAATTCTTAAAGCTGAAGAGATGGAATCATCCGTTCAAAAACCTAAAAACTCCAAGAGCATTGCGTTTACAGCAGATAATGAAAACGAAAAATTACATGCCATTCAAGAGAGTTTGAATCAGAAGGTTGAAGATAGTATCAGTTTATTAGCTCGAAACTTCAAAAAGGCTTTAAAACGTATTGAGAAGGGACAAAATAGAGCTTATTCCAATCAAGGAAACGATTCAGGACAAGATTGGAGACGAGACAAGGATAAAGGGAATTCTAACAGTAACAGAGGAGATACAGGATCTGCAAACAGAAGACGTGAGGTTCAATGTCACGAATGTGAAGGATATGGTCACTACAAATCTGAGTGTCCGCTTGCAAAACGTAAGGAGCTCAAATGCAATGAATGCAAAGGCTGTGGTCACATAAGATCTGAGTGTCCAAATATATCAAAGAAGAATGATAAATCTCTGCTTAGTTTTAGTGATACAGACACTGAAGAGGAAGGAAGTGATGATAATATGCTAAATCTGGTAGCCTTGATAAGTGAAAAGGAATTCTCTCCAGACACAAACGACTCTGAGTCTGATGATGATGATGAAATTGATCCTAAAGCTGAGTATCGTAAGCTATACGATAATTGGGTGAAGATAAGTAATGAAAATCTAGTGCTATTGAAGAGTAAAGCAATGCTTGAAGCAAAGGTTAATATTCTGGAGATGGAAAAACCTATTGGAAACACTGCTAAAGCATTTATACCAGAAGAACTCGAGAAAGCATGTGAGGATAAACTCGTGAAGTCTGATATCACTAAGTTAAATGATCTTGAAGAAAAGGTTAACCGACTAGTTGGATTGCTTTCAGAAGAAGAAAAGAAGAACAGGAGTCTAGAACTTAGCTTAAGTGACAATCATAAGAAAATTAAAATGCTAAGCAAAGGTATGAAAGACTTGGATTCACTCCTATCTATGGGACAACCTCCGAAAGTCAATTGGGGTCTTGGTTACAAAGGAAAAAGAGTTGAAGATATCACAAATGAAAACAACACTGGAATCGTTTTTGTCAAAGCTCAAACCTCACCTACGACTGAACAGATGAAGGAGAAAAATACTGTTGCAACATCAAATGTCAAAGCAAACAAATCTCTTAAGAAAACAATATTCAAAGGGCGAACGTTCAGAAGTGGTTGTTATTCATGTGGTAAGTTAGGACATCGTGCTGAATATTGCTTTGAGAGAATCAACAACATACAGATAGCATGGAGACACGGTAGATGCTACTGTGAACCAAAGTACTTTGGAAGTTTCTGGATAACCAAATCTGATCTTTATCTTAAAAAGGATAGTTGCGATAGTGAGTCTGAGTTCGATGTTATTTGCAACTCTGCTCAAATATCTCAAAAACCAGAAACAAAACTAGAGTCAGTCTCCAAGCTTTCATGGATTAAAGACAGTGCAAAAGTAGGAAAGATAGGAAACGTGGCTTACATGACTTCAGAACATCACAAGCAAGAAACGTCCTGGTACTTTGATAGTGGATGTTCTAGACACATGACGGGACAACAACAAATTCTATCCTCATATACAGAGTTGAGTGCAGGAAATGTCACATTCGGTGATGGTGGAAAAGGAAGAATTAGAGGTGTTGGAAAGATTAGTGAAGATAATCATCCCGATCTAATCAACGTTTACTATGTGGAAGGATTAAAGGCTAACTTGATATCTATTAGTCAGCTTTGTGATGAAGGATTGAAAGTAACATTCTCTAAGTCAGAATGTCAAGCTGTTGATGAGAATGGAACAATTGCTCTAATAGGTGAACGATCAGTAAATAATTGCTATATGTGGAAGATTTCTGATCAATGTTTATCAGCTAAAGAATCTCAGCTTGATCTCTGGCACAAGCGCCTGGGACATATGAATGTCAATGGCATGAAGAGAATCATCAAAGCGAATGTCGTAAGAGGTGTTCCGAAACTGGATAGTGACACAACAACTGTGTGTAAAGCGTGTTGTCAAGGCAAGCAAATCAAGGTTCAACATAAACAAGTTAAGGAAATCGCCTCAAAACGACTTCTTGAGTTAGTGCATATGGACCTAATGGGACCAATACAGACTGAAAGCATTGCTGGGAAAAAATATATATTCGTTCTTGTTGATGACTACTCAAGGTTTACTTGGGTTAGATTCCTAAGGGAAAAATCTGAGACACTTGAAAGCTTCCGAATTCTGTCCTTACAGCTGTCAAATGAAAAAGGACCTATTACACAGATCAGAAGTGATCATGGTGGTGAATTCCAAAATGAAGCTTTTGAACGATTCTGTAACACTCAAGGAATTAGGCATCAATTCTCAGCCCCCCGGACTCCTCAGCAAAATGGTATAGTTGAAAGGAAAAACCGCACACTCCAGGAGATGGCACGGGCTATGATACACTACAATAAGGTACCAACCAAGTTCTGGGCTGAAGCTATAAGCACTGCGTGTTATATCATAAATAGAGTTTATGTTAAACCCGGCACAAAAACGACACCATACGAAATATGGAGAGGAAAGACGCCTAATTTGAGCCATCTACATGTCTTTGGGTGTGTTTGTTACATCCTTAACGATAAGGATAACCTGGGAAAGTTCGACTCTAGAAGTGAGGAGGGTATGTTTTTGGGGTATTCTACTCACAGTATGGCTTTCAGAGTATACAACAAGTCAACCAGAATGATTCAAGAAGCAATAAATGTTGTGTTCGATGACAACAGTGGAAGAATCTTAGAGGAAATTCGACAAGATACTAATGATACTCTTCTCTAAACCAGTGATGTGTCCAAAGATGAAATCGAGGTTGAACACGAACAAGACTCTTCTTCAGAACTCCAAGTCCATCGCAACCACTCCGTGGATGATATAATAGGGGATGTAAATGATGGTAGAAGAACACGAAGAATTCAGCTAAACTTTAAAGAGATGGTCAAACTAGCATGCTTTGTGTCTTTAACAGAGCCACGAAATGTGATGGAAGCCTTAAACGACGAGTTTTGGACAGAAGCATGTCATGAAGAACTAGATCAGTTCGTGCGTCATAATGTCTGGGAACTGGTTCCTAAGCCTAAAGATGTGAATATCGTTGGAACTAAATGGGTTTTCAAAAACAAAATAGATGAGGATGGCAATGTAGTAAGAAATAAGTCCAGGCTTGTTGCTCAAGGATATTGTCAAATCGAAGGGATAGATTTTGATGAAACATTTGCTCCTGTAGCACGACTGGAATCAATTCGTCTACTCCTTGGAATCGCCTGCAAACTTAATATCAAGCTTTATCAGATGGATGTTAAGAGTGCATTCTTAAATGGATTACTTCAGGAGGAAGTATATGTCTCACAACCTAAGGGCTTTGAAGATCCTAAGTTTCCAGAACATGTCTATAAGCTCAAGAGAGCCTTGTATGGTTTGAAACAAGCTCCTCGTGCCTGGTATGAACGCCTTACACAATTTCTGCTCAAAAAGGATTTCAAGAGAGGAAGTGTCGATAAAACACTCTTTATCAAGAATGAGCAAATCGGATTACTTGTGGTTCAAATATATGTCGATGATATTCTATTTGGAGCAACCAGAGATGAGCTTGTGGATAGGTTTGTTCACGACATGACACATGAATTTGATATGAGTATGGTGGGTGAATTGAACTACTTTCTTGGACTGCAAATTAAACAACTTCATGATGGAATCTTTGTCTCTCAAAGTACCTATGCAAGAAACTTGGTCGGAAGATTTGAAATGCAAACCTCAAAGGAAGCCAAAACACCTATGAATACGACGAGTAAACTTTCCAAAGATGAAGAAGGTGATAAGGTTGATGAAAAACTATATCGAGCTATGATTGGGAGTTTGTTATACCTAACCGCAAGCAGACCCGATTTGTGCTATAGCGTAGGTGTATGCGCTAGATATCAAGCTTCACCACGAACAAGTCATCTGGCTGCTGTGAAACGTATTATTAAATATGTGAAAGGAACCTCAAATCTTGGCTTATATTACACGAAAGATACGAACACAAATTTGGCTGGATTCTGTGATGTAGATTGGGCAGGAAGCATAGATGATCGACGCAGCACATCTGGAGGATGTTTTTTTCTAGGAAACAATATGGTTTCTTGGCACAGCAAAAAACAAAATTGTGTTTCACTATCAACTGCAGAAGCAGAGTATATTGCACTAGGAAGTTGTTGTACTCAACTATTATGGATGAAATCCATGCTTGCAGACTACGGCATGGTCTCTGACACCATCTTGATACATTGTGACAACATGAGTGCAATAAACATTTCGAAGAATCCTGTCCAGCACTCTAAAACCAAGCACATTGCTATCAGACATCACTTTGTTAGAGAGTTAGTAGAGGAGAAAGTCATCGAGATTAAACATGTTGCTACAGAGAACCAATTAGCAGACATTTTCACTAAAGCTCTTGATCTTAACACTTTTGTCAATCTACGAAAGTCGATTGGGGTGTGTAGTGCCTAACTAATTTTTGACTATGAGAGGGAGTTAGGAATACTCAGGACATAGAGATTGTCACAATAATCGTCTCTCCTCTCTAAAGAATGTGTGAAAGTGAGTTATGTTTGGTAATTTCAGATGGTTTGGTGTTCTGTTTTCTGGATAAGTTATGTTCAAGCTCAGATATCAGCTTCGACAGATCATAAAGGCTTTCTTCTATTTTGGAATTTATTGTCTACTCGGGTTGGTTCAATCCGGTTTATATTAAAGGTTATTTCTTGTCGGGTTTATAAATAACAACGAGCATGCGTGTTGGAAAAAGGGTTTTGTCTTTTCACGAGAAGTATGTCTGTTTCTCGAAAACCAAGAACTCGACAATCAACTAAGGAGCTTCTCTCTCACTCCATGGAGGAACTAAATCCGGTTGACTCAGGTTGGCTCCCAACACAACAAAGACGAGTTGGGACTTCGATGGCTTCTCAAGTACCATCCTCTCGGCGAATAGCAAATCGGGACCGAAGAAAAAGGATGCCTTCAACCTCTAACTACATGCAAGAAGAAGAAGTACGAGGTTCTGTGTCTGAGGATTACATGGAAGATGCCGGTGATAAAGACAATGAAGAAGTCTTTACTTATCTCCCTCTAAGTCCTCGCTATGAAGTTATTCGTTCTCTCCATCAAGACAGAATCCATAAGGATTCTTCATGGTTACCTCCCACAACCGCGTTCAATCGCTTATTTCTCACCAGACGTGCAAGTAAGAGATTTCAAATCATAAAGGAAAAGAACTTTGTCGAACATAGGTTGTTGTGTATGGATGATCCGGATTTCACTGAAGTTAGAGAGATTCTTCGAAAGTCAGATTTGTTGTATACTGTCTTGGATGTAAGACCATACGCACCTCAGGTAATTCAGGAGTTCTACTCAAATCTCTTACATCTTGATTTTCGCAATGGAGCAAATTTGGTGTATGTCCGTGGAAAAATGTTCACTTTCACTCCGGCCATTATCAACGAACTGTTCTCAACAAAAGCTTGCTCAGAACATGAACCGTGGGTGAATGAAGATGTTGATGCAGCTGTTGCTACCATAACTGGTGGTAAAAAGAGGAAATGGGGTAAGGTGAGTGTCTTGGATCTTACCAAGACTATGAACCTCATGTTCAAGTTTACATGTTCAAATTGGCTGCCCACTAGTCACAGGTCTACTCTCACTAAGGATCGAATCCGGTTTATTCATATGCTTTGCCAAGGGCGTCCATTCAACTTTGGGAAGATGGTCTATGATCAGGTTTTAGAGGTTGCCGCATCACCTGAAGATCACAACCTTGTGTTTCCCAATCTAATTGGGCAGCTGCTATATTCACAGCATGGTGATATTACATCACCAGTGGATCAGGTTACTAAGGCACCTTTGTATATGGTTCTTGATGGTAAGCAAGGTATGTCTAAGAAAACGGTTGTTGAAAAACCGATCACACTAGCTGCAGACTTGGCTGAGTTAAGACGTATGTCTAAACGGATTGAGAAGCGATTGACAGATATGGTTTTTTACTAGCTATACCTGGAAATGTTTGCTATTGTGTTTTTATGGAATTATGCACACAAGCAGGGGGAGTATATCTTGATGTTCCTGAGAATATGGTTTTCTATGGAGGGATTGTGTCACCTTCACCAGCCGGTGGGTCCGAGGATGAATCTCCTGAGAGTGGCTAGAGATGCTTGTTCACTTACTCAGGGGGAGCTGGTTTTTCTCAGGGGGAGTTGTGTGTTACATTGTCTTAGTACTTGGCTTGGATGTTTTGTTTTGTCGGCACATGTTAACTTGTTTCTGGATATCTGGTGAAGACTATGAAGTGGATGTTTTTTCTTGGTTCTTGGATATCAGATGTTTCGGATTATGTATCATTTCATGGTTTAAAGAGAACTTACGGGGGGTCTTTATCATTGTGTGAGCTTGTGTTGACATATTCACATAAAAAGGGGGAGATTGTTAAAGCAAAATTTGTGAGAATAAAACATAAACAGGATTATCTTTAAGATAACTTGTCAAAGGCTTATCGGTTCTGGTTTAACTATTCAAATAAGGAAATCAATGGGATAAGGATGAATTAAAGATTCAAGCTTATCAAATAACAACAAGGATTAGGAGGTTTTGGCGTGTATAAAAGACTTCCTCATCGAAGAAAGAAGACACGGTTTTTGAGAGATACAAGAAGAGAAGCTTCTGCAGAGACCTTCGAGAACAAGAAAGAACTTGTGATTTCTTTAGTCTAAGGTTTTAGGAAGATTAGAATTTGGTCAGTTGCAATTCACGTTTGTGTGAAGGTGCATTATCCTGATTAAACAGGAACAGAGTGTTCGGGTTTAAAAGAATTCTAATAAGAAAGTTGTTCTTTGGTTTTGAATTAAGATCGTCATACATATCCTTAGAATATTGATTCTTCATCTTCATGGATCTTCCCATGCACTTCAGGCCAAAGGTATGTATGTTACACGATATCATGATTATAAAGCACACAAGGGATGCTTATTTTTAAACTTCCTCCCCTATACATTCATTATTGTGTATTTGTAAACGTTTTCAAGGAAATGGTTAAAGAGAAGAAAATGATATATTCATTTGATCCCACAAAAATGGCTCGTTTTGGTGTTCTTCCACGCTATGCCAAGGATGACCTCATGATTAGATGGTTTGAGCTTCCCAATTGCTTTATATTCCACAACGGTGTGTGCTTAGATATATCTATATATTTAAATAATACTTTATATTCTATATACCAAATAAATTTTTGTGATAAGCTCCCTATATCTCCAGCCAATGCTTGGGAAGAAGAGGATGAAGTCGTCCTCATCACTTGTCGCCTTGAGAATCCAAATCTTGACATGGTCAGCGGGAACATCGAAGAAATACTTGAAAGTTTTAGCAATGAACTGTAAGAATCACTGACCTGTTACATCTCTTCTTCTCCCTCGTAAACTAGATATACCCTCCTCAACTATTATTTGTGCAGGTACGAAATGAGATTCAACATGAAAACCGGTTTAGCTTCTCAGAAGAAACTATCCTCATCTTCAAATTATTTTCCCAGGATCAACGAGTGCTACACTGGAAAGTATGATCTCACCCTTGTACTCAAGTATTGAATTAATATGCAAGAAAACCTCATTATTCTTTTTTATTGGGTGATTTAGGAAAAATAGATATGTATATGGTTATGGAACATTTCTAGATAGTATTACAAAGGTTAAAGGAGTTATCAAGTTTGATCTGCATGCGGAAGCTGAGACAGGCAAAAGAATGCTGCAAGTAGGAGGCAATGTCAAAGGAATATATGAGCTGGGACAAGGAATATATGGTTCGGACACTATATATGTCCCACGCGAGTCAGCGGAAGAAGATGACGGTTACTTGGTATTTTTTGTTCATGACGAAAATACAGGGTAATAATACTACATCTTTATCAGTTAGCAATTGTTTCTTCTTGAGTCTTTATGGTAAAATAATATGATGATGAATGAAAATGGGCAGAAAATCATGTGTTCATGTGATAGAAGCAAGAACAATGTCAGCTGAGCCAGTCGCAATAGTGGAACTGCCACATAGGGTTCCATATGGCTTTCATGCCCTCTTTGTTACTGAGGTACTTCTAAAATAAATCCATACTAGATTCTGACCCGCCATTTGAAAGGGTGGGTTTATTTTTTGTTTTAAATTAAGTTTAGAAAAATTAATTTTTATACTTCTATTTTTTTGTATGATATTTTGTTTAATGTTAATTTATTTTAATTTTTGATAATTATATGAAATATGTCAAGAAACAATTATATAAGTTAATGAATCCCTATAATTGTGGAATTAAAGTAATGGTTTATTTTGTAACAGTTAGAAAATATATGGTTTATATTTTAAATAAGTAATGTTAAAAAATAATTGTTGAACTACACATATATCAATAGGTTATGTTTCTATTTTAATAGAATAGATATTCTCCACTTACAAGCGATGCATATCTAACTGTACCATTGGGTCTTGCCTCCACAGAGACAAATCCAGGAACAAACTCTTATATAAGAGCCAAACTGGTGCATAGATTCCCAAGATGTCGAACAAAGCTGATCTACCCATTTTTTTTCTGATCATCGTTTGTAATTTGATTGATTAAGTTATTCCAAGTTATGCAATTAGGCAAGTTATGTAACGTTTGGCAGAATTTTGAATAGTTCTTTGACAATTTACATCATTACAAAAGCATGTCCCTAGACTTTCCTTGTATCTTGAATCACCTGCTGTAAGAATGTAAGTACATGCGTCTTATTATCTTTGGTGGAAGCAGATTCTTATAGACAGAGAGACAAATACAATAGCTTCAGTATACAGTGGATATATCTATATTCAAATATGATGTCTCGTATATCTTGTATCCTTAACATGCCCCTCAAAATGGAGAGGTTGTTGTCACGCCAATCTCGTTTCATAACTCAGTGAATCGTCAAGGAAGAATATGTTTGGTCAGAGTGTATATGAGTTGATCTTGTGTTTATGAGAGAAGCGTAGCATTCCATTTTGAATCTTCCCTTTGATGAAGTGGTAGTCTATGGTAAAATGCTTCATTTTAAAGTAGAAGATAGGGTTGGCACAGAGGAATCTTGATCCTAGATTTTTACAGTAGATAAAATGGTTTCTCCAGAAGTTGTATTCCTAACTCAGTGAGTAGATTTCATATCCATCGTATCTCGGCAGAGGTGTTGGCGATCTATAGATGATCTTGCCAGGCCCTCCTATTTCTTAGAAGACCATGAAATTGGATATTTTCCAAGGTAGATAATGTCCGCGCCTGTTGAGACATAGTCGTGAGAGTCACCAGTCCAATGCATGTCCAAATAAGTGTGCAACTTCAAAATGTTGGTGGAGTTGAAGAAGACACCATGAGTGGTTGTTCCAGCGAGGTACCTAAGGAATCGTTTGGCTGTTTCCCATTGTGTATCAGTCGGAGAATGCATAAACTGGGACAAATGGTTGACTGTGAAGGCTATATTTGGTCTCGTGGACAAAAATATATTGCAAGCTTCCCACTAGTTGTCGTTATTCAGTTAGGTTTGTGAGAGGTTTACCAATTGTGAGAGTGAGCTTTGAAGATGTTGCCGTTGGTTTCGTCACTAGTTTTGATGCAGCCATGTTGTAGCAGTGGAGAAAATCATTATCTATTTCCTTTGGGACAAATGAAGACCTTGACTCTTTCTATGTAACTCAAGGCGGAGGAAGTAACTGAAATCATTAACATCTTTGACTGAGAAGTGATCTTCTAAGAGTGTGAGAACATTGGTGATATCACTTTTGCAGTTACAGGTGATTAATATGTCATCAACATATAGGAGGAGATAAATGCAAACGTTGTCTTGCTTGAGAACAAACATTAAAAGAGTTTTTAAATTCAAGGGCAAGAAAGAATGTTTTGAGTTCCATGTACCAAGTTTTTGGTAACTGTTCTAGACCATAAACTGCTATGGCTTAGGCTAGAGATAAGATTTTATATTATTACTTAATTAATATTATTAATTAATTCTCCATGCTTTCTATTAAATAGTATACAATTTTAGTTACTAGATATATTTTCGTTCTTTGTATTTTCAATATAACTTCTTATAGTATATGTTTATATTTTTACTTTCGTTTTTCTGTCTTTTTTATTCATCAAATTTTATATTAGAGACAATATCTCCCATATCGTAATTTAGAAAGGATACTAACTAATATATAAAATTGATATATTATTTCACTTATCACCAATTGATTTAATATTGAAAATCTATCTAATTTAATATAATATCAGAGTTTGATCCATACAATTTAACCCGATCAACATTGATATGGACTTAAAGTTAGCCCACTGATCCTTATCTGAATATTACAAGATTGTCATTTAAAATATCATCATCTCGAGATGATGTATTAGAGATAATGTCTTTCCATCAAAAATTAGAAGAAATATTAACTAATATATAAAATAAATGTATTAATTCATTTATCAATTGATTTTTTTTTAATTACGTGATTGTTATTTCAACACGCCAGTGATTATATATGAACACGTTGGTGATTAAATATCTTGGAAAAAACAAAAATAAAATATAGCACTTGAAAGTAACTCGCACCGAAAAAACAGAAACAAAAACATAACACTTGGAAGCAACTGGCACCAGCGTTGTTAATATTAGCACTTGAAAGTAACTCGCAGCGAACAAACAGAAACAAAAACATAACACTTGAGAAAGCAACTGGCACCAGCGTGTACTATTAAGGTTTTTCCTTACCTGGATTCTGGACGTATCTATACAACAAGTAACAACTTGCAGTCAAAATATTTCTTTTTGTTGAATAACTAGGAACTTCTGGGTCCGAAGCCTTGATCGATATTAAATTATCTCTTCTTAGTAGAGCAGACCCTTGACAAGGGAAATTGAATCGATGGCTCCTTAAACCTTTACCAGGTGATCCAAGAGTTTTAGCCACTAGGCAAACTCCTGATAGGTTACAATAATCAAAATAATTGGTAGCAATATCTTATGTTTACTGAAAATATATCATGTTTACACTGCGGGTTATGATCTCTGGTGTTAATTTATTAAATATATTTAGATAAAAATGTCAATATATCTTAATATAATAAATAGATCTAATAGAAATACCTATTCTAAAATGGTAATCCTTTAAATAGCACACATAATAATTTATGAAAAAAAATAATACACAAGAGAAAAATCTCACGATTAGCATTCATTTAGATATAAAATTACTAAATTACTCTAAACCCCAAAACTTGCTTAACTTCAACCCTCTAAATACTAAACCTTATATTTTTAAACTCTAGTGATTAAACCCTATATTTTTGAACAACAACCTTAAATTAAAAAGAAAAAGTTCAATGCAAGATAGAAGATTGATTATATAGAGCCATTTTGGCTAGTGAATCAGTCATGGAATTTTGAGCTCTAGGAATACAACAAAAAGAAACAAAGTGGATGGTAGATGATAGATACTCGGATATACATGAGAACCTCAAAGATTTTTCTAAATTCAAATTTAGGAAGTTATTTAGAAATATACATGCATGAAGACCTTTTAATTATATTAGATAATGTTTTCTTTAGATCAAATTTATGAAGAGTTTCTTAATTTTAACGATTTTTCTAAATGTCACAAAGATATATAATCAATGTTTTCTCATTCTTTTTTGACACTGGGAACATCATTATATAATCTCTATTACAAATTATATGATAAATTATATGTAACATATGCAATATTAATGAACACGATAATTTTAAGACAAAATTTTCACCATAACACTCATATCAACAAAAAGTTTTGTATGTATGATATTTTCGATAAACATGCTCTCTTCGCAACACACCATCACAAAAAACTACTCTTCCTATAACTCTCTGAAACCTCCGTTGAGATTGCCTTTTATAATATACAAGAAATTACATTTTTTTGAAATGGGACCATCCACTTTGTGTAAAAACTTTTAAACCTTGACTACTTAAGTCATGGTGCTTTCACAGTTCTTCGTGTTACACATATTAAAGAATGCCTTTCTAAATATACATGATTTTCTAAACAAATGTCTTTCTAAATTTAAAATTAAAAAAATCTTTTGAGAAAGATTCGAATTTTTTTTGAAAAGAAACAAAATTTGAAAATTTTATATTTTTGAAAAAAAAAATTCGACACAAAGTTTGTATTTATTTATTTATTTTATATATTATATAAATATTACAATTAAACATGTATGTATTTCTCTTTTAAACTTTATTGAAGCTCTTTGATATTATTTTGAAATAAAAAAATGTTTTAGTGCTACGTATTTACGTAAGACAGTTTCTCTATCTTATATTATTTTAAAAATACTTATTATAAAAATAATAACAATTAATGTATATCCAAAATCTAATAACTCAAAGTTGTGTTATATATTATGTTCACATTTTACATGCATTTTTATATAATAAAATATTTGTACACAAAATAAAGCAACGAATTGGTTGAAACTAAATAAGATAAAAAATAAAATATTTGATTATCATGAACTATCACGAAAGTTCTATTCGCATTTGTGGAAAAATATGGAAAAGAAACTTGTAAAACGAAAGCATAACTATAATTATCTGCATTTGATGAAACGGTAAAGAGAATAAATTAAAAAAAAACAATTAAAAAGTAGTAAATATTATTCTTTAGAAAACAGCATTATCTCTCTCTCTTTCTCTTAGGCCTTGGCATTTTATCCGGAACTGAAAATCTGAACTAGAACTGATCTGAAAATATCTGATCCGAGCCGAAAATTTAAAAGTACCTAGTTAGATACTATATTTTTATATCTGGAAGAACGAAAACCAAAAGAAACTGATCTAAATTAATCCGAATCCAAAAAGAATCGATTCAGATAGACCCAAAAAATCGATTCATACCCTACTTAAAATCATGAATATCCAAAACTATAATTTTTGTTCTATTTTCTATATTTTAGTTTATGATTTAGTTGAATGTCTTTTTGGTAACAATTTTTATTATTATTTTTGTAACATTTTCAAGTAATATGAAGCTTTAAATATTTAATAGTTTATTTTTAGTTATTTGTAAAATTTTAATAAATATAATTTGAGCTAAATTTGATAGATTTTGGGTATTTGATGTCTTCTTCGGACTTTAAATACTTGAATCCGATCCAGACCCAATAAAGATCAAAAAATTATGGATATTTTATAGTTATCTTAGTTATAGACCCAAACCGAGCCTGATACAAGAGGAACCAACCCGAACCCGAACCCCAACCGAAAGTTTTTAAGTATCTAGTTGGATCTAAATGTTTAAGGCCTGAAGGACCCGGATCCAAAAAGAATCGGTCCGAACCCGACCCGAAGAACTGAACGCCTAGGCCTAGTTTCTCCATTATATATCTCCCAAATCCATACATTTTTGGTTGTCCGGAGACTCAATAGCCATCTTCTTCAACATGCTCTCTCTTTCGCCGGCGTCTAGCCCCAGAGGCGCTTCGATTAGACACACCTCTAGATTACACAACAGACTTCCCTTACTTCCAACGCAGCCACATTGCTCGATCTCTGCTAGCAAACACTATCAGAACAACCCTTACCCTCACAATAAGCTTGGCAACCACCGTCTGTGGACTCTTCAGCATTTTTCTCCCTCTTGGCGGTCGAGACGCTTTCTACTCAATTCAGTTTCTAATAAAACATTCAAGGCGGAGAAGCTCAATGATGATGGCATACTCTCTGTCAACCCTAAACCCTCCAAGGGTTTCTCGTCTAAGCTAATCGATCTTCTTGAGGCACTCGTGGTCAAGTTCATGCACGATACTTCTCTCCCTCTCAACTACCTCTCAGGCAACTTCGCTCCCTTCCGAGATGAAACACCTCCCGTCAAGGATCTTCCCATCCATGGATATCTTCCCGTGAGCTAGTTCCACTTCTATCATCTCTTCCTTCATGGTTTGTGATTGTCTTTTTGTTATTTAACAGGAATGCTTGAATGGTATGTTTCTGAGAGTTGGTCCGAATCCAAAGTTTGAGCCCGTCGCTGGATATCTTTGGCACGTGCTCCTCTTCCATTTTTTTTTTTTGTAAATCAAACGATTATTATTGTTATGGTGGCTTCTTACTTATAATATACACTTCCCTTTGCTCTTTCCAGGTTTGATGGAGATGGGTACGTTAACCGTTTGCTATATCTTCACGTTCATTTTCACTCTCTTTGCTCAACGCCGGGGGGATTGTCCTTTCTTTCATGATAAAGTGGCCGTATTGAACAAAAAAGAAAAAAAAGTGGCCGTAGCGTTTTCGATTTTTTTTCTTCTAGTTTTTGAATAAAATATGAACAATACAAAACTATAGTTTTTAGGGAAACTTTATATATTTAAATTTTGTTTTCATGATCAATTTTTTTTGAATAATGGTTGCATCGATAATTTAAAATATTCTTTATTTTAAAAGGATTCGAAAGCTAAGTTAATTTTTCTTTTATATCAAAGAACCAAAATTACTCTCTTTTGACATGACCTATAAAATTAGAGATAAAGACCAAAATAGACCTAAAAATTTTTTGTCCCAAAAATAGGGACACACTAAAAAAAAATGACCAAAATAGACTTTATTAAAGGATGTAAATATATATTTATATCTTTGGGTTAACTAATTTAAACTTAGGGTTTATAGTTATGGGGTAGGAGTTTTGGAGTTGAGGTTTAAAAATTTAAAAATATTAAAATTTTTAAAATAAAAAGATATATTTTTGGTATATTAAGATTTATTTTTGTGACAAAAACTTCAAAAGGGTTATTAGAGAGATTTGCCCAAAAAATTATTTTGTTCTCTCATATTAATCTTCCTTCCTCATTTATCTCATATAACTTTGTAGAATGCTACATGGGGTACGCATCAAAGATGGTAAAGCAACGTATGCTTCTCGCTACGTCAAGACATCACGTCTTAAGCAGGAAGAGTTTTTTGGAGCTGCCAAAGTGATGAAGGTGAGCTAGTAAATATATACAAAAGTTTCAGTCAAAAAATATATATATATAGATATATATACAAAAGTGTTTAATTGCATTATGAATTGTGGGTCAGGGACCAATTCAATATTTTATGCGAAGGGAAAATAATTTTGAACCGGTAATATTTATATTTTTCAAAAATTTCTAATGCAAATATATACAAGTATTTGTATTTGTTCAATCAAATTTATATTTTAAAATATCCGATGTGAGATATATGTATATAATAATAATTATCTATATTATTAAAACTGAAGTATCTTTTGCTACTGTTTGGAAACATGAATAACACTATGATTGAGAATTGTTTGGACACAAGGATAGCAGTACAAAAAATATACTTCTTTTTATTTATAAATTTAGTATTTGCATTTACAATAAATTAAATACTTCACTTTTGTATATTTTTTTTTATTTACAAATTTTGACACTACATTTAAAATAAATTTAAATTAAATAATTGTAATTATAAAGTTTATCTAACTAAATTGATATTCATATATTGACAATTAATTTTTTTCAGTATGTTGTTTCATTGTAAAATAAAATTAATAAAAAACAATATATTAATATATGGATAGTACAATTACATCAAATTGCATCAAATTATAAATTTTTAATATAATATTACGTATAAATAAAAAATTATTATCAAATATCTATATTATATATTATACTTTATATGTAAATTTTAAAACATAATAACCATACATGAGATTTTTTTATAAAATTAGAGGTTTGTGAATTTACGTTCAACATAAGTTAAAACAAACACCCGCGCGGGAGCGCGAATCAAATTCAAGTTATTATTAAGATACAAGAAAACGCCATCTTCAGTCTCGAGCGGTTACATCTCTTGTCTCCCTATGAATCGGCACTGCATAGGCCAATCATTTTTGTTTTGTTTTGTTTTTTTCCTTTGTAAATTTTGCAGATTGGGGACCTTAAGGGGATTTTCGGATTGCTTATGGCCAATGTGCAACATCTGAGAACTAAACTGAAAGTATTGGACGACTCTTATGGAAATGGAACGGGTTGGTTACTTCATCTTTTCTATTTTATCTCTTATCTAAGAGCACTTCCACCGCACAGATTGAGGTTCTGTCAGAAAAAAATATTAAAAATTAGAAAAGTGAAAGGAGTCAGAGATATCAGTCATCCATTTGTAACCTGCAAAATACTCTCTACAATCTTCTTTATCTAGCTGTCATGTTCTAAGTGGTCTAAGAGCATCTTTAACCCTCTCTTAACCTGAGTTTCTTATTTTTTTTTTCTGTTTTTTTAAAAAAAAAAAAAAATTAAAACGAACCAATCGCGGGTCGCCACGTGTCAGTGGGGCCCGCGAACAGTGTAAGATACATAGCAAATGAGGTTCTTATTTAAGAGAAATAAGAGCATGATTAATGGGAGCTCTTAAGAGGGGCTCTTGCACTGTTCGTGGGCCCCACTGACATGTGGGGTCTATGAACAGTGCAAGAACCGCTTCTTAAAACTCCTAAATAAGAACCGTTTTTAGAGGGTTTCTTACACTGTTTGCGGACCCTACTGCCACGTGGCGATCCGTAATTGGTTCATTTTTTAATTTTTTTTAAAAAAATTTTTTTTAAAAAAAAAAAGGAAAAAGAAAAAAAAAAAAAATAGGAACCCCACTAGGGGTTCCTTGGATAATCATGCTCTAAGAGATGGGTTTTGGGAGAATTAGTGGGATCCACGCCTTAAAAATCCCACTAAAAACCCCCAATAATCATGCCCTAAGTCCATATAAAGAAAAGAAAATTTAATTATTTAATAAAAACATATCAAAATAATATTACTCCCTCTGTTTCATAAAAGATAATTTTTTGAGATTTTTGCGCATATTAGAAAAACGCATTAAATCACTATAATAAATGTACTGAATTCTGTAATTTTCATTTTTCAATAATTTTTGACCAATATTACCTCAATAAAGTTAATTAATTTTTTTGAATTATGCAATATTTTTGTAGAAAACATAAAAAAATCTATCTTTATGAAGCATTTTTTTTAAAAACATGTAACATAATGAAACGGAAAGAGTATTATATAGTTAACAAACTCATTTTCAGTATGTTAGCGTTGAGGTTGCTCCAAGTATCTTAAAATCTCGCTTTCTTTCTTCATGCAACAGCTAATACAGCGCTCGTATATCACCATGGACAACTTCTAGCATTACAGGAGACAGATAAGCCTTGTAAGCCCTCTACTCTCTTTTTTTTCTTTTTGGGATGTTCCAAATTTATCCCAAATTAATGGCTTCTCTGCTATTCTTGAAATTTTGACTTAAGAAAGAAAAGCAAGGTTTGGAAGCGGTTACCGATTGTGGCCTTCGTCTCTTGTAATTAAAATTTTTAAAAGGTTTTTATCATATTTTATTTAAATTACAAAAGGCATGTTTCGGTAAGAAAGATACTTGTATAGCCTTTTCTAAATAATTTTATTGTTTTTGACAATGTGCTAATTATACAGACTGTTAATTTAATTTATTTTAATGATTTAAAATTAAAACCCTGAACGATGACATTTTTTGGTGGATTCAATACTTCTTCCATCGTCTTGTATGAGTAGCACACATAATTTTTTTGGTTATGATTACTATTTTTAAGTATGCTTCATAGTTCCGGTATTTGACATCAGATTTTGATTGATTGTGGTATTATAATTTATGGCTTGAATTATAAGATTTGATCTTGGTGATTAAAACAATTAAAGCAAACAAAAAATTGTATTTGGCAGGAGATTATAATTGATTGTTTTGGTATAATAATTTTATGATCTGTGTGTTTTAATTACTCCAATTGCTCATTATTTTGTGTAGTAGATGAGGATAGGACATACAAAAATGTCATTCTCTTATGGTTTTTATAGATGTCATCAAAGTTTTGGAAGATGGAGACCTGCAAACTCTTGGCATGATAGATTATGATAAAAGATTGACCCACTCCTTCACTGCCCACCCAAAAGTTGACCCCGTTACGGGTAAGTCTTCAGTTTTTGTTGAGAGACGAGAGCTAATATTTCTATTGACTACTCATGATAGGCTGTCTCTATCCAGGTGAAATGTTTACATTTGGCTATTCGTATATGCCACCTTATCTCACATACAGAGTGGTCTCGAAAGATGGTATTATGCATGACCCTGTCCAAATTACTATATCAGAGCCAATCATGATGCATGATTTTGCTATTACTGAGACTTACGCAATCTTCATGGATCTTCCTATGAATTTTAGGCCAAAGGTACTAATCAAGTTTAAAGGTTAAACCAACCAGAGATTTTTCCTTCCACTATAGTTTAATTGAAATGGTGTGCAAGAGAAGATGAGATTATAAGCAAATAAGGGACACTTGTATTTATACTTCCTTTGAGAATCATTAAAATTGAATATACATTCATTCTTGTGTCTTTGAAATTTATTCTAAGGAAATGGTGAAAGAGAAGAAAATGCTATACTCATTTGATCCTACAAAAAAGGCTCGTTTTGGTGTTATTCCACGCTATGCTAAGGATGACCTCATGATTAAATGGTTTGAGCTTCCGAATTGCTTTATATTCCACAACGGTGCGTGCTTTGATATATATAAATATATATATATATATATATATATATATATATATATATATATATATATATATATATATTTAAATCATACTTTAAATTCTATGTACTAAATAATTTTCATTTGATATGCTCCCTATATCTCCAGCCAATGCTTGGGAAGAAGAGGATGAAGTCGTCCTCATCACTTGTCGTCTTGAGAATCCAAATCTTGATATGGTCAGCGGGAATGAGGAAGAAGTACTTAGAAGTTTTAGCAACGAACTGTAAGAATACATGACATGATACATCTCGTATTCTCTTTCGTAAACCAGACACAACAGCCTCCACAATTGTTGGTTGTGCAGGTACGAAATGAGATTCAACATGAAAACGGGCTCAGCTTCTCAGAAGAAACTATCCTCATCTTCAGTTGATTTTCCTAGAATCAATGAGTGCTACACTGGAAAGTAAGATTTCACCTTTTGCACTTGAGTGTTGAATATGTAAGGAAACCTAATCATCAGGACCGACCCTGAAATTTAAGATGACATAGACGATTATTAAAGATTTCAACTAATTTTATTTTTTTTACAAATTTTGGAGTTAAATCTTTTAGGCCTACTTCTATGCAATTCTTTTCAAAAAATTTGATTGGATAAGGCCAATATTTTATTTGGCTTTGCGTAGAACCTACCCTGCTAATCATTATTTTATTCATGGGTGCATTTAGGAAACAGAGATATGTATATGGTATTGGGACATGTCTCGACGGCATTTCAAAGATTACAGGAATTATCAAGTTTGATTTGCATGCGGAAGCTGAGAAAGGCAAAACAACGCTGCAAGTAGGAGGCAATATCAAAGGAATATATAAGCTGGGACAAGGAATATATGGTTCGGACCCTATATATGTCCCACGCGAGTCAGTGGAAGAAGATGATGGTTACTTAATATTTTTTGTTCATGATGAAAACACAGGGTACTAGTTATTCCTCTCCCTGCTACTTCCTCACCAGTTTTCATATGTTTTTTTGCAACTTTATGGTTAAATAATATGAT